>CM071928.1:75159100-75759100 GCA_016081115.2 Rehmannia glutinosa
TACTTTAGTTCAGTTACGTATTGCTTAATCGTTTTGCTCATGTAGAGGCCTTTGATTCCCGCTATGGCTTGCATCTCAATCATTACATAGCGGCCAGCGGAGTCCCAATCTTCATCACTCCCAGAGAGAATGTCAAGATGAGGATGTGTATGATCGGTGGTTCATAAAGGACAAATGCGGCCTTTTCACGAGCTTGACTTATACTGCCGATCTCTCTGCTTCTCCTTGTCTTTGAAGATACAAAGATATCTGTAGTTTTCTTCATCGATGCTTGGACCACATTGTCAATCCAGAAAAGTTCAACGAGTTCGTCTTCTTCTTCAATAAATTCGGTCTTTGGAATTGTTCCCTTGATCGACTCGGTTTCCACTTCCTCTATTCTCTGCAGGCGATTTTGGATATGCGGATATACGTGGGGATAAGATCATCACATCATCATCATATTTATCATCTTCTCCCGGTGTCCTTCGTTCTCGGGGATTGAAGGTAGCAAACTTTCAGTGCTCCACACCTCGGCGGCGTCATTGCGGGGAGGGGATACAACCCTCACAACATGAGAGTTTGTTTTCTCAGCTACTTCTTGTGTCCCGATTGTTCGACCTGCCTGTCTCTTGATTTACTCTGCTGATCGGCTTGAAAGACTTGGGCATTATTTCATCTATAATTTGAGAGACTCTACTTCTCGAGCGGTCTCTCGTGATTCTGTTTGGTGAGTGGATGACTCAATAGGTTTCTCAAGCTCGAACACTTGAAGATTCTTCGTCTTTTAGTCCTTACCGAGGAGGGATTTGGCTCGGATATGGTTTCTTCGAGTCACAGGCGGCGGGGGTCTTATTGTCTTTTTTAGGAGGCGCCGTCCACGCTTATCGATCCTCCTTTCTTGATAGTAGGAGAAGGTATTTGAGGCTCCTTCTCTCCATTTGGATTTCTGCGAGGTCGAGTGCTTCTTTTGTTTTCTTTTTCTTTCTTTGCGCAGGGCGGCCGATCCCTCTTTGTAGGCAAGGGACTTTCTTCTCTGGGAAGAGAAGGAGATGATGTTTCTTGAGGCCGATTGATTCTCCTCCCTCACTCGACCCTCTTGGCGTATGCTCGCTTATGTGCTCCGGAAAAGGTTAGACCGAACATTTCTTGTTGACATGGAACACCTTTCCATGTCGAAGAGGGACTCCTTTAACTTCCATCATCCGCCAATCACCGATCGTACCAGGGGGATCCTCCAAGCGTGCCATCCTCCTTGGAAGGATTGGTTCCAATATTCAGCGAAGTATTCGTCAGTATACAAACTACTGGAGTTCACCTTCTTTTCTTCGATGATCGCGAACCATCACGATCGGCTTAGTTTTAGACGGTGATTAAAACTTCCAAATTTGATATCACGCACTTGGCAACAATATCCGATGGCTTGTGGTAGTCTTCCTTCCTTCAACACCTTCTTCCATTTGTGTAGACAACCTTCGCCGCGGTCCAGGTTTAGCTACTTCCAAGCGGCGGCCAGGTTAACATCGGCTTTCATAAATCTAAGCACTCCTTCCGCTTGAGAACAAACAATGTTCTACCAAATCCTGGCGGTAAGTTTTTCCGTGAACGCAGAGAACTTGATGCCTCATCGTGAACTTCAGGCGTTCACGAGAAGCTGTGTGACCTCTTCCACATAGGTCGTCGGAAACTCTATCGTTAAAAATGGTTTGATCCAGACTTTTCTTCTCTCTGCTATCTTTCTTCACAAGGGTGTCATCAGATTTTGTTTGATAATGCCGTCGAAATCCACAGTAGACCTAAGTGTGGATTTTCTTTCCAACTTGACAAAATCATGAGTGGATGCCATTTTCGATGTTTTACCGAATGAAACTTTGAAAATGAACTTTGAGGGTTTGTAGGGTTTTGAGAGAAAATTTCTTTCTTTGCTTTCGAGAGAGAGATGAAGCAGGTTTTGGTAAAGTGAGAGAAAATTGGACGAAATGGTATATGTATGGGTTATGAAAGGATGTGTGGGTGGTTTTGAAATTTGATCAAGATCACAGCTCGCATTTTGCACGCCCGATTAATGTGGCAGCATTTATATCCAATCATATATTTGTACGCATCTTTTCGATTTGTACACGTCATAATTGTCTTTGACGTCATTCTTAAAAACATTCCGCTTGGTAAAAATGATGCGCATTTTTTGTTACTTTGTTCATAAATGACTCAAACTTATTCCTTAGTCGATTTCACTCTTCTCTCTTTGCACATAGGTACTCAAATTGTCGATTAACTCGACGCACCGGTGATTCTTCGATCTGGGCTGATTCACTTGTTGATTTAAGAGTTGACTCTTTTTTCATCTTTTCGTGTTTCATCTCTTTTCTTTGACTCTTACGAGTGTCAACTCAGCTCAATTAACCTAATTCATGCTTGAGTTCTTCAAATCTTGACTCACATAATGGTTATGTGAATATATCAAAAGCGGTTATCGGTTGAGATATATTCAAGGTGATGTCCTTCTTTTCAACATGATCTCTTATGAAGTGATATCGACATCGTGTGATTTGTTCTTGAGTGCAACACGAGATTTTGAGTGATTGCAATTGCACTTGTGTTATCACACATAATTGGAATTTCATTTTTCTTCAACTTCATAGTCTCTCATTCTTTGTCTCATCCATAAGACTTGGGCAACAATTTGCCCACAACTATGTATTCCGTTGTTGTGGAGGTAGCTATTGAATTTTGCTTCTTGCTAAACCGGAAATTAACCTATTTCCAAGCATTTGACATGTGCCCTGAGGTACTCTTCCTGTCAACTCTACATCCAAAGATAGTCAGTCCGAATACCCAATTAGCTTGAATCCACCTTCCTTTGGATACCATAAGCCAACTTCTTGGCTTCCTTTCAAATATCTCATGATTCTTTTGTCATATCATGTGGCTTTCTTTTGGAGCGATTGAAATCTTGCACATACACCTCTGACAAAAGGTGATGTCTGGCTTTGTTCTTTGTGAGATAGAGCAATGATCCAATAAGTGCTCGTATCTTGTTTGATCCAGGCTTGCCATCTGCATCCATATCCATTTTTTTGATGTATTCATTGATATTTTCAGAAGACTTTCTCTTCCATGCCAAATTTCTTCATTAGATCTACGGTGTATTTTGTCGACTTATGAAGGTTCCATCCTTGTTTGTTTTACTTGGAGTCAAGGAAGAATGTCACTCTCCCATCATGCTCATTTCAAATTTGCTTTGCATAAGATTTGAGAATTTATCACACAGACTCTTTGTTTGTGGATCCAAAGATGATGTCATCCACATATATTTGAACAAGCGATACTCTTCCCATCTTGAATTCTCAAGAGTGTTCTATCCACTTTGCCTTTTGTGAATCCGTTCTCGATCGGGAATTGTGATAATGTATCATATCATGCTCGGGTGCTGTTTCGTTCCATATAAAGCTTTCTTGAGTTTTATACCTTATCTCCAAGAGTCTTCTCGCTCAAATCGGAGGTTGTTCAACATACACTTCTTCTTCCAATAAACCGATTTGAGAAATGCGCTCTTCACATCCATTTGATATACGGTGAAGTTCTTGTGAGCTGCAGGCAAAAACATCCTTATGGCTTCCAATCTTGCCACAGAGCAAATGTTTCATCAAAATCTATCTCTTCTTCTTGGCAATACCCTTTGGCTACCAATCTTACTTTGTTTCTTACCACGTAACCTTCCTCATTCATTTTGTTTAGAACACCCATTTAGTGTCAATAACATTTTGATGGGTAGGTCTTTGAACCAATTCCCACACTTTGTTCCTTTCAACCCGATTTAGCTCTTCTTGCATGGCTTGAATCCAATGTGTGTCATCCAATGCTTGTGACACATCTTTGGCTCTATTTGTGAGATAAAGCAAGTGAACATTTCTTGTTGAGTTAGGATCTAGTTTTACACCTTCTCTTACATCTCCAATTATTAGTTACGGTGGATGGTCTCTTAGCCATCTTACATCAAGGTTGGAGTAAGTTAGTGGATTGATCGTCTTGCGAGATGTGTTATTTTGATCAGCTCTCTCATCATCACCTGATTTTCCGGTTGTCTTTGAGACTCGCCTATCTCGTCTTCATCCGGGTTTATAATTTCGCCTTCAACATAGGGACTCTTACGCATGGTTGGTGATTCAACTTATCAGTGACTCTTCAATGTCTTCTCCATTTACATTGGGCTCATCAAACACCACATGGATGGATTCTTACAGAACCATTGTCCTCTTGTTGAGCACTCTTGAGGCTTTGCTTTCATTTGAGTATCCCAAAAAGATACCTTCATGAGCTTTAGCATGAAAAGCCTTTAAATTGTCTTTGCCATTGTTGTGGATGAAGCATTTGCATCCAAATATTCTAAAATATGCAACATTTGGCTTTCTCCCTGTCCAAATCTCAGGAGTCTTTGTCACCGCTTCGGTTTATCATGCATCTATTTTGAGTATAGCATGTTGTGTTTATTGCCTCAACCTAAAATCTTTTAGCAAAGCCCCGCTCAACCTAACATGGTCCTTCTTTTGCTTCTTTGAGAGTTCTACATTCCTTCTTTTGCAACTCCATTTTTCTTTGTGGAGTCCTTTGCCGCGATAATTCATGACCAATACCATTTTCAACACAATCTTCGAGTTATTATACCATTGACAAATTCAGTTCCTCCATGATCTTATTTTGATTATGGTTTGACTCTTCTCATTTTGGATTCTCTTCATCAGATGTGGTAGTTTCTAATCCATTGTTCTTGATGGATCCAATGCCTCTTTATTTCTCCCCGAGCTTCATTTCCTCTAAATATGACTTTTGCACCTCTAACCTCCTTGAATTTTGACAGATTTTTCTTGTTTCTCGCCATGTGTCCGGAATAACCCACTGCCCCGTATACCAGTTCCTTGGCACTCATTTGCTCTTTGAACCCGCAATCAAGGAAATTAGGTTTTAGGTACCCATACTTGTCTAGGTCCTGAGGGGTTAGTATTGTAAGATGATCCAACTAACCTATAGCCAAATGCTTTGACTCTAAGAGGTTGCCATCTATCAGTGCCATAATCATAATTAACTTTGACAAATTGTTTGGGGGTTCTAGGTTCATACAAATTTTCTCTTTTTTGTACTGTGCTGTGTATGTGTTTTAGCAATTGCCTTCCTTGGGTAGTTGTGATATCTCTGAGTGTAGTGCCTAGGTGCATATGTGTGCTGATGATAGCTCTTATGCCTTTGGAATGGCCTTTGCTGAGTTCTAGGTCTTTGCCATTTAGGTTTATATTCCATAGGTCTTTGCTGATAGTTCACATTATTCCAATCAGCTTGACTTGGATAATTTCTACCATTCCCATCATATGCATTCCTTTTATAGAATTTCTGGGGCTTTTGGTAGCTCTGTTTCTTCTTTACAGAGTACTTCCTATTTGGACTTTGCTGAGGAACTCGGCTGGATTTCTTCTCAACTGTCTCTCAAGACTCTCAATCGTGCTTCCTTTCCTTTTCCTTTATAACCAAGGCCAGTTTGCTTGTGATTGTGCTTTGGAATAAGTGTGTGTACCATTTGGAGTTTTGGATTTCGAGATGCTTCATTGCTTGAAGATCCTTTTTCCAAAATCGCTTTTGGAGCTTGACATAGCACAGAGGAATTAAATCCTAAGCCTGTCTTATCTCCACATTCTCTTTGACTCATAATAAGATCATCCAAGGATTTGGATGCCTTAGTGAATGAGGCAATCACATTTTTGAGGTCATTCTCCATCTTTTCTATATCGGCTATCTGCTATTAACTTAGCATTTTCAGCCTTTAGACTTTTATTCTCATCACTATGTGGGCTTAGAGTACTCGGCTCTTAGTCATTTGTGAGTTTTGGCTTTTGAGTAGGTTGTTTTCCTCATTTAGTAGTGTGTGAGGATTTAATGTGTTCAAAGTCTTTCATCATTTTGCCTAATGAATCATAAAGATTGGTGGGTGATGAGGTGTGTGTATCATGAGTCACTATCACTAGTGTCCAGTGAGATGAGTTAGAGTGTACCTCATCTTCTCGGTCAGGTTTGTCTTGTTCTTTGGCCATTAAACATATCAAGGCTTCTTCTTCAGAGTCACTTGAGTAGCCGGTTCACTACCCTCCGAGTCCGTTGTGTCTTTTGACTTGACTGTCTCAAAAAGTAGTCTCTGTAGCCAACATTGCCTTTTTTCTCTTGTCTTCTTTCTCTCAAGATTTTTCTTTCCTCTTCATTCTGTATTTGTTGACTACGAGGATATGGGCAATCAATGGCATAGTGGCCGGGTTGCCTCGCAGCGGTTCAAGATAGATTTTCAACCTTTGATTAGTTCTTTCCATCCTTGGATTGTCGCTCTTTGATACTCAACCTTTTGATGCTCTGTTATTTTGGGTGGCCTATCTTCCCTTGACTTGGAGGGAGCTGAGTGTCTTCTGGAGGATTCACCTTTGCCTGTCTTGTAATTCTTGTTGAAGAACTTGTTAAACCTTTTAACCATCAGGGCTATCTCATCTTTGTCAATGACTTCTTTGACCTCATCTCTCTTGCAATCCTTAAAAATTAGAGTTGTTTTGGGCACAGCTTGTCTCCTCTTGGTCTTTTCTTTTCGGCTCAAATTCGTAGGCTTTGAGATCTAAGAATAGCTCATGGTTGGATGTCTTTGATAGGTCCATGGAATGTCTCAGAGCCATGACCTTCATTTCCCACTCAGCTGGGAGACTTCTTAGAATTTTCATACACATTTCCTTCTGTGTATATTCTTTTCCAAGCGCAGATAGTTCATTAGTAATTTCTGTGAACCGAGCATCCAGTTGATCCAAGGTTTCTCCGCAAGCATCTTAAAATTTTCAATTTTTTGTACAAATGAGATAGTTTATTTTCCTTGATTTTTTGAGAGCCTTCACAAATCAAAGTTAGCTTATCCTGCATTTCTTTTGCCGTTTTGCATTATTTGACTTTGTTGAACATGGCTTTGTCGAGTTTTGTAAAGAATGTCCTTGGCCACGTTGTCCAAGTTGTATCTTTTCCTATCATCATTTGTTCATTCAGCTCTTGGTTTTTCAACCATAGCTGGTCTGGGAGCAACATCCTCTTCTCCTTCAGCTGCAGCAGCTCTCCAGATGTGTTCACTTTTAAGATTTGCAGTGGCCCATCTTCTATTACTATCCACATTTCATCGTGTAATGCTGATAGATGAGCATGCATACGAATTTTCCAATCATCAAATTCTTCAATTGTGAACATAGGGATTCGTGTCAAATTTGTTTCCATGATAATAACTTTGCTGATTAAAAGAGTTTTGAAAGATCAAGTGCTAAAGCAAGCTTTGAAAGATTGGAGATCTAGTTCAAGAACTGGTCATGCGGAAGGCTCAATGAACCAACCGCTTTGATACCACTCTGTAGGTCCCAAAGGGGTGTGAGTGTAAGGTTTAGAAGGGGGTTGAATAAACCTTTACCAAATTTTTGATTTAGTCCTTTTAAAACGTTGAGTTGATACTTCACTCGAGTCCTTGATGGATAGTTAAGTTAGTTAATCAGCAGAGTTAGCCACTCAACAGACTCGAATGAGCTGTTGATAGAATAACTCAGCTGTTTTGACTAGAACTTAACTTGACAGTGATATGATTTCAGCGGAAGACTTAACACCTTGAATTTAGTTTAAGTTTGTTTTAATACAGGCTTTAACACTTTGTTGATTATCAATTGATAACAAATTTATCATCGATATTGAAATAATGTGCAAAAATTAAAGTGCTGAAATATAAATGACACAATAAATTTTTATAGAGGTTCGAAGATGGGGTAATTCTTTTCTACTCTCTCTTCTCCAAGCTGGAGGAATCCACTAAGTATTGATCAATATACAAAGTGGTTATCGACCCAAGATGCAAGTCTTGATCACACGGTGACTTGATCCTTTGGGACTCGATCTGGAGATGCCTTGGTCACACACGGGCTTCTCGTGCGACTCGGCTTTTTCACGGATTTGGTAGCTGCTTGCTACTTCAGCCCACTTGCTCAAGCTTCTGGATTTGATCACGAAGCCCTCCAAAAATTGAGACCGGGTTCGACCTTGAACCTTTCTACAATCCTCCATGGGATGTAGACCCCTTGATTCTTTAAATGTTTCCTCTTCAACCGATTGAAGTCGTCTTTCCTTCAGGTGAGTGTTGGATTGATTTCCTTCGTAATATAGGCTTGAGGATTGCTTGAATTACTTGAGAATATTTTGGGTTCTTCCATTGATAATGATAGCTTGATTGTTCGTGGTTCAGTGTAGTCAAGGTAACCTCTTCTCAAATTGATTCCTCAAATTTTTATAGTGTTCTTTTGAAAATCTTTTTGCCCGTTGAAGAGATAGGCTAATTTTCAAAAGACACTGTGGTCGTTTTTGTCTTGGAATTCCTCACCAAGGTAACCTCTTGTTGTAGTCCTTGGAATTGACATTTCCTCGTATGAATGAGTCTTGCTTTTTCGTAGTTTTTTGACAGTCACGTCGAGCTTCCCATTGGTTTTATTCCTTTTGCACATTCCTCGGGGTCGAGCACTTTAAGAAAGATGTTCACATGGAAGTATTACTTGTTTAAGTAATTCTCTTGACTTCTATTACAATGTGCATAAACGGATCTCTTTTCGTTTTTGTGGCATATCATCGACTTGATTTCGCATTTTCTTGACTTCCACAATGTGACTTAATTAGTCCCTTCCAATTAAAATTGGATGACTCAAATCATTATAAATCTAAATTTATCAACTTCAACTTGAGACTTGGCTATCTTGAGTTGACTTAGCCGACACTTTACTCACAAAGAAATTGAAACATCTTGATCGACTTCATGTCTTCTCTTCTTTGCCACACTCCCCACCGCCTCACGGCGGACTCTTCCATTTTTTGACCTCTAGTCTCCAGTTGACTTCTTGCATAATAGGGCATCATCGATCAGCAGAAAAATAGTTGTCTTAACTTAATCCTCGACCAACCCTATCTATTACAATGCAATTTGCAACATAAATGGGGTGCCAACTTTCTATTCTAAGTTTTACATGGCATTCATCAAAATCTAAAAATTAATTTCCAAACACCTCTTTTAGCCTTTAGTCATAGTCATCTTATTCCACTTTTTTTCGACCCAATGCATTTTAGCACCCCATTCTCCCTCTCACCCCACCGAAAGGAAATTTGAGATGGTTTTATACAAATCATTATAAATGAGAAATGGAAAGGGCAATTTATAGCAAGACATAATATAGTTAGGAGGAGCATTGATAACAAATTTAATCAGATTTATCCCTCTGAAAGAAAAAGGGGTTCATTCAGCCTTGTGGGCTTTTTAAGCTAAGAAAATTAGCTTTCAATTCATCATTCTCTTCTTAGCCACATCTACAGCAAATTGAAACACCTCCTTCTTAGCTCTTCCCATAGAATCGAACCCAAAGGCAACCCAGGGTATTTGATATTTCTTTGCTCTTGCATTCCATTAATGACTTGACAGATATCTCCCCGATTTCCTCTAGTTCATCCATTTGAGCTTGAGGTTTAATATTAGCAGAAAAATACCAAGCCAAGGATTTATCATAGTTCATTTTTGACCGATGCACCACAATATCTATCCAACAAAGACATGAATGCAAAGCTTTTTTGTAGTTAGCCTCTTTTAATTTGAGGATCAGATACAGGGGGAGGGCATCATCGTGAAAAAGAGGTGGTTAATAACGAGTGAACTCCTGCATTTTTGGAAATCTTAATCCTTCTTTAAATCGATTACACCTCTTTGCTTGCAAAATGAGGTTAGAAAATGCTTACCAAAGTATAAGAAATAAATAGGGAGATATTGGATCCCCTTGTCTAATTCCTCTTGTTGGACACACATAGCCTAACACCTCACCATTCACAATAAAGGAAAAAAAGATGATGAGCTTATACAAGCAAAAATCCAGGGACACAAACATGGGGGGATCCCATTTTCTTCAAAACAAACCAGAAAGTGCCATTCCACCTATCATATACCTTAGCCATATCAAGCTTGATAGCCATAAACTTTTTAATACTCATCCTCCTATTGCTATTCTTAAAAATGGAAACACTCATGGGCTATAATGATGTTATCTAAAAATTTGCCTACTTGGAACAAAAGCAGTTTGGAACTCACTAATACACTTTGAAAGGCATGGTTTAATTCCTATTGGCCAAGAAGACATTACAATCAAGATCGGAAGGAAGACTCTCTTGTGAGACAGTGAGTATGGAAAAAGAAGAGTAGACGGAACTTACTAGAGAAGCATCTTAATGAAGATGCGGACCAAAAGTAGAGTCACTTCATAGAGATAATTTTCCAAGTCAACTCGAGAAAAGCCAAGTCTCAAGTTGAAGTCAAAACCAAGAAGAGTCATCCAAAGATTGGAAGTGACTCTAAGTCACCTGGGAAAGCAAAGAAATGCGGTCAGTCGAGATAAGCGGCAAAAAAAGATCCGTTGCCGTAAATCAAGAGATTTACTTAAACAAGTAATATCTCCATACCACCTTTTTCTTGGAGTGCTCATCTCAGGACAGCGTGCAAATGGAATGAACAATGGGAAGCACTACACCGTGTCGAATTATTATTATTAAAACCCTAAAAAGGTGAAAGAACAATTCATACGAGGAAAATGGCATTTCAAGGAGTCGCAACAAGACAAGTTTTATATAAACGATCAAGTGACTTTCAAAAAATAAGCCTATCTCTTCAACGGGCAAATTTTTGAAAGATCACTATAAAAGACCGAGGAATGACTAGAGAGAAGAAGACTGAACCACTAACATTCAAGAAATCATTGAAACTATAACTTAAATACTCTCAAATCATTCAAGATTAATCCTCAAGCCTACATTACGAAGTACATCAATCCAACACTCACCGTGAAGGAAAGAGAACTTCAATCGATTGAAGAGGAAACTTCAAGAAAAGGGTCTACATTCCACGAAGGATTGTAGGAAGGTTCAAGTTGAACCAAGTCTTAGAGAAGCTTTTGGAGGGCTTCGTGATCAAATCCAAAGAGCTTGAGCAAGTGAGTTTGTAGCAAGGCAAACGCCTTTTTGTGAAGAAGCCGAGTCGCATGGCAAAAGAGCCACCAGTGATCAAGGCGTCTCGGTTGACCGAGTCCCAAAGGATCAAGTCACCTGTGTGATCAAGACTTGTATCTGGACTTACCACTTTGTAAACCGATCATTACCTAGTGGATTCCTCCAGGAGTTGGAGAAAGAGAGGAGTAGAAGAATTACCCCATCTTCGAACCTCTATAAAATTTCATCGTATCATTTACATTTCGCATTTTAATTCCCGCATTTTTAATCGCTTATATCGTTGATAAATTTGCTATCCACTTGATAATTTATAAGTACTAAACCAAGCACCAAACTCTTGCTTAATCAAACTTAAGGGTGTTAAGTCTTCCATGAAAAACAAAACCACAATCGAAGTTAATTTAAAGTCAACTAAAATGAGTTATTCCATCAATACTCAGCTTGATCTCGTTGAGAGATTAACTCTACTAAGTGACTAAATTGACTGTCCATCAAGGACACAATTGTGTAGTATCAACTCAATATTTAAAAGGACTAAATCGAAAATTTGGTAAGGTTTATTCAACCCCCTTCTAAACCTTACACTTACACCCCTTGGGACCTACAAGTGGTATCGGAGCGGTTGGTTCTTTGAACCCTCCGCATCAGTTCTCGAACTAGATCTCCAAACTTTTCAAAGTCCGCTTTAGTATTTTAAACCTTCAAAACTCTTTTATCATTAAAAGTTATTATCATGGAAGCAAATTTGACACGCATCCCTATGTTCACTATCGAAGAATTTTATGATTGGAAAATACGTATGCAGGCTCATCTATCAAAGCATTACATGATGAGATGTGGATAGTGATAGAAGATGGGCCTCTCGCAAATCTTAAAGGTGAACAGCTTGTTACGAAGAGTTGCAATTGAAGGAGAAGAAGATGTTGCTCCTGCACATGGTTGAAAACCAAGAATTGAGTGGACAAATGATGAGAAAAAGATATAACCCGGATAATGTAGCCAAGGACATCCTTTACAAAACCTCGACAAAGCCATGTTCAATAAAGTCAAATCATGCAAAACGGCTAAGGAAATTGGGACAAGGCGACATTGATTTGTGAAGGCTCAGAGCAAATCAAAGAAAACAAATTATCAGCCTGGTCAGTATAGAAATTTGAGAACTTCAAAATGATCTCGGGAGAGAACCGGATCAACTGGATGCTCGGTTCCTGTCACGTAAATCACAAATGAGTAGCCTCGCACTTGGAAAGGAATATACAGAATGAAATGTGTATGAAGATCCTAAAAAGTCTTCCACCGGTGAATGGGAAATGAAGGTCATGGCACCGAGACATTCCATGGACCTATCAAAGACTTCCAACCATGAATTATTCTCGGACCTCAAAGCCTACGAGTTTGAGCCGAGAAGAAAAGACCAGGAAGAGAGTTGTACCCAAAACAATTTGCTTCTAATTGTTAAAGATATAAAAGAGAGCCGAGGTCAAAGAAGTCATTGACCCGGAAGAAATAGCCCCGATGGTTAAAAGATTCAACAAGTTCTTCAATAAGAACTACAAGAGAGGAAAGGGTGAATCTTCCGTAAGACACTCGGCTCCCTCCAAATCAAGGGGAAGATAGGCCAACCAAGAGAACAGATCATCAAAAAGTTGAGTATCAAAGGGTCGACAATCCAAGAATGGAAAAAGTTGATCAAAAGGTTGAATATTTATCTGAAATCAGACAACCAGGTCACTATGCCATTGATTTGTCCATATCCTCGTAGTCAACAAATACGAGGGATGAAGAAGAAAGAAAGGTCTTTAGAGAAAGAAGACAAGAAAGGAAAAGGCAATGATGGCCGCAGAGATCGGCGGGAAACAGCTAAGTCGGGAGAGACAAATTTGATTGAGAGAATAGTGAAGCCGACTACTCAAGTGACTCAAGAAGAAGCTCGACCGCTTGATGGCCAAAGAACAAGATCAACTCGACCAAGAAGATGAGGTACAATCTAACTCAACAAACTCGAGACACTAGTGATAGTGATTGTGACACACACACTTCATCACCCACTCGATCTTTATGATTCATTAGGCAAAATGATGAAAGATTTTGAACACATTAAATCCTCACACACACTATTGAATGAGGAAAACAAATTTACTCAAAAGTCAAACTCAAAGCCGACTAAGGAGCCGAGTACTCTAAGTCAAATAATTTGATGAGAATGAAAGTTTAAAGGCTGAAAATGCTAAATTAATAGCAGAAATTGCTCGCTATAGAAAAGAGGGAGAATGACCTCAAGAATGTTATTGCCTCATTCACTAAGGCATCTAAATCATTGGATGATCTTATTATGAGTCAAAGAGAATGTGGAGACAAGACAGGCTTAGATTTAATTCCTCGTGCTATGTCAAACCTCAAAAGTAATTTTGGAAAAAGGATCTTCAAGTCATGAAGAGTCTGAAAAATACAAAACTCTAAATGTTGCACACACATTCACTCCAAAGCACAATAACAAGCAAACGGCCTTGGTTACAAAGGAAAAGAAAAATGTTCCGCCGACTGTTGAGTGTCTTGAAAGGATACAGTGAGAAGAGATTCATTTGAGTCCTCAAAGAAACTCCTAAAAATATTCTGTAAAGAAAAGCAGAGCTACCAAAAATCCCTTAAAATCCATAAAAGAAATACATATGATGGGAATGGTAGAAAATATCCAAGCCAAGTGATTGGAATAATGTGAACTATCAAAGATAGACTTATAGAATATAAGCTAAATGGCAAAGGCCAAGAACTCAAAGAAAGGCCATTCCAAAGGTATAAGAGCTTTCATCAAGACACATATGCACCTAGGCACTACACTCGAGATATCACAACTACCCAAAGAAGGCAATTGCTAAAACACATACACAGGCATACGAGACAAAAGAGACAATTTGTATGAACCTAGAATCCCCAAGCAATTTGCCAAAATTAATTATGATTATGGCATCGATAGATGGCAACCCCTTAGAGTCAAATCATTTGGCTATAAGTTGGTTGGATCATCTTACAATTCTAACCCCCTCAGACCTGCACAAGTATGGGTACCTAAAACTTAATTTCCTTGATTGCAGTTCAAGCGAACAATTGAAAGTGCCAAGGAACTGGTACATGGATAGTGGTCATTCCGCACACATGAGAAACAAGAAAAATCACAAAATTCAAGGAGGTTAAAGGAGCAAAAGTCATATTTGGTGGAAATGAAGCCTCTGGCGAAATAAGAGGCATTGGATCCATCAAGAGGAATGGATTAGAGATCACGAGATGTTGCATATGTTGAAGGACTCAACTTCAATTTATCGAGCATCACCAACTCGTGACAAGGGCTACAATGTTGGATTCAACATGGGAATATGCCAAATCAAAGATATTAAATCAAATGAAGTTGTCTTTGCAAGGATGTAGACAAAAATATGTATGTAGTGGATTGGTCAATCGCAACACCCAGTGCACTGCCTACTAGCAAAGAGCGTGAATCAAGTTGGTTGTGGCACAAAAAGCCGAGTCACCTGAATTTCAAAACAATTAACAATGTCGGGCAAGAAGTCATCTTGTGGAAGGACTACTGCATCAAAAGATACAAAAAGGAGAGTATATGTGACGATGTCGAAGGGAAAACAAATCAAGTCGTCATTCAAAGAAAAGACATGCCCATCCTCAACAAGAATATTGCATCTACTTCATATGGATCTATTTGGCCCAAAGTGGAACCAACAAAGATAAGTGGAAAGAAATACACCTTGGTGGTAGTAGATGACTACTCAAGATATACATGGACAATATTCATGTGTAAGAAGAAAGAAACTCTACAAAAACTACCACGGTGATGAAGAGGATTCAAAACGAGAAGAGTCAAACCATTATCAAAATAAGATCGATTGCAGGAACCGAGTTTGTCAATGGAATAATAACTCGATTGTATTGAGAATGGTATTGGTCATGAACTATCGCCAGCAAGGACTCCACAACAGAATGGAGTTGCAGAAAGAAGGGTAACCCTCAAAGAAGCAAGAAGGACCATGTTAGCTGAAGAGAGTTACAAAAAGATTTTGGGTCAAGCAATCAACACACTTGACTTGCTACACCCAAAAAAGATGTATGATAAATAGACAATGACAAGGACTCCCTATGAGATCCGGATGGAAGAAAACCAAATGTTGCATATTTCGAATATTTGGATGTAAATGCTTCATCCACAACAATGGCAAAGACAATCTAAAGGCTTTTGATGCTAAAGATGATGAAGGTATCTTCAGAGATACTCATTGAAAGCAAAGCCTACTGAGTACTCAACAAAAGAACTATGGTTGCAGAAGAATCCATTCATGTGGTATTCGATGAGCCAAATGTAAATGGAGAAGACATTGAAGAGTCGGTGACATGTTTCAATCATCCAACCATACGTAAGAGTCCCTATGTCAAGTCAAGCTTGAATTATCAATTCGAAGAAGATGAGATAGTGAATCTCAAAAACAATGGAAAATTTGCGCTAAGTGATTACGAGAGAGTCGACCACAAAGAACAAATTTGCAAGTCGATCAATCCAGCTAACTTACTCCAACCTGATGTAAGATGGTGAGAAATCATCCACAGAACTTGTCATTGGAGATATAAGAGAAGGTGTCAAAAAAAGATCCAGAACTCAACAAAAAGCCATGTTCACATGCTTCATCTCGCAAATAGAGCCCAAAGACATGTCACAAGCATTGGACGACACACATTGGATTCAAGCTATGCAAGAAGAGCTGAATCAATTTGAAAGAAATAAAGTGTGGGAATTAGTGCAAAGACCCATACATCAAAATGTTATTGGCACCAAATGGGTGTTCGTAAATAAGATGAACGAGGAAGGTTCGTGGGTAAGAAACAAAGCAAGACTAGTAGCCAAAGGATATTGCCAAGAAGAAGGGATAGATTTTGATGAAACATTTGCCCCTGTAGCAAGATTGGAAGCTATAAGGATGTTTCTTGCCTATGCTGCTCACAAGGATTTCATTGTATATCAGATGGATGTAAAAAGTGCATTCCTAAATGGTTTATTGGAAGAAGAAGTGTATGTTGAACAACCTCCAGGATTTGAGCGTAAGACTCTTGGAGATAAGGTATACAAACTCAAGAAAGCTCTGTATGGATTGAAACAGCACCCGTGAGCATGGTATGATACCTTGTCACAATTCCTAATCGAGAATGGATTCACAAAAGGAAAAGTAGATAGAACACTGCATTCGAGAATTCAAGACAAGAAGAACATAACGCTTGTTCAAATATATGTGGATGACATCATTTTTGGATCCACAAACAAAGAGTCTGTGTGATAAATTTTCAAACCTCATGCAAAGTAAATTTGAAATGAGCATGATGGGAGAGCCGACATTCTTCCTTGGACTTCAAGTGAAACACCAAGGATGGAACCTTCATAAGTCAAACAAAATACACCAGAGATTTAATGAAGAAGTTTGGTATGGAGGAGAAGTCTTCCGTAAAAATACCAATGAACACATCATCAAAATGGACATGGATGCAGATGGCAAGCCTCGTAGATCAAACAAGATACAGAGCACTTATTGGATCATTGCTCTATCTCACAAAGAAGGCCAGACATCACCTTTGTTGTAGGTGTATGTGCAAGGTTTCAATCTGCTCCAAAAGAGAGCCATATGACAGCAGCTAAGAAAATATTGAGATACTTGAAAGGAAGCCAAGAAGTAGGCCTATGGTATCCAAAGGAAGGTGGATTCAAGCTAATTGGCTATTTAGATTCTGATCTTTGGATGCAGAGTTGATAGGAAGAGCACTTCAGGCACATGTCAAATGCTAGGAAACAGTTGATTTCCTGGTTTAGCAAGAAGCAAAACTCAATAGCCACCTCTATTTGGGTTGAGGCGAATACATAGATGCGGGCAAATTTATTTGTGCCCAAGTCCTATGGATGAGACAAAGAAATTTGAGAGACTATGAAGTTGAGGAAAAAGAAATTCCAATCATGTGTGATAACACAAGTGCAATTGCAATCACTCAAAATCCGTGTTGCATTCAAGAACAAAGCATATTGATGTCGATATCACTTCATAAGAGATCATGTTGAAAAGAAGGACATCATCCTCGGAATATATCTCAACCGATAGACAACTAGCCGACATCTTCACAAAACCATTATGTGAGTCACAATTTGAAGAACTCAAGCATGAGTTGGGACTAATTGGTGAAATAGCCGACACTCGGACAAATCAAAGAAGAGAAATGGAACAGAGAAAAGGGGTGAAAAAGAGTCGAAATGTAAATCACCAAGAATCACCTATATCGGAAAGACAACTACACCGAGTGGTGACAATGAGTCACTAAGAGAACTGTGAGAAGTAGAGTTAAATCACTAAGGGATGTTCGAGTCACTTATGAGCAAAGTGACAAAAACGCAAATGATCGTTTTGACAAAACGGGAATGTTTTAAGGTATACGTAAGCATAATGATGATGTGTACAGACATAAAGCTGCACACCAAGCTTATGATTGGATATAAATGCTGCCTCATTAAATACGAGACATTAAATGCTCAATAGGCGTGCAAAATCCAAGCCGTTGATTTGATCACATTTCAAAACCACCCGCACGCCCTTTCATAAACCATATTTAAACCATTTTCATCCGTTTCTCTCTCACACTTCTAAAACTGTTCATCTCTTTCTCTCAAAAACAAAGGCAAAATACTCTCGAAGCCCTATCTATCTCCAAGTCAATCTCCAAGTATTTTCCTTGATATAATCCTGAAAAATGGCACCAACTTATGACTTTACCAAGTTAGGAAAGCAAATCCACACCGGCTCTACGGTGGATTTCGACGGAATGGTGAAACAGGGGTCCGACGACACCCTAGTGAAGAAAATCGCTGAAAAGTTGGAAACGACCGGGCTAAAACCGTTTCTAACGTTAGAATATCCGATGACCTATGTGGAGGAGGTCGCACAATTCTACGTGAATGCTGAGATTCATGATGAAGGAATCAAGTCATCTCGTACACGGAAAGCGGTGACTATCTCTCGCCAAGGATTTGGCGACCATTGCTCACTACAGCAGGAAGGAGCATCAAAGATTAACGGTTGATGTAAACCTGGCCGATGCTTGGAAAGAAATAGCCAAGTTCGACTTTGCCGATAAAATAGTGTATACAAAGACAAACAAGAGATCGCTTAAGGAGGATTATCACAAGTTTGTTGGACATAGTTGCCAAATGTATCGACATCAAGTTTGGCGGCTTTGACCAATGTCAAAGGCAAAGCTGATTGTAATGATCGCAATCATCGAAGAAAAGAAGATAAATCGGGCTGAGTTTGTCTACAGCAGATCTCGCCGTAACGTGGGGAACAAATCCTTCAAAGAAGATGGCACATTTGGAGGATCCCTAGGATATGGCCTAGTGATTGGCCGGCTAATGGAGGTGAAAGGAGTCCCTCTTAGACATGGGAAGGCATTCCATGTTAACAAGAGGATGTTGAGCAAACCTCTCTGGCGCACAAGAGAGCTTACGCCAAGAGAGCGACACGGTGAGGGGAATCACCGACCCTCAAGATACATTGTTTCCTCTCCACCTAAGAGGAGAGCGCCCCGGCAGACTACTAAGAAGATCTTTTGCGCCCGCAAAGAAAGAAAACCAAATATGCTCCTACCCCGCAGCAGAGTCACCCCCCCTGCAGCCGTGTCTCCCCTCGCAGCAGGGGTCGAGAAGGACTCACAAATACCTTCTCCGATCGTCAAAAAGAGGAGAACCGAGAAGCCACGACGGCCCGCTCCTCGAAAAAGACACCAAAGACGGCCCCCGCCGCCCCAAGACTCGAGGACACCGTGTCTCGAACCGTAAATCCCTCCGGTACAAACTAGAGACGAAGAAGAATCATCAAGCGATCAATGGAGAAACCAGTGAGTCGGTTACTCGCCCTAGAGCAAACACGGAGACTACCGGAGAAGTAGAGTCTCCGGATGTAGTTGATGAAACAGCCAAGTCAAAAGCGTCAAGGCGATCACAGAGGCAACTCAAGACACAAACAGTAGTTCACACGGTGAAGCACAAGAAGAACTGCTAGAGCGGATAGTGATGTAATGATCCTATCTCCACCTTACCCAGACATCCAAAATCGTCTGCGTGAGTGGAGGAAATGGAAGTTGAGTAAGTCAAGGGAACAGTTCCAACGGCCGAGTTCATAGAAGAAGAAGAGGAAGCTGTTGAGCTTCGATCGACCACTGTACTCCCAAAGATGGTTGAAGACAATCGCACAGACATCCCTGCAGATCTACAAGGACAAGGAGAAAGAAAAGCGAGAGGAAGCCGAGGCACGTGAGAAGGCAAGCATCCGCCCTATCTCCGGCACCACAGAACACACACATCCTCTCCTTGATGTCTTCTCGGACAGTGATGAGGATCCGCAGAATGCCGCACATCAAGAGTTGCAAATGCAGAAGCATTGCAGAATCGAGAATCCTTCACGAGCAAAGATTGATGGAGGGACCAGAGAGTCCTCCGAACACAAAGTGGAAATCGATCCAATGGGAGTGGTTCAAAGAATAGCCATCGTTGTTGCCGCCACCACTTCCCCACTCACTCGGAAGAAGCGATGCAAGGGACCCAGCGATGAAACCGGGATAGTGGGGAACCCGGTCGTGCCAACCCCTATTGAAGGTGTGTTACCACCTGCCCCAACGGCTGAACAATCAATCGAAATAGGGAGTTTGGAGATGAGTGACCCCATTCCAAGTCACTCACCGGTGGCCACCGAGGGGGAAACTCCTCCACTCGGCAGCAAGGTTGGAGGATCTGCAGATGACTCCACAAAGCGAATCAAGGAGGCGAAGTAGAGAAAATACAAACACAAGAAGAACGAGCAAGTTGCCATCAACGAAGCTCGACGATTGAGACTGTCTCGGTGAGGTGCCAATCGCTACTCGAAGGTTATAATGACGCCGAGGCGATCGAGGCATAGGATGGAACGCCCCGGGAGTTAACACTGGCGATGAAAGTGCAATCCATGGGGTTGAGACTCCAATGGATGCCATCGTAGAAGACCCTAAGACAGTGACATCATGAAAGGGAGGACCAGTGCCTCGCTGCAAAGAGAGACCGCCGGAGGTAATGAAGGCCCACGGAGGTTGAGACTTCCGGGGTAAAGAAGTTCGATGTAGAGAACATCCCTCCGCTATCATCGACCCATCTCGAGAAGGAGATAAGCGCACTTCATGATTCCCAGGATAATCCCGATGTAACCTTTCCGGGGATGGAAGGCGATGAAGAAGCCGAGTCATCCCCGTGCCAAATCCAAAAGACTCATTTTGCGGATGTTCCAAGCACGAGCAAGTCCGATCCCAAGACTACTCGTCAAACTTTTAACTTTGATGATGAGCCACCAATGGAAATCTCATCATCGTCCGATGACGCTTCCGATAAGGCCGAGGACCGCCATCAAATGGAAAAATCGGTGAGACCAACGAAGTTAAGACAATGAGGCTCGGCAAGTCGGGTCTACTTCACAACAAAACCCACCAACAAGAGACCACCGCTGCGGGCTCCTCAAGCAGCAGGTCGATTCCCAAAAGAACTTCACGCGCACCGCTCATCATCGAATCAGATCCCGATTGGCGGTGATGAATCTTTTATAGAATCTTTTCCTTTTTCCCCGGAGGTACCGAACTCCATGAAGAGTCGAGAATGAACAAGACGCTATCACGCATCGCCCTCCGTTTTCTCTTGAGATACCATTGTTCACCGCTTATGACTTTGATGTCAGATGGCCATCACCGCAAATGAAGAATCACCAAGTTCGAGAAGTGTTCAAGGCACTATTTGCTTTGAGGTTGAACGGATGGAGAGGCATCGAGGCCTCTTTGGACATGCGATCGGACAACAGAGATGCCAACCTTACGGTACCGACTTGAGAGGCATAATGATCAGGATCGGGAATGGTGGCAACAACAGCAGACAATGCGTGTGGAACAAGTGAGATACTTGAACATTGTTCAACAAGTCTTTGGTATGGAGAGTGAAAATGCTCGATGCAAAAACGAAGGCGAGAGAACATATTGAGCACATGCATGAAGCTCACCGCCGAGATAAAGTCTGCGTGAGCAAAATACAAATGATCTCTGAGTGTTTGGAAGAACACATGACAAGAAAATTCAGCCTTTCTCATGGCTAAGATGAAGCTGATTTGTGAGAATCCAACGCTACTCGATCCGAATTTCGTGTTACATACAACGCAGCAGACTCGAAGCGTAACTCGACCATCGAAGACTCGACTTCATGCTTGCCAGTATGTTCCCACGGGGTTCCTCTATCCTTTGATGATGCCAAAAAGGGGGAAGAGGAATACCTTAAAGCGCTAAAATCAAGCGGAGAAGAAAGGAGCGGTGAGAAGGAAAATCGGTGAGGAAGTCTTGAAACAAAAGAAAGGAAAGCTTGTTGAGGGGGAAGGGTCAACAGACGTGACTTTGATGATTGCAAAAACCCCCAACAAGGTCCTGTCACGGTGACATTATAAGCGGCAAACTCCCCTCAGTGACTCGCCACTCCAACACTGTATCTATGGTGAAAAGAGAAAAACAATTGAAGCGGGGATGAAGGAAGTGGAAGGAAGAATGGATGCCAGGGTTATGAACATCTTGAAAGAACATGGAGGCATTCCAAGAGACAGAGACACTTATGCCATTTCGGATGTCGGGACAGAGCCACGTTCGATTGATGAATTTAAAACGCTCGAATCGAAGGATACTTTGCAAATATGTCTATGGCTCAAGCTTGGGACTTGTCTTGAAAAGGGTCTCACGTTGTGTGAAGAAGCGACAGCAGCAGACCATCGGGCATCACTCTGGTCACTCCGCTGGTCACTCAATTTGGAAAGAAGAAGACCCCAAAGACAATACACACCCAGGTAGAGGAAGAAGCAGCGGTGGAGGAAGAAGCTTCATACCTAGGCCTCCGCCCAAGAATATTGAATATGTAGATCCAGGAAAGAAAGGAGGGATCTCTGGTGGGCTTGACCAAGTAGCAAATTTGCAAGTGGCTAAAACCAACGCCGAGTATGCAAAAAGAATAGAAGAAAAAACAAGAGACAAACTCAGCTATGGGAGGAGAGACAGGAAAGAATAAGAAGAGATGAAGCTGCCAGGAAGGCATATGAAAAGAAAAAGAAGGCGGTGATGACGAAAAAAGAAGAAGAGAAGAAGATCTTGATCAAGATGAAAGAAGGAGACAAAGAAGAAGATGAAGTGTTCTTTGTCCAACCCTTCGTGTATTTTATTATGTAAATACATACAATGTAAGTCTTCTCGTAATAAAGCTATAAATTCTTTATTTTTTTGTGAAGACAATTATGTGCTCGATACACCTTGTAAATAAGTTGTGTTAAGGAACAAGAATGATATGATCAATAAAAGAATTGATTTCGCATACATTCTATGTCAATACACTATTTGTATGTATCTTTGATGTTTGCATTTTTGAATGGCTTAAGTTTTGGCATCATCAAAGGGGGAAATTGTTAGGAATTTTATTGTTTAGATTTTGATGAATGCCATGTAAAACTTAGAATAGAAAGTTGGCACCCCAATTCTTGTTGTAAAATGCATTGTGACAATTAGAGTGGCCAAAAGTGAGTTAAGTCGCCACGCCCTAACATGCAAGAAGACAATCAAGACTGGAAGGAAGACTCTCTTGTGAGACAATTTGAGTATGGCAAAGAAGAGTAGACGGAACTCTACTAGAGAAGCGGTGAGATGCGACCAAGTAGAGTATCGGTCAAGTCAACTCGAGAAAAGCCAAGTCTCAAGTTTGAAGTGAGAAGAGTTATCCAATGATTGGAAGTCGACTCTAAGTCACCGGGGAAAGCAAAGAAATGCGGTCAAGTCGATATAATCGTAAAAGATCCGTTACGTAAATCAAGAGATTTACTTAAACAAGTAATATCTCCATACCACCTTTCTTGGAGTGCTCGAGTCCCGAGCGTGCAAATGGAATGAACCAATGGAAAGCACTACACCGTGTCGAACTGCGAAAAGGTGAAAGAACAATTCATACGAGGAAATGGCATTTCCAAGGATCGCAACAAGACAAGCCAACGATCGCAAGTGACTTTCAAAAAATAAGCCTATCTCTTCAACGGGCAAATTTTTGAAAGATCACTATAAAAGGCCGAGGAATGACTACGAGAGAAGAAGACTGAACCACGAACATTCAAGAAATCATTGAAACTATAACTTAAATACTCTCAAATCATTCAAGATTAATCCTCAAGCCTACATTACGAAGTACATCAATCCAACACTCACCTGTGAAGGAAAGAGAACTTCAATCGGTTGAAGAGGAAATCAAGAAAAGGGGTCTACATTCCACGAAGGATTGTAGGAAGGTTCAAGGTCGAACCAAGTCTTAAGCTTTTGGAGGGCTTCGTGATCAAATCCAAAGAGCTTGAGCAAGTGAGTCAGAGTAGCAAGGCCCTGTGAAGAAGCTTCGAGTCGTGCGAGAAGCCGGTGAGTGATCAAGGCGTCTCAGATCGAGTCCCAAAGGATCAAGTCATTTGTGTGATCAAGACTTGTATACGGACTGTTACCACTTTGTAAAATGATCATTACCTAGTGGATTCCTCCGGGAGTTGGAGAAAGAGAGGAGTAGAAGAATTACCCCATCTTGAACCTCTATAAAAATTTCTTTGTGTCATTTACATTTCAAAGATTTTAATTCCTGCATTTTTAATCGCTTATATCTCACGATAAATTTGCTATCCACTTGATAATTTATAAGTACTAAACCAAGCACCAAACTCTTGCTTAATCAAACTTAAGGGTGTTAAGTCTTCCAAAAAACAAAACCACGGTCGAGTTAATTTAAAGTCAACGGTGAGTTATTCCATCAACGACTCAGTTGAGTCTGTTGAGAGATTAACTCTCTTGAGTGACTAAATTTGTCCATCAAGGACACAAATTGTGTAGTATCAACTCGAATATTTAAAAGGACTAAATCGAAAATTTGGTAAGGTTTATTCAACCCCCCCTTCTAAACCTTACACTTACACCCCTTGGGACCTACAATGGGGTTTGGGCATACGGATACTATTAAATGGGTGGATTCCCTGCCCATTGTCATCTCTAGAGAGGGCAGCTACCGAACTCCAGAAAATTCAGAAGAAAGTATCATTGTGCTACAGGGATACTAGAGTAGCGACGAGTTCCAATCCATGTTACAACATCGTTCAGACATCATGCAAATTCATCGTTCAGGAAAAGGAGACGAGTTAGCTCACATTTATTTGGAGGTGCCTAATGTTGACGAAATTTCAACGAAGTTGTTTTGGAAGACAAGCCGACTATTGAAGACTAAACAAGAATAGTGTACTCAAGTTGAAAGATAGAGTTTTACTTTTATGAGTTCTATTATTGTATTGTGTAATTTGTAAATATTTTTAATAGTGAATTATTTCTTCTTTGTGCGTTGTCTTGTGTATTAGGACTGAGAAATCGGAAACATGTTAAAATTAGTGTGTCAATATCCCCTACATTCCGCTTTGTACTTTTTGTGATGTTATAATCGATGATTTAACATCAAAAGTGGACTTAACTTTTCCGGTGACATGTTGAACATGTTAACCTACACCACAACAAATTCTTAACATGTTTAACTTGTGGGACTTAAATACTAAAGAATTGGTGTTTGTTACATCAAGACTAGAGGACACATATATCGGTTGCATATAGCTTTGAGCACTAGCCAGCTAGGCTTATATGGGATGGGATCTTCTATTCAATTTTTTCTCTCCCACTCTCTGGTCCACATATTGGATGCAGGACACGTGTGCAGCAATTGTGACATCATCTTGTACACGTGTCTTACATCCAATGCAATGGAATAGGACTTTGAGGTTGCAAATATTGCAACTCGGAGGCGATTAGGACAACTCTAGGGGTTATATATAGTCATATTAGTACACATTTTTTGTGTGTACTCAATAATATTAAGTATGGTGTTGAGAAAGATGATTAAGACAACACATCCAAAAACTCTTTCTATGAGACTCAATCTTCTTTTCTTGGCATTTTTATTTGTCCTTTATTCAATCCTTCTCCGCCCTATCGCCTCTGATCACCACGAGCAGGCGGCTTCGATTGTTAAATGCTCGTTGAGGGAGTGCCAACATGAGGTTAGGCGAGCTAACTAAAAATTATTACATCCTTTTTCTTGAAATTTGTTTTCCGTATCATATCTATTAATATAATTAATATTCATAGTTAAAAAAAACCTGCATTTATTTATAATGTTAATATAGCTTTTTTTTAGAGGAATAATGTTAATATAGTTAATATATGCTTAAATGTATATTGCGCCAACGTTTTCTTTAATAAAGAATATTTTTTGATAAATAATTGGTTTTTAACAAATTAGTTTTTGCATTGAAATAATAAAGAATATTGAAGAAATATACCAAGTGGGTAATAGTTATACAATTTCAGATATTAATCAGAAAATATGAAGTAGGGATAATTAAAAAAACTACTCCTAGGTTTGGGATAATTACAAAAAAAAAAAAACTCAGAAGTTTTGAAAATTACAAAAGTCTCCTTGAGATTTGATTTTGTATAACGTTTCCAAGCAAAAATATTTTAAACACTCTATTTATATTTGTAGAAGTATTACAATTATTCCCTTACATTTAAGACAGGATCAAACTCCATGATTTTTTTTTTAATTTTGAAAGTTTCTCTGAGTCTTTTTGTAACTGCTCCAAACCTCAGAGGTAGTTTTTGTAATTATCCCTATGAATAACCAATCAATGTACAAATATATCAAACAATAACCCTTTTCTTTGACACAGAACAAATTAGCAGATATGATGATGGCTGAGAGGTACCCTTATCCCCCTTGTGTAAGCTTTGGATGCAGCAGTCGCGAATGTTGTGGTGAAGGCAGGTACAAGTACATATGGCCGACTCTAATTGGCACGCTAGGAGAAGAAGCTAAGGCCATTATTACTCACGATAATCCCATCGTAACTGCTTTTATTATGCGTAAAAACGCAATAGTAACACACGATTTCTGCTGCAATCGAGTTTGGATTAGTGTTGATGAGAATAATCGTGTTGTTAGAGTTCCTATGGTTAGATAGAAGATGACATCCAAAAAAGAAAATTGAAAAATTCAAGTCGTTGGAGTGAGAACAAAGACTTAAAGATAGAGAGGTGATTTAGCTCATTCATAATGTTAATAATACCGAAATATTGATGTTGAACTTTTTATTATTATTGCATTTTGGATGTTTGTTTTCTAATCTTTTATGTTTAGTGATGAATATATATTATTCCTCCTCAGTGTATTTTCCATTGTTCGCATTTTTGTTTTTCCTAGTTCAGCATGCTAATTTAACGAATTAAATTCAAAAGAGCTTCCATAATTTAATTAAGAGTTGATTGTCAAACAACTTAAGTTAACACTTCTAATTTTCAACTACTTATCTCATCCGCAGCGACATCAATTCCTCTAAAAACAGAATGATTTGCAAACACTCCCTACTTTGGCTATTAGATTCTTTTTTATGGGTACTTGGTTATTAGATTATGTATCCTCTTGGCACTCGAGCAATTATTGACCAAAATCTCCACAAGGTTGAAACTAGATCTATCCAAATCTAAGTCGAAATGAATACTTAATAAAATGTTAAAATAGTTAATATATGCTTAAATGAAAATTGCGCCGACATTCTTTTTGTTTTTAATTAATGAAATAAATTTTGGCTAGTTAAATATTTAATACAGTGTTAGTGTTACTGTTTATTCTAATTGTATATTTTTTTGATAAATTTTAATTGTATTTTTAATCTTAATAAAATTCAAATTTTTAATACATATTTTTATTATTAATATAAATTATTGATACTACTAAAAAATTATAATAGAATATTTAAAAAAATTAGTAGACAATTAAGCTGATAAAAAAACATATATAGTTATATTTTAAAATAAAATGAATACTAGTAAATAATAATGCATTAACTAAAGGAAATATATTCTTTATTTAACTAAATCTGTAGTTATCATATTTTCTTAATGTATAATTGGTTTTTTAACATATTAGTTTTTGCATTGAAATAATAAAGAATATTTAAGAAAATTCATTTTAGTGCAAAATTTGAAGTAGAAATATTGGAAATTAATTTCAAGTTTAATTGGTACCAAAATTGCACTAGTATAGTGCAAAAGCTGCAGTATTCTTGGGTTCTGGGTTCGAGATATCCTAAAAGACGGGCAGTAGTGAGGATTTTTTCTTTTTTTAACAATTTGGGGGCACTAATTACATTTACGATAAGGATAGATATATGTTTAATTCTTATCTATATATTCATTTTGTTTAAGAGAGAAATTAGCCATTTCCGTAGTTGACAAGGGCCAGAATGCAGTTAACACAAATTTTGAGATTTGATTTCCGATCCAATTGTTGGTCACGATCTCTAATTTTAGGCAAATCAGCTTAGAAAATCATTGTTGATCAATAGACAATAGCTGTGAAACACTTGGCTCCTAAGCATATTATCAAAAAATGGCCCCTTTATAGCGACCAATTTTTTTGTCTTAAAATATTAATATAAATCAAGGGCCGAAAATCAATGGTTATACTAATTGCCAATTTTTTTGACAACAACAAAGGCAAAATTTCAATTGCACAAATTACTATGTCACCCCCAAGTTAATCTAACACTAAGCAAAAGCTAAAAAAACTAAGCAAAATGAAGAGTATTAACACAATGAAAAAAATAAAAATATTAACTAATCTGCAAGAAGAATATTCCTAAAAATTGTCATTATTTATAAGGATTTTATGAAAGTATTTAGAAGAATTTTTTTGTAATTTCCAAAAATCTCTTGGTTTTTTTGTAATTAGCCCAAACTTTAGGGTCTTTTTGTAATTATCCCTTAAAAAATGGGCCCCTAAAATTTGGGGCCCTAGGCACAGAGCTTGTTGGGCGTGCCCTCAAGTCCGGCCTCGTCAATAGCAAGGCAATACTTTCCTCCTATATATGATTAATCAATGAGCAAGTCTCTTGTGAGACGGTCTCATGGATCTAAATTCGTGAGACGGACCTCCTAAGGGCTCCGTCTTGAGAACATGAACCATGAAAATAAATTTAAAAATAATAATGAACCATGAAGAAACAAAAATAAACCCTAAAAACATGAACCATGAAGAATAAACCCGAAAAACAAAAATAAACCCAAAAAATAAAAAATAAACCCTAAAAAAACTAAAAATCTTAAAAACCCAAATCAATTAAAAATAAACCCAAGAAACAAAATAAACCCTAAAAAAACAAATATAAATCCTAAGAAAAATAAAATCTGAAAAAAAAAAACCTTTAAAACTTTGTGTAAGGGCTCCGTCTCACGGATCTAAATCCGTGAGACCGTCTCGCGCAAGTTTTTGCCTTAATCAATATTTTTAAATTGTAAAAACAAACATGACCCAGAAAAAAAAATATTTTTTATGAAAGACCATATTGTTGATTTACTAAAACTAAAATATTGTACTTGATACATTTATAATTCCACAACAATATTCTTATAATCCATCAAAATTACACAAATCGATGGAACTGATTTATATTTCTCACTTGGTAAGTGACTCCTCCAAACTTCTGTTCAGCCAACAACAAAAAAATGGTAATAGTTATACTTTTTCAGAGATTAATCAAAAAATATAAAATAGGGATAATTACAAAAACTACTCCTGAGATATGGGGTAATTACCAAAAAAAAACTCAGAAGTTTTGAAAATTACAAAAGTTTTCTTGAGATTTGATTTTGTACTAACTTTACCCCTTTCATAAGCAAAAGCATTTCACACAATGTCTTTACACTGCTCCTGGGGCATAGCTCAACTGGTAAATGACTGGGTGATGTGATGTCCGCTTAGCTGGCACCTGCAGCATGGAGATTCGAATTCGCCTGGTAACATGTTAGAGGAGGATTTCTTGTGTGGTGACTTAGTCTAAAGTAACTCAGAACCCTAACTTGTTGAGGCATATCTCGCGATTCATATCACAGGGATGGGATTCATCCATTTTTTACAATGCCTTTATACTTGTAAAAATGTTACGGTTATTCTTTAATAATTTGGAATTTTCTCTGGTTTTTTTTATCTTTGCACCAAACCTAAAGGTAGTTTTTGTAATTATCCCTATGAAAGTAACCAATAAATGTATGAATAAATGAGACAATAACCCTTTTCTTAGACACAGAACAAATTGGCTGAGAGGTACCCTTATCCCCCTTGTGAGAGCTTTGGATGCAGCAGTCATGAATGTTGTGGTTGTTAGCAAATATGGGTCGAAACATAAATTACATATTTGCACATAAAGAGTGGATCGAGTATACCTATTAGCAGCGGAACTGTCGATCCACATAGCCAGGATTAAGCCCGTCTACAAGTTTCCGTTTGATCCATGATTAAGCCATCTACAAGCCTCCTCTTGATTGAATCGCGACCAACGAACAAACCCCCATAGATTGGTTGAACCACGAACAGAATCACGATCCATCTTTCTAGTTGGTGTAAATAATTACTAGAATTATTTACTTTGATTTGCACACCTTAAACCCTTGGAGACTTTGGTGATGCTCCAAGAAGAAACCGTAGAGAGAAACTTTAGGAGAGAGATTATTTTTTTCCCATGTAGAGGACGATATTTTTCTCTTGGACTGGTATTGTAGGGAGAGATATCAATATATATCTCAATCCCATATCTCAGTTAGAGTCCTAATGGGAGAGGTTTCTAGATAAACCTCATCTAAATAGGACTCCCTATTATCTCAAATATGAATGCATCCTAATTGCACCCAATATCTCCCACTCAAACATATTTGACTCGACTCATTCGAATCACATCTTCGTAGTTCTCATCTCACTCATACAGGGAATAACGCGTGCGACCAAGCGAGAAAGCAAAGGTGAGGAGAGTTATATTAAGTCATCACCAAACTAACATAACCCCACAACTCAATAACTCACTATGTACCCAAACCAAGTGGTCGCACCCAGTCAAGCATCTCTAGGTCCCTCAATAAAATAAATAGAGCATGCTCGACTCACTCAAATATGTTTCTAGATTCATGACTAGTCAAACACATTTCGATATAGTCGCCCGGGCTATGAATCATAGAACATAAGTGCATTACCAACTTAATTCTTCCTCGGCCCCACATGCCAATTAGCTTGGTCTTGACAGCTTTCTTAGATATGCTCCGATAGACCGAATCCACATGGCCATTGGATACATACTAAATTAGTGTCATCAAGCTTACACCTCATGACATGGTCCAAAGTCCCAAAGGGTACAAAAGAATAATACGAGATCATACAGTGACGAAGCAGGGACCCATTTAGTCACTTTCTCATAGACGGTCGACTCAAAGCACATGTAGTATGAATACATGCTATGATGGAGCTCCCACTCAATTTAGGCATGTTACGCTCGAGACATCATACAAATCTTAGTCCAGTCGCTATTCAAGTGCCCGACCTGCGCATTACTCATAGTCACTCCCAAAGTGTCATATGATAGTTCGCACATTCGGCTACAAACAGGATTTTATGAAGTTTGGACATACTTCATAATCGATCAACTCGGATCTCATCTTAACCTCTAGTTAAGGTGACTGTTAATTATACTTATTAACCTTCCTCACTGCTCTAGCGCGAAGGTGATCCTTCGCAAACTTGCTTATGCGACACAATCTTTTAAGTCTCATCATGCTCGCTCTCTTAGCGCCAGGGCGATTGCCCGTGTGAGAGGGTCAATCAAAGCCTAGTGACAACTCACAAGTTCAGTACCAAACACATAATGAGAATCCAACATATCTCATTAATCACAATATGTTCTCAAAGGCCACATAATGAATTCTACTTAATCCCTAATGACTCGCATGCCTTTGGAGCATATCTCCAAATAAAGGCTCGTAAAAGGGATGAGAGCACATACCGCTCGTAGAAGTATGCCTAAGAACAATATTAACTATGCACAAAAACTCTTAAGTGAAGTAAAGCATCGAGTAAATATGTTTGGTCTACCATCCATGTTTGGCGCCCAAACCATACACCAAAGTGGTTTTACTATCACAAAGACAACAAAATACATCATGGATGTGCGCGCAATGCGCATCATTTCAAGATGCCAAATTTGCCTCTAGCAAATCATAGACCAATCTGGTAAGATATCTAAGTATCCTTTATCGGCATCACAATAGCGCATGGATTACTTCAGTATCCACTCACCAATTACACTGTTAAGTACATGATTTACTGAGTACGCACATAGCGCACATGAGATATTTGACAGTGCTTACATAAACTAGCTAGCATTTCTTTTCATCTTCCGAAGATATCGTTTCTTGACTAAGAATATGATCTTTCACCATGGAGTGTAAAGACAGCCAACACTAAGTGGCGATAACTCCATGTTCTTTCCAGTCATCACATTTTTGCCATATACAGTGAGATACAACTCTTGACATATGTTCTGTGAATTAATTGACCATCGTGGGCCTATCAAAATGGTAGCTCGATGAAATCAGTGATGATTCAGGTCAAGCTGGAGCTTCTTGACCAGCAATCAATGCGCTCTTACTCCACTCTTGAATTCAACGGGTGATCCACACAGACCTCCTTAGTCAACTTTCACTGAACTATGTCAACATCAATCATCCAGAACAACCCTAGATGAAAGTGGCAATAATAGATAACATATCAGGCGAATTGAGGCAATCTCACCACTTAGGGAGAACATCTCAAAAAATAACTTACGCTCTTCTAACAAGCGTAAATATTTCATCCTTAGTCGAGCTACACACATGTTAATCAACCCATCTATATTGCACTTGACTTTCCGGAACCACATGTTTCAAATGGTTTTGCATCTAGATTTAAGATTAACAAGCTCTTAGACTTTATTCTTAGTCATTCGACTCATCTTTTCCTTCGCTACAACTATCCACTTAGGGCATCAAGTGAAGTCACATGTTCTATCGACTCATCAACACTCACAAAAGTAATTGTGAAGGATACCCACTCAATCTCATATAGATGGTGGGGATATTTCATATTGACTCCTTTTACTCGTGGAATCGAGAATCATTTGCGTGTGAGACACTAGCTCCCACCGACTTAGTGTCGCTCCCACTATCCCAGCGATTACTAGATGAGTACAAAATACAACATCCTCGCTAGAGAAACGAGCACCTCCTAAGGACCTTGCAACTCGCATAGTTTCAAGATTTCTTATGACTTCACATGTGCTCAAGAAATCCCTTTGAAGGAAAACCTAAATCGTGCGACTTGATTCTCCACTTGAGAACACATATTTTCGAACTCACATAGGCACAAGCCCACTAATTTGGGCTTGTTACCAAACTAAAGCTCATACGGGGTTGAAGAATCATTTGGAGGCACATATTTTATGATGTAGGCAGCAACAAAATACACAAATTAATTTGCGCCATCATAAATCTAACCATTTTGAAATGATTGTCCCTTCTTCGCGAGCTCATATAGCTGCAAAATATTTAGAACCATCATTCAACTTGCAACTTTATTTCCTTCAACTGTGTGTCCAAACTAATTAGACACACTATTTTCGCCCCCTATTAGCACATCTCCATCTGTTAAGAATGGCTCAAAGCAATTTGGCGCTTCTAACTGATGAGAGTGAGAATGTACTGACTTATAGCGTAAATAGCAATGAAAGGAAATATAATGCGTTAATTTGTGCCTCCCACTCATAAGTCTGCACTCAATTTAGTGGACTTAGCTTTATAGGAAAAGTAGTCATCTTACATTCTTCCATCAAGCTTATCCCACTCGAAAAATAATTATGCAGAGGGAGATTGACCTTAGCGAGTTAGACAATAAAGCTTCCTCGAGCTAATACAGTCGTCCTCCTAACCTCATGTTCCACAATATCTTTAGAAGATCTAAAAGAAATACTATCTAAAGCCAAACATCACAAAAAAAAGATAGACATGTCTTCTCACTCAACAAATATCTTACAAGTGCATTTATCCGAGTAAGACTATATCGACACATCAAGTTGCTCACACCAACTGTTGAGCTTGAGGTGACTCTTATTGGCCTCCTCTATAGCTGCACAACCTGATAATAGTCATACGCATTTGCTCAATCTCAAAACCACATGCTAAGTCAACCAATATCTACAATCCATCTATGGAGAGAGTTGGAAATATTAGCGAAAAAATAAAGAGAGCAAATAAATAGTCAAACTTCATCTCAATACAACTACGAGCAAAGTTACCAATCTCATAAGTGCACTTAATATTTGTTGATACTTAATTGCCTCATTCAATAAGGTAACGCGACTTATTGTCACTTTATGGATCAATTTATAGTTCTAGTTTTAGATTTTGCTCTCGTGAAACTACATTATGCTTGTTCCAACATTCACCCGAGTTGGTTTATGTAGGTCAACATAAGCGACAAGTGCACTAACTTGTGTATTTCTTAACTTTTTATAATCAACCTCTAGATAGGCGATTTTCTTTAATAATAACACAAGTTACTAATATCCTTAATTCAACTCAAATAGCGAATTTGGATAACTAGAGTATTTACTTGGGAGTAAGCTCATATTCCAAAGATAAAGCTTAAACTTTTTTATTAAATTTGCAGCTTAAATAAATTAAAGCGCAAAATTAATTCTTGATCCACAAGTATATCATCGGCATCTCAACTGCGATTATTTTGGGCAAATTAAGTTCTTATATTTACGGCTTAAACAAATAAAGCGCAAATACTTTCTTTAATCCACAAAAATATTATCCGCGTCTAAGTCGCGATAACACTGGATACTTTGTCTATTTTCATGCTAAATTGGCTAAACTAAAGTTGGTGAGTTTGGTCTAAAAACACATTTCAATAATTTGCGCAAATAATAAGGTACTGATCTAAAAAAATTATTCTGGATCCAAGTAATATTTATTATTTTCTTCAATCCAATGAGATCGAAAATTTGCCACCAAGGCTAGTAATCATCTCCCACCAAATTGAAGATCACAATAAAAATTACTGATCCATGAATAAAATTATCAAAGTCCGTAAATACATCATGCATGCATCCATGTGATATAAGTAAATACGAAAAAAATATAGCTCCATGGGCGACATTGACATATGGTACATCATGTGGAGATAATTTAGACCTATGGTGGTAAAATAAATTATATTCTCGTAAAATTGATGTTACATAGCCTCCAAAAAATGGCTCAATAAATGCATGCCTCGAAAAAAACAAAAACAAATTACATATTTCAAGGCCTACTACATCAATTTAGAAAAAGTAAAAAACATAAATGAGGATACCAAAATACCACCATTGTCAAAAACTAACTCCCAAAATAATATTAATGTAAAACAGTAAACATTCACAAGCATGAGCACCCATATGTTAATGTCGATAAGTCCCAACAAAATTAATTGCAACACAAAAAAATTACATACACATAAGCAATTAATAAGCATGCAACTCATAAATTTCATAAATCACATAGAATATTTTTGCTTGCACCTAAATGCGCAAAAATATAATTTTTCACGTTACGGGGAAAAATATTTTTCATGCACCAATGTGCAAAAATAATTTTCGCATGCATCACAATGCGCCAAAAAATATTAAATTGTTGCAAGCATTTTAATGTGCAAAAATAATTTTTCTTTCATGCACCTAATGCGAAAGAAAAAAAATCTCATTGCTTGCATGCATCACATTGCACAATAACAATTTGCAAGCATTCTTCATGCGCAAAAATAATTTTTGCAAGCACTAAATTGCGGAAAATATTTTTACATACATTAATATTATAACAAAAAAATGCAAAAAAATAATAATTTTGCAAGCGTCTCAACGCGCAAAAAAAAGAAAATACTTGTTATCCAGCTTCTACATAAATAGAAAACATGTTGGGATAATAATAAGAAATACTCTTGGTCTAGTGATGAGCATAAAGATATAATAAAAGGTCTAGGATTCAAATCCTTGAGACCAACAATCCCTTTAATTTTTTTAATAACGAAGAGGGATACACCATTTAGGCAGCTATTCAGCGTCATGTGTTGTGGCATCCAAGTCATGCCACGTCACTTGCCATACAGGCGCCCAATCTGGAGGAATGTGTTAATAGTCGCACCATTTTGCGCTTGCCACGTCATCAGACACATGGCGGTTGGTAGCGGCCGTCATAAAAAAACCAAGTGATTTTATATTTTTTTTTTAAAAAATCGTTGCCACACGTTGTTCACGTTACAAAGGGCAATTACCAAAGTTCAACATCCACAAAGCCAACCACAAGTTGCCACATGGCAATGTAGAAAAAATTAGAAAGGGTGGCGCTATTGACACCCCCAAAATTGTTAAGTGCACCCCCTTTATATAATTTCAAAAATGTCATTAGTTTAAAAGACTATGATACCCTTACTTAAATAAATAATTTCCAATACATTTCATCTTCCTCACACTCACCCATGTTCTTGTAAAAACCTGAATTTGTTTTGTAAACCCTAGATTTTTAAACACTCACATTATTGAAAATATTTAATTTTGTCGAATAATATAAGTATATGCTTAATTTTGCAACTTAAAAGTGTGTTATTTTTTCATTTTTACAGCTGAAAATTTTCTGTTGAATAACAAAAGTGCGATACTTGGCACGATCGCAGTGCAGTTAAATATTTTCTCGTTTGGCACGATCGTAGTTACTTTTTGATTGTGCCACTTGCATGATGGCACGATCGATGGCACAATCGTAGTTACTTTTCGATCATGCCTTATGGCACGATTGAGTATACCATCATGCCACACATCGTACCATTCGCCGTCTTCTTCCCCAAACTCGAGGACAAAAAACCGAAAAAAACAAATTTGTAACTCTAGAATCAAACAAATACAATTACCCAACACTTATATCCAACAACCCAACTAATCCAACTATAAGTGCGAAATTATATTAAAGTATTAAATTTAAAATTAAAATAAATTAAAAAATGCGTAATCTAAAAGATATTACATATTTTTCGTTTGTTTTAACAAAAATGTTTGGTGGAATTTCTTCCATCGCCGTCGTCGCGCCTTGTGTTTATCATTTTGGGTGTATTTGGGAGGGAAAATAAGTGCAAGGGTAAAATTGGAAAAAAGGGGGTGAACTCATCAATTGTGTCATATTTAAAAAAGTATGGGATGATATACTTAGAAAGTGGGTGTACTCATCAAAAAAGGGAGTGCCACCCAATTAGAAAAACGTATGATGCACCTCACGAGTCACGACAGATGATGTTGGGCCAAAAAAATTTGTTGCACTCTCTTGCACGCCAACCTATGCAAGATTTTGTTTTTCCACGAAACATTTGAATCGGCATAATTTCTTCGTTTCAAATCCGTTTTATATGCATAATACATCAAATTAATCGTCTTTCAGAGATTTAGAATTTGACACCAATATTGCATATATAAAAACAGAAAAAAAAACAGGTTCAAATTTTTATATAAAAAATCGAATTTTCAAAATAAAAAAAATCACATGTATCATCAAAATCAAGCAAATCAAATAGGCGAGAACGAGCCCTTTAGGCTTTGATACCGCTGTTAGCGAATATGGGTCGAAACATAAATTATATATTTGCACATAAAGAGTGGATCAAGTATACCTATTAGCAGCGGAACTGTCGATCCACATAGCCAGGATTAAGCCCGTCTACAAGTCTCCGTTTGATCCATGATTAAGCCATCTACAAGCCTCCTCTTGATTGAATTGCGACCAACGAACAAACCCCCATAGATTGGTTGAACCACGAACAGAATCACGATCCATCTTTCTCGTTGGTGTAAATAATTACTAGAATTATTTACTTTGATGTGCACACCTAAAACCCTTGGAGACTTTGGTGATGCTCCAAGAAGAAAACAGTAGAGAGAAACTTTAGGAGAGAGATTATTCTTTTCCCATGTAGAGAACGATATTTTTCTCTTGGACTGGTATTGTAGGGAAAGATATCAATATATATCTCAATCCCATATCTCAGTTAGAGTCCTAATTGGAGAGGTTTCTAGATAAATCTCATCTAAATAGGACTCTCTATTATCTCAAATATGGATGCAACCTAATTCCACCCAATTGTGGTGAAGGCAGGTACAAATACACATGGTCGACTCTAATTTGCACGGTAAAAGAAGAACCTAAGGCCATTATTACTCGCTATAATCCCATCATAATTGCTTTTGTCATGCGCAAAAACGCAATAGTAACAAACGATTTCTGCTGCAATCGAGTTTGGATTAGTGTTGATGAGAATAATCGTGTTGTTAGAGTTCCTATGGTTGGATAGAAGATGACATCCAAAAAAGAAAATTGAAAATTCAAGTCTGATGAAGTTGGAGTGAGAACAAAGACTTAAAGATAGAGAGGTGATTTAGCCCATTCATAATGTTAATAATACCGAAATATTGATGTTGAACTTTTTATTATTATTGCATTTTGGATATCTGTTTTCTAATCTTTTATGTTTAGTGATGAATATATATTATTCCTCCTCAGTGTATTTTCCATTGTTCGCGTTTTTCGTTTTCCCTAGTCCAGCATGCTAATTTAACGAATTAAATTCAAAAGAGCTTCCATAATTTAATTAAGAGTTGATTGTCAAACAACTTAAGTTTTTTTTTTTTTTGAGGGGACAAACAACTTAAGTTAACACTTCTAATTTTCAACTATTTATCTCATCCGCAGCGACGAATCAATTCCTCTAAAAACAGAATGATTTGCAAACACTCCCTACTTTGGCTATTAGATTTTTTTGATGGGTACTTGGTTATTATATTATTTATCCTCTAGGCACTCGAGCAATTATTGACCAAAATCTCCACAAGATTGAAACTAGATATATCTAAGTCTAAGTCGAAATGAATACTTAATATGCTGATTAGGGATCATTACAAGAAAACAAGAAAATTCCAACGAAAAAAATCTGCTCAAATTTGGCCAATAACCGTTGGAATTATCGATTCCAACGGAAATTCCAACAGTAAATGCATCGTTGGTGAAATGGCCGTTGGAATGACAAAATTCCAATGGAAATTCCAATAGAAAAATATTCCAACGGTACTTCCAATGGTATTTATCCATTGGAAAATACAACCGTTGGAAAAACATTCCAACATATTTTCCAACACTAATTCCAATAGAGTTAAACCATTGGAATTTAGTCCAATAGTATATCCATTGGAATATATATATATATATATATAATTGTTGAAAAAAACTCCAACGATTATTCCAAGAGAGTTATACCATTGGAATTTAGTCCAATGGTAATTCCAGTAGTATATATCTATTGAAATATTCAATCATTTTATCTCATTATCTAATATTTTTAACTTCTCAATAGGTCACCCATCATCAATCTATCACAAGTCAAGCATATTTAATTATGTAGTTTTAATATGATTGACTCGAGAAAGAGAAGATATATTTTATTGATATGTATAATACTATCAAATCTTTTAACCCCTATTGAAATTTTTCAACGGTATTGGAGTTTCTAACGGAATTTTCCAACAACCTGCTGTACCATTGAAATTTTCGTTGGAATTTTAAAAACTCCAACGGAATTTTCAACGATTAATTCCAATATTTTGATTACCGTTGGAATTTTTCAATCATATGTTTTATCGATGGAATTTCTGTTGGAATTTTAAAAATTCCAATAGTATTTCCGGTTTATTCCGACGATTTTATTATTGTTGGAATTTTCAATGGTTTGTTGTGGTGGTGGAATTTCCGTTGGAATTTAAAATTCCAACGAAAATTCCAACAACTTGCACCAACGGTTTTCTTTATCGTTGGAATTTTCCAACGGTATAATGTAGCATTGGAATTTCCATTAGAATTGTAAAAATCCAACTATTTTCTACTTCGTTGGAATTATTTTATTGGAATTTGATTGTTTTCTTGTAGTGGATGGTAATAGATCCGGAAAAGACTCGGACCCAAACCGAACCCATCTCATTTGGGTCTTGATTGGACAATGAGTATTAATTTTTAGACCCAGATGGGTCTTGGTCGGGTATCGAGTCTAATATAACCCGAACTAGACCCGTAGTGTGTATATAAATTTTATATAATGTTGTTCGGACTTAGCGCTTCTTGTTTACATACTTTTTTGTATTTATTTCATAATTCAGATAATATTTATAAAATTACATAAATATCACATTTGACATAATTTTTTATACCAGTCTTATGAGTAAAAGTCATACAAATTTGGCTAAATATATAAAATTATTGCGTCTAGCGCTAGTAAGTCTATCAGTTCTTACCCCTAGACAAGGGTATGAGTTGGCGCAGTTCTGAGTCTAAGGTAGGGGGATTTGGGTCTTGTGTTTTGTAAATAGGTCGGGTCTTGGGCCCAACTGGACCGAATCTATTGTCATCCCTAATGTTGACAACCCATCGACCTAGAAAATCATTTGGGGATGTGCTAATTCAAATTTAAGCCACCTTTTTTAATAAGTTGAGAATACTAGTTGGATGGAAGGGGATAAATTTCAAAAAAACTAAAAGATATCAAGTTCGAACTCCGGTCAACACCCTTATAAAAGGTAAGAAATATCTCAGCCCAAGCCACCTATTCCTTCCCACTTTCCAGATTCATCGAACTCGGCGTTTGGGGAAGGCCCTTGCTTTCTTTCTAGGGATGTCAATTGGTTCGTGTAAGAAAACCAATCCAATAGAAAAAGAATATTGCAATAAAAAGCTCTATACGTTTCGTTCGGAGGACAAAATATCACTTACCCCTCAAAAGGTAAGAAATACCTTAGCCCAAGCCACCAATTCCTTCCCACTTTCCAGATTCATCGAACTCGGCTTTTGGGGAAGGCCCTTGCTTTCTTTCTAGGGATGTCAATTGGTTCTCCTCGATTGTAAGGAGTCTAGTTCTCTCTTGGGAGTTTTGTCCCCTTTTAGGGCTTGTGTTAGGGCCTCTTCTTACCCCTTCCGTCGCCACCGACCCCTCTCACCCTCCGATCAATTGAGGTCCTCCTCCTCCCCACGACCTCTGTCAGCCCACAGTGGGCAGATATCACATACCCAAAAAAAACGTAAGAAGAAGGAATCTCGCTTGTCCAAAATTTTGCTTCGCTAACTCCCGGTCATCCGTGTCGTGTAGACTTCCGTATCTCTACGCCCATAACTAGGTAGTCTTTGGTTGTGTATAGTGCTTGCACATGTATTTCTTACTATGTTTAGTGTTGATAATGAAGTGACGTCTGTTTCTCTCTCTTTCGAAACGACGGAGGGGATAGAGACCTCATCACATATATTTCTAAAATGCCGTGAAGTATGAGACCATATGGTATACTAGCCCTTTAAGGATGGATCTATCAATAACCTCGTTCGAGTCACCAAAAAATTTAATTTGGTGTGCCATGATAAAATACCCTATAGAATATGTTGAATATCTAGCGTGTTTGGCATGGCGAATATGGAACGAACAAAATGACGTCTATATGAAGGAAGGGGTGTTTAACGTGGAACGAGTTATCGGGATGGCCAACAAAATACAAGGGGAGACATTATCACCATCTCCAAAGGGTACAAGGAATGGACCAAATCATTGAGACTTACCATTCTTGGGACGATGCAGAACAAGGACAATCGAAAATGAATTGTGACGACGCGGTTTACAAGGATGGCTCACTAGGATATGGCTTCGTGGTCCGAGATTCGGTAGGAGATGTTTTACTCGGTACTTTAAGAACGAATATGGAAGGAAGTAGCACATTAGCGGAAGACCTCACACTAATTTTTAGACTCACAGCTTGTCGAGACACCGGACTTCGTCAGGTCCTGATTGAATGCGATTGCAAAATTCTAATTGATGGCCTAGCGGGCAAGATTGTTCCAGAATTCTATGGGGATTTACTCATTAAAGATATAATGGAGACGGGAGAGGAGATTGGTCATTGCATTCGTTCAAACATATTCCTAGAGAAGCAAACAAGCTGGCACACGCATTGGCACACTTAATTTGTACAAGATCATGAAACTGAAATGTTTTGGGTAGAAGAGTTACCTCCTAATCTAGAATTGATTTGGAGTTTGGATGTAAACAACTGCTTTATCTTCCTGATTAATGAAAGTTTTAGTCTTTCTGTCTCAAAAAAAAAAAAACCATAAGAGTAGTCTTTCAAATTTTTTGTTTCCCTTTTGTTCTTTTTGCTAATATCCCATTAAACTTTAAGGTGAATTAAATAATGTAATTGGTTGTTCATTCGATCGGTGTAGATGATTAAGATCATAATATAATAATTGGAAAGATATCACGGCCATAATAATTTACTGCGTCTAGAAATTTGGTAGGAAAATTCGTATTTTATTATTGTGTGAATATTTGTCGGACCTTTGCTCTTATAATGCAGGTTTTTAATTATTTTATTCTGTTTGTTACGAAAATTCTGTACAACAAGCCACATATGACAAAGGAGTTAAGCATTTGTACATTTTAAAATGGAATAAATTGTTGCCCGATGCTTTTGGTGCAGAATATTAATTCAATGAATAATGAGGGGTTTCATGCATTAGTGCCCAATTTAGCTTAAAAGTCCAATTGTATGAGTTAATAAAATAATCTTAACAACAAATTAAATAATGTAGCTAATTCAAATTTTATATCATAATTAATGTAAATTATTCGAGTTCAAGATTTGGTGAATAAATTAATGGGAGCCAATTATTATTCAATCGGCATTGACTCTTGGCGACAACATCTATATATAATATATAAAAACAAGATAGTCTCTAATTTAGGAATTTTCCCGCCAAAATTCACTTTCTATTTTTGGTATATTTTCTGACTTTAATTCTGAATACTTTAGGGCTTTGTAAATTTTTAACACAAATTACATGACATTAAATAAATGATGTTTATGCTTTCAAAAAAATAAAATAAATGATGTTTATAAATCTTGGCAGTTGATTATGATGTAATACACTTTATTAATTAAAGCAATTGAGGTGACTTGGGCACTCGAGAAACGGAATTAAAAATTTGGCATTGGATTGCGTAGTGATTTTGAGTTTGGCAAGTTACTAGAATATACATTGTAAAGCAAAATATGAAAATACATAATAAATATATCCGATTTGTGCGCAGTTGGTAAAAAAAATTGATTTACTTCATTAATATTCTACACTGCATTAATTGTCGCATAAAATTTCCTTGGGCACCGGGAAATGCTATTCAAAATATAAAATTGGTATGCGCAAAATATTAATTTGTAATTATATTCTACATGTGAAATGAATATAGATATCTTGGGCAACTCAAATGGTTTTCGATATATTTTTCCCTGTCATTCACAAAGTCAACTATAAATATTAAATAGGATCCATCCCATTCAATAACACAATTTTTCATAGCAATAACGTATAAAAAAACATTATGCAGAATCTCTCCATTATTTACGTTGGTTAAGGATGTGCAAAATGACTCCGTCATTTGCATTGGCTAAGGATATTACACATCCAACGAAATGTATTGAGCATTGAGAATGCCAACACAACACCAAAGATATGACAATACCTCTAGGGTGCATTTGGATGGGGGGATTTGGGGGAGGATTTGGGAGGAGGGATTTGAAATCCTTAGCTAAATCCACACCCCAAGATATAAATCCAAATCAATGGATTTCAAATCCTCTTTAACTTTTAGTTCATTTTCAAAGGATTTCAAATCCCTACCAAAACCTAGTCATTTGAAATCCATTCTTTTTTTTTTTTCCCTTTATGCTCACTTGCATAGTCACACACATTTACACACACCGCACACATTTACACACACTACACACATTTGCACACACTTACACACATTGCACACATTTACACACATCGCACACATTTACACACACCGCACACACGCACACATTTACACACACTACACACAAAATAATAAGATTATATCTTTTATTTTTATTTATTTCATATCAATTAAGAAAATAAATAGAACTTCTAATTTTTTTTTATCAAAACTTACGATGGATTCGAAATCCTTACACAAATCTACATCATCCAAACAAGCGATGATTTCAAATCCAACGATTTTTGAAATCCATTCATTTGAAATCCTCAAATTTCAAATCCTCTATCCAAATGGGCCCCTAATGTTTTTTAATCTAGAATGCATCTTTCATGTCATATATAGAGGTATGTTTATTATTTTATATCATTTTTTCTTCTCACTTGCATAATTGTTTTCCATTCTTTTATTGATTGTTTTCATCAACATATTAACAAGCACCATTCCGCATGAATATACATAATGTAGAAATGAAGAAATTTAAATCTAGCATTCATATTTGACAACATTAGATGAAGGTGAATTCATCTATAAAAAAATCTATATATATATAAAAGCTGAATAGTGGTATTTTAGGAAACTTCCGCCAAAAGTTTGTTTCTAGATCTGGAAAATTGACTTTGTTAATAAATTTGATTTATAATGCTGCAACAACTCTTAGTGAATCTTTTTGGTACGCGATAGTCATTTAATACGTCTATTGTAGAGTTAAAAATTTTAAGATTTAAAACTCCATTTGATTTAATTTGTTTTACAATTTTGAGTGAATTCCAATGACTTTGTCTGCATCGAAAATCAAATATGAATGTGTTATTAAATTCGATTTTATAGGGGAGCTAAATGACTCATCGATATGTCAAAAAAATAAATACAAAATAAAAATTCATATTTTCTGTTGAATTGACAGGCCAATCGAATTGAATATAAATACTATTTTTCATACATTTATTACTGTAAAGTTTATATGAAATGAAATTAAGAAAATATCAAATGTAAATAACAATTCTGAACTGTAATTTTGATTCTTGGTCAAATACAACAATTCAAATGTAATTGCATTGGAAGTATAACTTTGTCCATTAAAATTGCATTATACAAACCAAAATAAATAGCACCATCTCTCCACAAAAACTTATCCTTTATTAGCCAAAATTGTAATGCATATTCTATATAAATAGACGAAAACATAAATCTGGATGACTGCCCCAGTTTGGTAATGAACAGTAACCAACAAAGCTTCAGTAGGCACTGAAACTCCGGTTAACACGAAATGGGGTATTTTTTCATGATCTCTATTTCTGTCTTGAATATAAAACAATATTTTAATATTTTTTTTTCTTTTTTTTAACAGGGATCCAAGCTTCATTACCTTCATACAACAATAAAACGTCAACAAAATCAACAACACTCTCCAACAAACACAAGACTATCAATAGTCATCAAACAGTGAGTTTTTCCATTGTTTTACAATTTTATTTTGTTTACTAGATATATCACTTACCTGACTATGAGAGTATTAGAAATGCCAATAGCTTAATTATTCAATGTGCTTTATCTGTTAATAAGAAATTAAGAATTTCATAGTTAGTATCAATATAAATATATATGCATAAAATTAAAGAATAAACATAAAAGTAGAGATGTACTTATCTTGCTTTCTTGCATATGGTTTTCACTTCTAATAATCAACAATCTTGACATATTCATCTTCAGTGCATCAATATTTCTCTGTTTGCCATAGTAGATAAAATTAGAATTCTGATATACCAACATAATCAAGTAAAAAAAAAAAACCAAAAAATGATCACTGAACAAGAACTTTGAAAAAGTAATATAAATATGAACTATTTTCGGATAAGATACCCATATCAAAAAAATAAAATAAGCAGTCCGATGTAGATGTGACTTTTCTAAAAAGTGTAAATGGCAAACTAAAAAAAAAAAAAAAAAACAGCCTTTCGAACCCAAAAAAGAAACAAAAATTAAAATAAAAATATATAATCTTCAAGAGTGTGTGTGCTCTTGATACTATTTAATTGCATCCTAAGCATACCTTGAGTCTCTGGAAGAGTAGAAGCATAGCAGCAAACATTTCCATTTCTATCCAAAACAAGAAAAATGATGGTCAAGTAGTTAACAATCACAAATCCTAAAACAAGTTTCTCATAAATAACAAATAATAAAAACAAAATCTGAAAAGAATATAAAAATAATTTTCAAACAATCAACAGATGAACACATTGCCATCTTTTTTTTTTTTGGTAAATACAAAAAATTTGCCGAATACGTAAATCTTGGCGAAATGAAAATCAATTAATATAGAAAATACAGATCTATAAAAAAACCATTAAAGGAACGATGAACACAGAGTATTGAATGGAAAAAAAAAATGACAAAATATGAAAACACAAAAACATTGCAAAAAAATGATCTCAAATTCAGTTTTTCCAAAATATGTGCATATTTGTTACAAAAAAATAGAAAATCCTGTAAAAACACATAGATCTGGGCGAAATGAAAAATAATCGATCTGAAAAATAATCTATATAGATCAATTAATTAAACGAGAAAAAAAGGAGAAAAATGAAAACCAACTATTTTTGCCAAAAAAATCGTTTTTCCAAAATCAGACCATAGTTTTTGTTTGTTTTTTTCTGGTCGATTTTGCAACGGAGTGTCGGCGTGCGACGGATTGAATTTTTGGTATTTTCGAGAAAAGTGGGGAAAATCCTGAGTTTGTAAACGGCGTTATTGTTTGAGAAATAAACGGCGATATGTTATGAAAGTATTCCTGTAATCCCGTGTTCTAGGGCTACCGCCGGATACCTACTGTCTACTACATTTTTTTTTAATTTAGTTTCTTAACATTTTTTATTATATTAATTTATGTTTGTAGCCACTCATTCTATAGTGGGCTGCGTATATTTGGTCCATTTTGCGTATGCATCCACTTCTTTTTTGATTATATTCTTTAAATCATTTGATCAGTTTGTGTTGGCCCACAATGGTTCTAGAAATGTTTTTCTTTTTTATACTTATATACTATAAAAATTTTAAATTTTGTTATTGGTAGGCTCATACAAGTTAAATATTATCATTAATTTCAATTAAATATGGATAATTTTTAGATTTCACTTACTTTTTCAATGCTATTTATTTTGCATGATTTTTAATTGACGTTGTGCATAAAATATTTTGCAAAAATGTTGATTTTCAATAGTGTTGTTGAAGGTTATATGAAAAGTTGTTTATATCAAACATCAATTTTGTTTTTGCCTGATATTACAAAAGATATTATATTTTTTCTTCATACTTGAAAACTTTATTTTCGTGTATACATATATATATATATGACGATAAATAATAAATACATTTTATTTTGCAGGAAACAAATCATTTCGAATTACTGAAAGTTCTCTTGAACGAATTTCACCAGTTATATCCCCAAGTCTCTAAGGTTGTTGATTTAACAACCGACCAAGATTCTACAAAATTTTCCAAATTTGGTGTTGTACTAAATTAGATAATGCATTTATATAAAGATGTCAAAAAATTATTATATTGTCATTTATGGATTATATGTTGTATAATTTGTTTACGTTATGTTTTTTTATTGCATTTGTTATATTTTTGCTTAATAAATAAACTTTCAATTAGATTTAACAATTCAATAGATATTTTCAATTGATTCATTCTCCTATAAAATTATTATATATATAATAACTAAAATTTCCCAATGATAATTATATTCAATCAGTTGGGCTAAATTTCAGATTTATTGATTTTTATATTTTTATTTTTTCTTCTTTTTTGTTTGGCATGTTTTCTTATTTGAACCGCCGTGGAAATTATTTTGCAGAAAATGTTGATTTTTAACTGTGTGGTGGTGAAAGTTCTATGAAAAGTCTATTATATCCGATATCAAATATTTTTTCCCCCAACATGGCAAACAATATAATATTTTTTATTCCTAATTCCAAAATATCTTATATAAATGTCAACAATAATTATTAAATAATTTTTATTTTGCAAGAAACTAATCATTATAGATTTTGAGAAATTATCTTTAACCACGATTTTGGTTACATCATAAAGTATCTCTACGATTGTAGATTTAATGAATGAGAAAGGTTCTATTAACTCTTCCAATAGTGATGCAGTATATAACAAGAAAATGCATTTAGATAATGGTCCAGGTGTAGTTTAATGTATAAAAAATATTTGTTACATTGTCAAATTTGTATTATTAGGTTGTATATTCTTTTCCTTACGTGTCTATCAACAAAAGTTATGTTTAATGTAGGACTCCTTTGAAAAATATTTCTTTTCGGTCCACGATCAGTTGTACGTCGCTTTGTCCGAGTTACCAAATCAAGGGCCTTAATTTTAATATGTAATAGTAATAGTGACCATACATGTTCAACCTCTGATGTTGTATTTAAAGAATTATTCCAAAAGTTATAACTTTTTTGTTAAATGTATCTATAATGAAACTCTCTTTTTCTCTATACTTACGATTTATTATTATGTTATATAATCCATATTTCTTTAATTTATGTTCTAAGACCATCCCCAATAGTCTCTTCAAATGAGAAATGCTCTTTATTTTGAACAATCGACCACTAAAAATCATATTCAACAAACTGTTTATTTTAACATTTAAATTTAGAGAATGAGTTTTCACTCTCCAAATTTGAAGAGCCAAAACAACTCTCTATAATTAATTGCATTGGGTTACTTGCCATTTGAATGATCTTTTTGAATGGTAATTTCTAAAAACAATAATAACTTTGAAATATGTCTTAGGTTACTTCCAATATCCCATGTGTAATAAATTAACATTGAGAAAAGAGAAAATAAATAGTCAAATACAAAGAGGGTGTCAGAAGATTTAAAAAATATCACTCTTTAAACTTAAATATGTTATTTATTTTGCAATAGATGTTATTTAAATTTAAAGAGTTCATTGTGAATGCTCTGATAGTTGGTTGAAATTTCATACATTACTCTCACTCAACACTTAACTTTTTTTATTAATAAACATTCCGTGCATCGCATGCAGTGGATTACTAGTATATTTTAAAAGTCCATATTTCTCTATGTACAAAAATTATTCACTATCAATTACTGTTAAAATGTAGTTGCACTAATGATCAAAAGATAAATGGCCAATCAAGGTTTCGGATGAAGATGAAGATATGCCAATTTTTTTGTTCTTTTTTTTAAAAACAAGTGAATAAACAACAAGAGAACGATTATAATTTGATTTTTGTGCGTGTATATGTCATAGTGATTATGTGTTTGTGTATGTGAGAGAGAGTTTTTGGTTTGTGAGTGTGAGATTCCGTGTGTTTGTGTGCGAGTTTGAATGCGTGTGCCTTTTTTAGTTATTGAAAGAATTTTTTGTTTAAAAGTAAAAAACAAAAAACAAAAAATTGTGTGCATATCGAAGCGGATTTTAAATTAAGATGTTGATCTTAAAAATATATGTTGCTTTCAACATATCCCAACAAGTCAAACAAAAATGATAAATGTAGCGGCGAGAATAGAAGACTAATATAGATAAACCTTACGAAAATAATATATTATCGATTATCTTCTCAAAAAAAAAACAATAAATGTAGCGGGGAGAATAGAAGACTAATATAGATAAACCTTACGAAAATAATAAATTATCAATTATGTGTTTGACTATAGATTTTGCTTGGATAATTTTTTAAGGTATTTGATGTGTTTCATTTTTTTTTTTTTGACGAGAGAAATGAATGGTGGAGGCGAATGTTGGTAGTATTGTGCCTACGAGTAAATTATTATGTAATTGACATTTTGAATAAAATATTATTTTCATATATATTGAGCTTGCATATGTCCATGAATTGTTTGATATTATAAATTGAGTGTTTAAGTTGTTAAACACAGAAAGATTCAATTTATAATTCAATTCAAAGAATTAAAGTTCACGATCGGTAAATAAATATGGACAATTTATTTGGATAAGATCGTCTCAATTTTATTGAAGTTATCTTGACTTTGGTAATAAAATTGTTAATACATTTTCTGAATGTATTGGACTGGACCACGTGAAATTAAATATTTAATTGACCAATAAATATTTAATTTCACTTGATTATCGTACGTGACACCTTAATCCTGAGTGGGCAATGAACTTTGATTACTAACTTGAAGTTCTTTGAGGCATCAATGAGTGAGATTAATTTGATTATCAATATCTCGATGCTTTGGGAATTAAAGTGAAATAACAAGGAACATATATTCACAATATGGAACCGTCACCTATTTAATAGGCATGATCATGATCTCATGTGTTCTTCTAATAGACAGTAGAATCTGAGCTCAGTAATTCGACATTTGTTGTTGAATTCATGATGTGATGGCAATCACATGCACATTTATCGGATAGAAGATGAGGATTGAGATTTATAAATATTAGAAAATGGATTTTGGTCATTTTATCCTATTTCTAATATTTTGTTGATCAACGGGGTGACATGTAAGATCGACAAATCGGAGGATTTAATTATTGGCTTGATAATTTCAATTAGATTAAGAGTGCAATCTTATCCCTTTAGTGGAGTGGAATAAGATTAATAAATTATTTTGATTGATCAAGAGTTGATTGAATCAAACTTAATTTATTGGAGCTTAGTCTAATTGGGTCCGTCAGTCCCTTTGGTGGCTCTAGAAAAGAACCAGGAATAAATTATAAGAGTTATAATTTATTAATGCGGTGTATTTAATTAAGTGGGTGATTGAGATAATTTTGGAAAGAATATAAATCATATGATTTGCCAATCAATATAATTTGATTTGCCAATCAGAATATTACCTAAAGTAATACTTTCCTTTTGGCAAAAATTTCCATAGTTAATTATTTCTTCTTCATACTTAATAACATTTATCGATCATTTTGTGCCCACACACACGAGAGAGATTTGGACTACGCATTCTTGAGTTCTTGGAGAACACCGAAGAAGGCTTAAGGGTTTGGAGTGTGGAATCTCTGCAAAAGATTTTGAAAGCACGCTACAAGGGTAATCTCAATTTTTTCTTGTTTGTACAAATTAATTAATTCATGTTAATACGCATTATGATTCAAGATCCTATTCTCGGATTGCTTGGATCACATAAAATCAATTTTTGTGATTGAGCAATTTCGCAAACCAACAATTGGTATCGAGCCTAGGTTTTGATATTGTTTTGCGTATTTTGAATTGATTAATTTGTTTATGCATGTGTTAGTTGAGCGGTGTTAGGGTTATGTGATTTATTTTATTATTAGATTGAATGAGTTTTAATTGTTGAACAATTTGTTGGGAAAGAGTGTCAAAAATAAATGACAAGACAGTGATGGAAATAGTAAAATCTTTTCCCACCCAATTTGGATTAAAAATGGGAACCAAACCAAGAATAATAGTGCAAGACGATAAAAAATATGACACAAGAATTTTTTCGTGGAAAACCCAAATCGGGAAAAATCACGAGACCGTAGTCCGAGATAAATTCTCCACTAAATGTATAGTAGGGTTACAATATTTCTCCCTAAAAATAGGGGATACACAAATTATCTCAAGTTACTCAACTTGGAATACCCGAGAAAATAGGAATGCTATTTTGGGTGAGAATGAAAAATTACTACTAATTTTTCTCCCTTTTCTTCACTCAAAAACACACACTTATAGAAATCTCTCTACTCTCTATTTTTTTTCTCTCTTTCTAGCAATTGTTAAATTGCTTCTTGTTGGTGTGATTTCTTCTTTGCCTAAGCATGCCTCTTTATAGGCAAAGGATACATAATCTTTGCCAAAAACTTGACAAAATTGTTCAACATTTTAGGTCACTTTTGAAGTCAAATTACTTGTTCAATTTGGACAAGTTTTTTTTCTTCTTTTTCAAAAACATCGGTGCCTACAATTGTTGCCCATTTTTGACTTGGCCACCACATGAGGTGGACTAACAATTCTCCCCCTCCACCTCATGTGGGAAATCAACCAAACCGCTTTTGCTCGCAAGCTTCAAACTTATCTCTTGGTAAAGACTTTGTCGACATATCGGTGCCATTTTCATCGGTGTGAACTTTCTCAAGTTGCATCAACTTTTCATCAAGCACGTCTCGAATCCAATGGTATCTCACATCAATGTGTTTTGATCTTGAGTGGAATGAAAAATTCTTACTCAAGTGGATTGCGCTCGACTATCACGATGGCGTGTATTTTTCCTGCTTCAAGTCTAATTCCTGCATAAACTTCTTCAACCACAACATCTCCTTGCAAGCTTTCGTTATCGCAATGTACTAGAAACACTGTTGTGGATAATGCCACGCATTTTTGAAGTTTCGATTGCCAAGAGATAGCTCCCCATGCAAATCTCATCGGTATCAGGATGTGGACTTCTGGAATCAACATCACCACCATATCGCATCGTGAATCCGTCAAGTACAGTTTGGTCATCACCAAATTGTAGACAATATTTAGAAGTACCTCTCAAGTACCTCAATATCCATTTCACTGCAGACCGGTGATCTTTCCTGGATTAGAGAGAAAACGGCTAACAACACCAACTACATGAGCAATATCGGTCTAGTACATACCATAGCATACATCAAACCGCCAAGCTGAGAAGCATATGATACCTTTTGCATTTACGCTTTATCTTCCTCACTTGTGGGACATTGCGCGCGCTTAGCTTGAAGTGGCCCGCAAGTGGAGTCTTCGATTGGTTTTGACTTGTTCATGTTGAATCTCTCAAGAACTTTCTCAACGTACTTTTCTTGAGATAACCAGAGCTTCCTTCTTGCCCTATCTCTTGAGATTTTCATCCCAAGAATTTGCTTAGTCGGTCCTAAGTCTTTCATCGCAAAAGACTTGCCAAGTTCTTTCTTGACTTCTCAATCTTTTGGCATCATGACCTACAATCAGCATATCATCCACATACAATAATAGTATGATAAAATCATTATCACTGAATTTCTTAAAGAATACACAGTGATCGGAACTTGTCCTGTTGTAGTCATGGTCAGTCATGAAGGAGTCAAACTTCTTGTACCATTGTCTTGGAGCTTGTTTTAAGCCGTACAAGCTCTTCTTCAACCTGCATACTAAGTTCTCCTTACCTTTGACTTTGAATCCTTCCGGTTGCTCCATGTAGATTTCTTCGTTCAAATCTCCATGAAGAAATGCAGTCTTCACATCAAGTTGTTCGATCTCCAGGTCCAAGCTGGCAGCTATCCCAAGAACAACTTTGATTGAGGACATCTTCACCACTGGTGAGAAAATTTCTTCGAAATCAACACCCTTCTTCTGACTGAAACCCTTCACAACCAGCCTAGCTTTATACCTTGGTTGCAAGCTTTGCTCTTGATCTTCAACCTTTGTACACCCATTTATTTTTTGAGTACGTTTACCTTTGGTAGCTTCACTTTGGTCATATGTGTGATTTTCTGCAAAGAGTTCATCTCTTTTTCATGGCCTCCATCCACATATCCTTCGATCATGTGATATGGCCTCGCAAAACTCGTGGTTCTCCCGTCTCCGTGAGCATTACATACTCATGTGGGCTATATCACGGTAGAAGGTTGTCTTTGTCTAGTGGACCTTCTAGCCGCATCTTTTGGTGGTGGAACGGAGGGACATCACGGTTGTATCATGGTGTTGCTCTAGCACACCTCCCCGTGATTCTTATTTCTAGGAGAAGAAAGCTGGATCTACGTCATCGGGAACATATTTATTTGATTGATTTTTCAACTGTTTGGCATCTTCAATTGTCGATCCTCAAGGAATACAACATCCCTACTTACGATAACTTTCTTCTTGTTGGATCCCATAACTTTTGTAGCCAAATTCTTCATGGCCATAGCCCAAGAAGATGCATGACTTGGTCTTGTCATCAAGCTTGGATCATTCATATTTTGGAATGTGCACAAACGCCCTGCAGCCAAACACTCTCAAGTGTTTGTAGGAAACATCTTTTCTAGTCAGAACTCTATCTGAAATGTCGCCACCCAGAGGAGCTGATGGAGAAAGGTTGATTAGATCAACTGCTGGTCCTCATTGCTTCACCCCAAAAGGATTTGGGAAGATTGGAATGTGATAGCATACATTTGACTCGTTCACAAATTGTCTGTTCATCCTTTCGCTACACCATTATGTTGAGGAGTTTTGGAACACTCTTCTCAAGCTTGATTCCATGATCCCTACAATGTTGCTCAAATGGACCACGGTATTCACCACCATTGTCGGACGAACTCGCTTGACTTCTTTCTGTTTCTCTTTCAACACTTGCTTGAAAATTCTTAAAGATACCCAGAACTTGATCTTTAGATTTCAAAGCAAAACACCAGACTTTTCTAGAGAAATCATCAATAAATGTTACAAAATATATTGCACCACCAAGACTTCTATCTTTCATGTAGCATAAATCAGTATGCACCAGATCTAGTGGATGAGATTTTCTTGAAGGTGAAAAACTCTTGAAAGCAACTTGTTGTTTTCCAATTAAACAATCAAAAGTTTGTAGGGGCATATTGGTTACCTCGGGAGAAGTTTCTTTCGGTCAAAACTTCAAGCCCTTGACTTAGATGTCCGATCCTTTTATGCCATATCAATGGAGGAACTTTTATCAATTGCATTTACCTCTCTATTGGATAATCGGCTCAGTGAACATATCACTTAGCGACAATGAGAGGTGTGAGCTTCCATTTTCCTTCACCAAAGTGATTGAAGCTTGACATCGTCAAGCTTGCGAGTGGAAATAATATTTGAATCGGAATATATCGACATCCTTGAGCACGAGCTTGCTTTTCGTATCGAGTGTTTAATATGATGTTACCTATGCCAACGACCTCCGTCACACCATGGGTGGCCATTCGACTTTGCCAAAGCTACCACCCGGTGTATGATGTGAACATATCACGATGAGGTGTGATATGATATGAAGCTCTGAATCAATAATCATGGCATGCGAATCGATACAAAGCATCATCACAAATGATGACAACATCACCATCAAGCTCGGCGCGATAGTATCTTTGTCATCGATCTTGTTTTCATTATTTCCATTCTTTTGATCTCTTTTCTTCTTTCTACAATCTCTCTCATAGTGATTTGGACCACCATAATAATGACATTTGAAGTCCTTCTTGGATTTGGACCTCCCCTGGATTTGTCTCTTTTATTTTGAGAACCTCTAAACTTGCTCCTTCCCCGTTTATCATTTTCAGCTACTAAGGCTTTTGACTCAGAAGAATATTCTAACTCATTTCTTCTGGACTCTTCATTAAGAAGACAATCTTTGACCATCTGCATAGTCAGTTCACCATTCGGGGTGAATTCTTCGACCGACACCACAAGCGTGTCCCAACTATCGTGTAACGAGTGGCAAAGCAATAAAGCAATCACTTCATCATCAATGGATATTTTCATAGTGGTAGATTGATTTATCAGACCCTGATACACATTTAGGTGCTCCGTCATGTTTGCACCTTCCGTGTATCTGAGCCGAATAATTTTTCTGATAATAGAAGCTTTGTTCAAGGCATTTTTCCTCTCAAACATGGTTTCAATATTTTTCCACAGAACATCAGCCTTTTCCTCATTAGCAAAATGATGGAAAATGCTATGCTCAAGGAAACGCCGGATATATCCTACGGTTTTTCTGTGTAGGATTTTCCACAAATCATCACTTGTATCTTTTGGTTTGGCAAGTATCACCTTTCAAGGGCAAATAAAGATCCTTGCGATAGAGAGAAGATCCAACATATTTGGTTTCCAAATATTATAGTTGATCCGTTGAGTTTGAACATCCCACCAACGGATGTCGAATCCTCCATTTTTAATCCGCAACAACGTGGCTCGATACCACTTGTTGGGAAAGAGTGTCAAAATAAATGACACCAAAGACAACGGAAATAGTAAAATTTTTTCACACCCAAGTTGGATTAAAAATGGGAACCAAACCAAGAATAATAGTGCAAGACGATAAAAAATATGACACAAGAATTTTTTCGTGGAAAACCCAAATCGGGAAAAACCACGAGACCGTAATCCAGATAAATTCTCCACTAAATGTATAGTAGGGTTACAATATTTCTCCCTAAAAATAGGGGATACACAAATTATCTCAAGTTACTCAACTTGGAATACCCGAGAAAATAGGAATGCTATTTTGGGTGAGAATGAAAAATTACTACTAATTTTTCTCCCTTTTCTTCACTCAAAAACACACACTTATAGAAATCTCTCTACTCTCTATTTTTCTCTCTTTCTAGCAATTGTTAAATTGCTTCTTGTTGGTGTGATTTCTTCTTTGCCTAAGCATGCCTATTTATAGGCAAAGGATACATAATGCTGCCAAAAACTTCAGCAAAATTGTTCAACATTTTCGGTCACTTTTGAAGTCAAATTACTTGTTCAATTTGGACAATTTTTCTTTTCTTCTTTTTCGAAAAAATCGGTGCCTACAATTGTTGCCCATTTTTTACTTGGCCACCACATGAGGTGGACTAACACAATTTATGGCCCTAGTTTTGATTGTGAACATTTGTATTCGTATTTTCGAGTCTGTAACAAAAGGGGTGGATTACGTCTCCATAATTTCCCTTTTGATTTTAATTATTGCACATAGAAATAGGATTTCTTTTGTGTAAATTGTTCTGGAGGCTGAATACGAAGGTTTGGAAAACTGGGGACTTGTCTGGTATTAAACCAGGGGGGCTAAGTTGCATCTTCTCCAAAAGTTTTGGGGCCCAACTGCAAATCCCAAATAATCCACCATGGGAGAGGCAGGAGCTTTTCGAACTGCAAGGGAAAACTTCAAGACTTTCACCGTGAAAATCTTCTCACGCCCGAGGAGGTTCCCTGAGGCAACCACGGCGGAACTCGCCAGCGAGAGAGCCGCCTGGACTACCTGGATGGAATCGGTGGTGGCGGTCTTAATCGGTGGCGAGGGTTTGGCCGTGGAGTGGCGGCAACCTTATTGTGGTGGCGCGATGGAAGCGTAGTGAGCCCGCGATGGTTGCTCCCTTCTCTCCTTGGCAAGATAGCGGTTTGCGATTTGTTCATGTTTGATGGCATCGGACGGCGAGACGGAGAAGACGACGTTATTCTTCATTTTTTGCACTTTTCCAGATCTACTTTAAAAAAAAATAAAAGGGAAAATGAAAATGGGTCAGAAAGCATGCTGCTACTTTGGGGCCAGCCACTATGATTGTTTGTGGGCTTCTCACATGATTGGGCTGCAAATTTGAAGGAGTTTAATTGGGCTAGACACTTACAAATGGAAATTGAAGAATTGGGTCGGGTTGTGGTTCAATGGGACTTTCATTATTTGTATTTGTGTCTAGGATGTGCCATAAATTTTGTTCTTATTTTTAATTATTGCTTTTATTGCTTTAATTATTTTGTGAATTAAATGCCATTCATATAACATGCCATATAGATTGCATATGCACCGCTCTAGGTACTATATTGTCATGCATAGTTTTAATATTTATTTTATTTTCTAATTTTTAATTAGATTAGAAAATTTATGTTGTGATTAATAATTGGACCAATTTTTTTTAAATTTGGTTGGGAATTATTAATTTTTCTAAAAACTCAATAGTTAAAAATATTAAGTGAGAGAGGGTGCACTATTTTAGTGAGCCCACGGTCTCTCTATTAGCCCATTAGTAAGAATATATGTTTGCCTCGTGCCAATGTTATTGGTCTCCCAATAGGAGGGCTATATTGTTTCGGTTACTAGATTGGGTCCATTTTTATGGTGATCAATTTTTAAGTTTTAATTAATTATGATTACCCTATAGGTGACGTAACTAATTTGGTACTTAGAAATAATCAATATAAAGGTTATGCACTTAAATCAAAGACACCGTGGGGAATTCCTATAGAATATCCAAACGATGTCAATAATGGCCAAATTATGCGGTACTAAATTAATATTGCATGAGTTGCTAGATATATTGAATTTAGTGGGAGGGTTCCAACCTAGCCATAAATCACATTTATTTCTCCTATAGAGGAATATGTTTAAGATTTTGGGGTTTTAGGTTATCGCCATATTGTAGTAGTTTTGGGCCTACTCATGCTTTTCTCATGCATCATATATGAAATTCTTTTGTTGTATGCAAGCTCATTTTATTTTGAATTTTATATTTGGAAAAATGTCTACGCTCATTCAACATCCATGATACTATCTAAAAATCAACTAGTTGGAGAAAATTACATTAATTGGAAAAGAAATCTCATGATTGTTCTCACTGCGGAGAAGCTAAAATTTGTGCTAACTGAACCATGTCCCATTGTTCCCACTGCGGAGTCCTCGGCCGAACAAAAGGAGGCTTATGATAAGTGGACTCATTCTGATGAGATGGCCCGCTGCTACATTTTGGGATCTATCTCAAATGTGTTGCAGCAGAAACATCAGAGTATGAGTACTGCTACTGAAATCATGGAAATGTTCGAGCACCAAGGACGGCAGGCCCGCCAAGCAGCCATTAGGTCTATAATGAACATGCGCATGAAGCCTGGGACGCCCGTGAGAGATCATATGCTTGCATTGATCGCTCAGTTTAACGTGGCTGAGGTTTTAGGGTGAGATCAAATCGAGACTCAAAGTTGACATGGCTTTGGAGACTCTCCCTTAGATGTTCTCGCAGTTCAAAGTTAGTTATAATATGAACAAGCTTAACATGTCCCTGACCGAGATGATGAAAGAGCTCCAAAATGCTGAGAATGTTTTAAAGACCAAGAGTGGTGATGCATTTGATGTTACTTCTGTTGGACCATCCTCTTCCAAGCCGAAAGGCAATGGAAGAAATAAGAGGAAAAAGTCCAATAAGAAGGGCTCACAGCAAAAGGCTAAGAAGGCTAAGACAGATGGTAAGCCTAAGGAAAAGTGCTTCAATTGTGGGGAGAAGGGTCACTGGAAGAGAAACTGTCTGAAATACCTAGCTTCTAAAAAGCAAGGTGATGGTGAGTTTTCTTTTATTGAGTCATGCTTAGTGGTTGATTCTACGAGATACTTGGATAGTAGACTGGAGCCACTAATCATATCCGCAATACATTGCGGGGTTCCAAGTAACCAGGAGCTCAATGAAGGGAACATACTCTCGGGGTTGGCACACGGGGAGTTGTGGTGTCTGCAAAGGCTGTAGGAGTTGTTTATCTTTATTTTAGCAATAATAAACATTTGGTTTTGAAGAATTGTTATTATGTCCCAGATATTACTAGAAATTTAATTTATGTTGCTTTATTGTTTAAACAAGGATATTATGTCCATTTTTCACCGATGGCGGTTGATATTACCTTGAATAAAGCTCTTATTTGTAAGGGACATGTGAATAATGATTTGTATACTTTGAAACCTTCTGACAGCTCATTTCATCACACTACATCTAACAAACGCATGAAGTTATCTCCTACTAATGAGACTTATTTGTGGCACCTAAGACTTGGTCATATTAACCTTGATAGGATTCAAAGACTAGTAAGGGATGGTTCGTTAAGTGATTTAAAGGTAGAATCCCTGCCAATATGTGAATCTTGTCTGGAAGGTAAAATGACTAAGAGGTCCTTTACTTCTAAAGGGCTTAGGGCCAAACAAGTCTTGGAATTAGTACACTCTGATGTATGTGGACCCATCAGTGTCCAAGATAGAGGTGAATATGAGTATTTCATCACTTTCACTGATGATTACTCTCGATACGGTTATGTTTACCTAATGGCTCGCAAGTCTGAAGCACTTGAGAAATTCAAGGAATTCAGAAGTGAAGCAGAAAAGCAATTAGGTAAGAGCATAAAGATACTTTGATCAGATCGAGGTGGAGAGTATCTATCCAACGACTTTAGAACATACTTATCAGAAAATGGGATTTTATCCCAGTTGAGCGCACCAGGTACTCCCCAACAGAATGGTGTCTCAGAAAGGAGAAACAGGACCTTGTTAGACATGGTCAGATCTATGCTTGGCTTCTCTACTCTTGCTACATCCTTTTGGGGATATGCTATACAAACTGCAGTATACTTATTGAATATGGTTCCTTCTAAATCTGTCCCTAAGACACCCCTGGAATTGTGGAATGGACGTAAGCCCAATCTAAGACATATCCGGATATGGGGATGTCCTGCACACGTGCTTAAGGGAAAGATGGAAAAGATGGAATCAAGATCAGAGGTATGCATTTTTATAGGTTATCCTAAGGGAACAAGAGGATATTACTTCTATAGTCCTCAGGATAAAAAGGTATTTGTCAGTACAAATGCAACCTTTTTAGAGGATAGATATATAGAAGAACGTGAATCAAAGAGTAAGGTCCTTTTGGAAGAGATGAGGGAAAACCTTCCCAGTTCATCTATTCCAGAGATCCGCATTGAACCTACTCAATTTGAATTCACATTTTTACCGTCGTTGGTAGCTGGATCTAGTGGGAGACAAACAGAGGCTCCACCTACTGTACCTACTAGATCTCCAATACCTGAGACGGAAGGAGATCATGTTCCCATTGTTCAGACACCTCTAGGTGCTGAAGATGAGAATGAGGAGCATCGTGAACAAGAGTTAGTGGGAGAACAAGAACCAATTCCAATCATCCAAGAGCCTCCAGGTTAGGCGTAGTGGGAGAGTCATCGAGACCACCCTCTAGATACTTGCTCTATGGAGAGTCTTTCGAGGCGTCTCCACCGAACAACAGGGGATCACTTCGTATAAAAAGCTATGGATGATATAGATGTTGATCATTGGAGGAGTGCTATGGGTACGTAAATGAAATCTATGTACACTAACTCCGTCTGGGATCTTGTAGACTTGCCTAATGGGGTAAAATCCATAGGGTGTAAATAGGTTTACAAGAGAAAGAGAGGGATAGACGGAAAGGTAGAAACCTATAAAGCTAGACTGGTCGCTAAGGGTTTTACCCAGTGAGAAGGAATCGATTACGAAGAAACCTTCTCACCTGTGGCCATGCTGAAGTCTATTCGGATCCTCTTGTCCATTGCAGCTCATTTTGATTATGAGGTGTGGCAAATGGATGTCAAGATGACTTTCCTTAATGGAAGTCTTGACGAGTGCATATATAAGATGCAACGAGATGGTTTTATCCAAAAGGGTCAAGAGCATAGAATATGCAAACTGAAAAAGTCCATTTATGGACTTAAGCGCGTCTAGGTCTTGGAATATCGATTTGATCAAGTTGAAAAAGAGTTATGGTTTTGATCAAAATCTTGATGAGCCTTGTGTCTATAAGAGAATTAAAGACAACAAGGTGATTTTCTCGTGTTGTATGTGGATGACATTTCGCTTATTGGGAATGACATAGGAATGTTAACATCGCCTAAATCTTGGTTGGCACTGTGAGTTTGATATGAAGGACTTGGGAGAAGCAAGTTATGTTATATGAATCCGCATCTTTCGAGATAGGAAGAACAAACGGATTGCTTTATCTCAAGCTTCATACATTGATAAGATATGGAGAGGTTTGCCATGCAAAATTCTAAGAAAGGCCAAACACCTTTCGGACATGGAATTCACTTGTCACGGGAGCATTGCCCGAAGACTACTAGTGAAGTGGAATACATGAAGAAGGTTCATTATGCCTCGGTAGGAAGCCTCATGTATGCTATGATGTGTACCCGACCGGATATCTGTTATCTTTGTTGGAATTGTCGTAGATATCGTCAACCGGGACGATAATTGGATAGTCGTAAAGCATATACTCAAGTATCTTCGCAGAACTAAAGGATATATGCTAGTTTATTGACTACATATTTGGTGCCCGTGGGTTATATTGATTCCCGATTTTCAGTGATAGGGACACTCGTAAGTCCACATCGGTCGAGTGTTTACATTGGGTGGTGGTCTTTGCATTTGGAGGAGCATCAAGCAATCATGTATTCCGATTCCACAATGGAGGTGGAACATGTGGCGACTTGTGAAGCGACCAAAGAAGCCGTGTGGTGAGGAACTTTCTGCTAAGCATTGAGGTGGTTCCATCTCGCATCGCAGCCATTACATTATCTTTGTGACAACAAAGTGGTGCGAAAGGCAAACGCAAAAGAACCGAAACCATCAACGTGGAAAACACATCGAACAAAAGTATCACCTTGTCAGGGATATTGTTCAACGAGGAGATGTGTTAGTAAGCAAGATAGCATCCGCAGAAAATCTTGCTGACCCCTTTTCCAAGAGTTTACCAACTAGAAGTTTTGAGGGGCATATTGAAAGTATGGGTGTACTAGACATGTCTCATTTACTCTAGGGCAAGTGGGAGAATGTTGGTAGTATTGTGCATACGGGTAAATTATTATGTAATTGACATTTTGAATAAAATATTATTTTCATATATATTGAGCTTGCATATGTCCATGAATTGTTTGATATCATAAATTGATTGTTTAAGTTGTTAAACACAGAAAGATTCAATTTATAATTCAATTCAAAGAATTAAAGTTCACGATCGGTAAATAAATATGGACAATTTATTTGGATAAGATCGTCTCAATTTTATTGAAGTTTATCTTGACTTTGGTAATAAAATTGTTAATACATTTTCTCGAATGTATTGGGATGGACCACGTGAAATTAAATATTTAATTGACCAATAGATATTTAATTTCACTTGATTATCGTGACGTGACACCTTAATCCGAGTGGGCAATGAACTTTGATTACTAACTTGAAGTTCTTTGAGGCATCAATGAGTGAGATTAATTTGATTATCAATATCTCGATGCTTTGGGAATTAAAGTAAAATAACAAGGAACATATATTCACAATATGGAACCGTCACCTATTTAATAGGCATGATCATGATCTCATGTGTTCTTCTAATACTGAGTATAACCGAGCTCGGTAATTCGACATTTGTTGTTGAATTCATGATGTGATGGCAATCACATGGGGATCGAGATAGAAGATGAGGATTGAGATTTATAAATATTAGAAAATGGATTTTGGTCATTTTATCCTATTTCTAATATTTAGTTGATCAACGAGGGTGATATGTAAGATCGACAAATCAGAGGATTTAATTATTGGCTTGATAATTTCAATTAGATTAAGAGTGCAATCTTATCCCTTTAGTGGAGTGGAATAAGATTAATAAATTATTTTGATTGATCAAGAGTTGATTGAATCAAACTTAATTTATTGGAGCTTAGTCTAATTGGGTCCGATCAGGTCCCTTTGGTGGCTCTAGAAAAAGAACCGAAATAAATTATAAGAGTTATACTTTATTAATGCAGTGTATTTAATTAAGTGGAGTGATTGAGATAATTTTGGAAAGAATATAAATCATATGATTTGCCAATCAATATGATTTGATTTGCCAATTAGAATATTACCTAAAGTAATACTTTCCTTTTGGCAAAAGTTCACATAGTTAATTATTTCTTCTTCCTACTTAATAACATCTATCGATCATTTTGTGCCCACACACACAAGAGAGATTTTGATTGCATTCTTGAGTTCTTGAGAACACCGAAGAAGGCTTGAGGGTTTGGAGCGTGGAATCTCTGCAAAAGATTTTGAAAGCACGCTACAAGGGTAATCTCAATTCTTTCTTGTTTGTACAAATTAATTAATTCATGTTAATACGCATTATGATTCAAGATCCTATTAGGATTGCTTGGATCACATAAAATCGATTTTTGTGATTGAGCAATTTCGTTCTGGCCAACAAGAACTAAAGCGGTAATGCCGGATGTGAGACTTGAACCCGCGGTAGCGAGAAATGAATCTAGGGTTTTCTAGAGCTTTTTAGTGAAATCAAAAAAAAAATTGTATTTTTTTGGATTGGTATCCTAAATAACCGCCTAAATTTCTGTATAAAAGAATCAAATATGTTTTTTTTCTTTTCTTTTCATTTGCATCTCTTTTGTTTTGGGGGCCATTCCATACCAAAGGCTGGATTTAGAAGCTGATTTGTGTTGTATTTATAATATTGTAGTAAATTGTTTAAAATATCTTGATTTGGGCTATCAATTGTTAGGCCCACGTGTAATTAAATTTTTAATGATTGGGACGATATATCAAATATGTACTTCACTTAATCAACTTGGCCCACTGTGATTTTCTTTTTCCTTTTTTATGTTGTTTTTATTTCTTTGTTTAATTTAGCATTTGTAACTTAATTGTTTTTTCTATCTGGCAATAATATTTTCTTTGTTTGATATCACAAATGGTATTACTCCATCCGTCCCAATTATATAGTTCGTTGAACTTTTCACATAGATTAAGAAAAAGTATTGGAAATTACAAATATACAAAACAATTCTTGATTTGTCTCTATTTAATGAATAATGTAAATTCTGAGAATGAATATTAAATAGAGCTATATAGAAAAAAATACTATTAAATATGGAAACTAGACTATATATTTGAGACTTCCAAAAAATGAATAGTGGACTATATATTTGTGACAGACGGAATATATTTTTATCCATTTTTTAGTTCAAATAAATTTTTAATTGAAAATAAATGTTACAGAGTTCCAAATCGTGAGTTGAGTTTGAATGTTAGAACTCCTGTTATATTTTTATGTAACATAGATCTTTCTTTTGGATTATGTAATGGCACAAGATTATATGGATTGTTACGAGACTTGGAAACAATATTCTAAAAGAAAAGTCTTATGATAGACGACACTAATCATAAAGTCTTTATTCCAAAACGCGTCATTGACACTTTTTGATCCAAGACTTCTATTCAAGTTTCACCGATGACAACTTATGTTGATGGTATTTTATGGAATGTCTATTAATAAGAGTCATAGTCGGTCTTTGTCTCTTGTATGACTCTTTTAAAAATTTCTATTTATAGTCACACACAATTGTATGTTGCTTTTTATAGAGTTGCAAATCATAAGGGTCTTAAAATCTTTACATGTGGTAGTGATAGTGAGAGTAACCGTACAAATTCAAACGACCAATGTTATATTTAGAGACTTTTTTCAAAACTTATAATAGTTTTTCTATTCAGTATTATGTTCATTCAATTTGTTTTGTAATGTTCCATTATTTTTCAATCATTTCGAAACCAATAATATTTTTTTCTATTTCGTATTTTAATTAATTAAAATACCATAAATATTTAAATTTTATTTACTTAATATTTTATCCGTGCATCGCACGGGTGGACCACTAGTATATAATGAAACATGAGTGTTATCTTTAAAGTCATTGATTTAATTAAAAAATAGTATACCAGAAGTCACCTCGAGTCGTTTGATTTGGGAGTTACATGGGGTACTATAAGTGGATGATCTGAAACAACACACACATTAGGCTAGTTGGAAGGACTGAGATCCCATCTAAGACCCACCTATTCTTAAGTCATACCGTGAGGTAAATAAAGTAAGAATAGTAAAGTAATTATATAATGTGAACAATAAATTTAACTCTCTTGATAAATGTGCCCAACTTTTATAGTTGTTATGTGTATACATATTGGTCCACATAACATCATCTAAACGACCTATTTGCCAGAGGATAAATGAATGAGAGAGGTTCAGGTCGGTTGGATTGGACCCGAACCCATAAAAAAGAATGTGGATTCTGCCTTAGAGCCTAGAGGTCAAGTCTGACGTCAATTTAAAAGGTAATTTGGTAAAGTCGTATTTTAGTACATCAGTCATTATATTAACTAACAATAAAGAACTTAAATAGTATTGAAGAAAAATGAAAGTTGTTTTGCTCAAAAAGAAAAAAGTAAAACCCAAAATTGTATAATCTTGAGGTTTTTCGTTTAAATCCCACAAAAATATATACAAATTTCTGATTTCGTTTTAGTTTCTTCGTGATTTAAAGCTTTGAATATTACTCTGATTCTGAAGCAACTGATATATCATTATAATGGACTACTTTATTAGAAGATTATCTTGATTTTTAAGATAAATCAATCATTAGAATGACATTCAGAGGCCTAAAAGTCACTGATACATTATTTATTTTCATGTTACAGTACAGAAATTATATATAATACTCTAACCTACTACAAAATTTATAATGGGAACACTTATATGTGATGTGATTATCAGACCTAAACCCTTTGAAATTAAATTTACCAAACAAAAATATGATTAAGAAATTGGGCAGTTTAATTAGGAAATCAAATGTTGGTAGTACCTCGCGATTTCAAACGGCTAAACGTTGACGTGTAATTGTATGTAGAAATTGACAATACAACCATAAGTTGCTGGCAATTGCAAAGTTGTCGTTGCAAGAATGTAACCATGAACAAGAAAAATTCTTAATGTTTTGCCTTTTCTTGTTGATTTAGATGATCTTCTGTGGTTCAAATTGTTAATAGTTAATATATCCACATAAATCTCGGGCAATTTAAATCATAAAAAAAAATTAATAATCAAATTTCATAGTTTTAATAATTGTTGTTGATTTTATGTTTAATTACTTATTGATCGTTGGTCCGATGATTTGGAGTAAGTCTTACGTGAGATCGACTCACGGATTTAAATTAATAAAAGCGCAGATCCAACCCATTTACAAATCAAAATAATTTTGATCTAAATTCAAATGAGTTAACTAATAATATGGGTCATTTTAAGATTTGTCTCACGAAATTAATATGTGAGACCGTCTCATATGAGTTTTTGTCAATGATTTATCATGTACGTGATATTAGGGAAAATTGCAAACCGGTCCTATAATTATAGGCGGTTTGCAATTTCGGTCCCTATAAGTATTGAGTTTGCAAAATTGGTCTGTAATTTTGATTGTTTTTGCAAAATTGGTCCTATATGTTTCATACCTAAGCAATTTTGGTCCTGTAAGTTTCAAGTTGTTGCAAAATTGGTCCCCTGGGTTTATTTAATATTTTCAAAATACCAAGAATACCCTTATACACATCAATGACTTATTTGACTAAGTGTTTTGCTCAAAATGGTTATCGAGCCTAGGTTTATTAAGAACTTTTAGTTATATTTATTATATTTATGTAATTAACAATTGGTGAGGAGAATTTTCTCTGAGAAAATGGATTTGGACAATTGTCCAAGATGTCTACCTTATAGGACACAACGATGATTTACGTACTTGTACCCCCAAACCGAAAAAAATTCAACTATATATTTTAGTAAAGAAAAATTATAAATTTGTACCCTATTTTTACAAAAAGTAAAAATAGAATTAGACTATTCAAATAAAATAATACAAAACCCCACAATAAAATTTCAAAAATTAAAAGATTGACTTAGCAACTTGAATAAATAAACCATGGCAAAAGTCAAAACCTACAAAACTAAAAATATCAAAAAAACAAAAATCTAAAAATATCAATAATATTACCAAAATTGTGTTTTGTTGTATCTTGTTTTCTTAATTAATCTTATTATTTATTTAATTTATATATGTGTATTAATTTTTCATGTACAGTTACGTAATCAAGTTTTACAAAATTTTAAAAAGCATTTTGTACTATGACTTTAAATAATTAACAATATTTATATGCACATTTTTTTAGAAATCTATCGTACCCCAATTTCAAAAATCCTAGATCCGCCACTGATAGGACATATCATCAAATTTTGACGATGTATGCACAATAACACCAGAACAAGATAACATATTAGAACAATCATTTTAAAACCTCTGAATAGAGACTGGATCTAAGTAGGTGTAACAATGCCACGAACAAAATAGGTGTCAGAAAATGTGAATCTTTTATTCTATAAAATATGGGTTTATCTAGATAAATTAGCTATAATGTGTTAAGGACTAAAAATGTTAATGCTCGAAAGTTATAGAACTAAAATTGCTCTTTTGTTAGAAAGATAAATGACCAAAAATGATATTTAGCCATAAAGGCAAAATTGTCCAGACCAAAAATGCAACTTTAAAAGATAAAGGACTAAAATTGCAACTAACCCAAAATTATAGGACTAAAACTGCAATTTACCCCGTTATATTATCTTGTATATAATATTATCCTGATCATATATGTTAGTACCAAATTAACAAGAGGTTATTGGTTCAGTTTTAATACAAGGTTATTTTGTACTCTTTTCTTTTCCTTTGCATGCTATTTTTCAAAAGTTGGTTTATTTACCAAGCAAAATTGCAAAAATTGGACCATATCGACTCCCAAACTTCTTATATACACATCCATGTCTTTGGCCAAAAGATTTCCAAAAAATAAAGAACCCTCCAACCCCTCCCCCACCCACCCCCCAAAAAAAAGAAAAAAAAAACAGAGATTCATTTCCACATGATTATAAGTGAATCATTTATTTAATTTATGCGACTTGGAAAAAAGTACTAAAGAATAGGTGGTTGTTACTTCAAGTCTTGTACAAATGGGTTATGGCCTATGGGCAGTCTTGGAAGCACACAACATCTTCTGTAAATAAATTAATAAATAAAATCATAATTTGTCTCCAATGCAAGAAAAATGCAGAACAAGGAAACTCTGGACACTTGGAGTTCATTTACTTGTTTTCACATACTTGTCTTCAAAAATTTCCCTTGATTTAACTAAAATCTATACACTTTTTTGGAAAAAATACAGAGTACTTAAATCAGAGCCCACTAGCTTAGCCTTATTATTATTACCCACTTTTTGTGTGTGATAATAATAAGTATTAAGTATGGTGTTGAGAAAGATGATTAAAACCACTCCTCCAAAAGCTCTTGCTATGAGAATCAATCTTGTTTTCTTGGCATTTTTCTTTGTTCTTTATTCAATCCTTCTTCTATGCCCTTTTTCCTCTGATGATCACCAAGAACAAGCAGCTTCACTTGTTAGATGCTCCTTAAGTGAGTGCCAACATAAGGTAAGGTGAGCTAACTAATAATTATTACATCCTTTTTCTTGAAATTTCCAACAACCAATGATATCATGTCTTTGTTTTTGCTTTCTTTTTTGAAATAATTTCAAATACTTTCATTGTGATTTAGCATAATTACAAACTAATTCAGTTATCTTTCAAAATTACAAATACTACTTCACATTTGTTTCTATTTTACAATTCAAGTGTAATTTGTAAAACAAATACAAACTGCCAGGCTTTTTTAATTTGTAATTTTAAAAGATGATTGAACTTTTTTCTTGATTAATTTTGATTTGGGTTGTTATTTATCAGATGGGAAATGGGATTAAGATGAAATCAATGTTGGAAGAGCCTAATAAGTCAAAAGAGTTGATCAAGAGGGAGAAACCAAGTTTTTTGAGTGGCATTGGAAGAGGAATGAAGATCGGAATGGTGAACATGGACGACGAAGATGTTTTCGAATGGAAACCACACGGAGAAATCATTCGTGTCTCATTTGTGCAAGTGTCCGATGTACTTGAATGGAAGGATTTGTTTCCAGAATGGATAGACGAAGAAGAAGAAATCGATGGCCCATCGTGCCCTGAAATCCCAATGCCGGATTTCGACAAATACGAAAAGATGGACATGATCGTGGCAAAATTGCCATGCAAGGCCCCGGAGGGAGGGTGGGATCGAGATGTTTTTAGGCTTCAAGTGCATCTCGTGGTGGCAAATTTGGTGGCGAGGAGAGGGAGATGGGATTGGAAGGGGAACATAAAGGTGGTGTTTTTGAGCAAATGTATGCCAATGGTGGAGATTTTTAGGTGTGATGAGTTGGTGAGAAGAGAAGGGGATTGGTGGTATTATAGCCCGGAAATGGGAAAGTTGAAGCAAAAAGTTTCGTTGCCTGTTGGATCTTGCAATTTGGCTATGCCTCTATGGGGTAAAGGTATGTTGAAATTGTTTAGTTTACGCTCAATTTGATGGCATTGAAGGTGAATGTGTAATGTTAGTGTTTTGGTGCAATCAAATTGATTTTGGGCAATGAAATTATGAAGTTTTCAGATTTTTATTTGGAATTATTTGTCTTTCTAAATTTGATCAAAGTTGTTACTGGAGTTTTAGGATAAAGCAAAGAATTGATTCTAGTAGTTAATTTTCTGACATTTAATTAATATAATATTAGGTATCATAAATGTTTCTCATTGTATTTCGTTTTAAGTACTTAACTTAAAACCAAAGATTTTGTATTTGTAAACGCCTATTATACAACTTTTTTAGTTCCATGATGAATATACTGAGTGCGAAATGAAAATGCACATTATATTTGTCAAACCCAATATCCAATTTTTGTGTCAATCAACACAAAAAATTTTTTAAAATTTAAAATTATAATTGTGAACAAGATTATGTGATTTGTGAGCCGAAAACAAGAAAATCAAATCATTTAATATTACTGAAAAAATAAGGAAAAAAAAATTCACAACTCGCGCCAGGTCCGTCGAACCTACGACTTTCTGCTTAGGAAACAGACGCTCTATCCACTGAGCTACAGGCGCTTTTTTGATATAGTTACCCTTTATTTTGTATTTTACTATATCCGGATTTGGTGCTCACCATCCATATTTTAAGCATTTTAGTTGCCATATTTTTTTTATTTTTTTTAGTTGCCACATTTTAATATATGGGTAATTGTCAAATCCCAATTGATGCTCCTCATTCCACGTCAAAACCGACACTGATTCACCTAACGTGCATTCATGCCCATTTATATATTGAAATTTGAAAGTCTTCTCCACACTCTACTAAGTACTAACTTTTTTTATTTGCATTGGTTGCGAATGATAATTTTCTAAGTACCCACCTTATAATTATTTTGTGTTTCACAGCTAATTTATGCTGCATATACTTAATTATTAGTACTGTGTTAAAATTTTCTAATTTAATACCAAATACTTCTTTCTACCTAACAAGTATACTAATGCTCATTATACCCATTTCACATAGATCATTAAATAATATTCTGTTATCCCTTGTTTAATTGTTGATGTTACTATACTTATAACTTCAATCATTATTTTCAATTTCAAAGCAATAACCCATATATTTAAAAGTTTCGATAATATGTCATGCAGGTATATAAACATTTAAAGTTGGCCAAAAATAATGTAATTTACTTTTTTATCAGATGTCAATTCATTGCAAGCAATTTTCTATAGTTAGCTAATGCTTATATGTACTTATCATTTTATAATGTGACAACTAACAATAGTGAAACTATTAATTATACAATATTGATATGACATTATATTCATCATTTGGTAGAAAAACAATAAGGTTAATTCCATTTGGATTGATAGATTTGGATTTGAGATTGATTGGGGAGAAGACTCTTAAATGACTCTATATAAGATGGATTTAAATTCACAACAATTACTCTCAACCAAGGGTGGAGCTAGAAACTTCATGTTGGGGGCTAAATAACTTTGGGGGGCTAAATTACTAAAAAAAATTCCTAAGTACTAAAATTAATATTTTAAAACAAAATATATAGAAATTAAACAAGTTTTTTAAAAATTTGGGGGGTAAAGCCCCCCTAATACAACACAAGGGTACACCTCTGTCCTAAACACACTGTATATTGATCTTATCGAAACAAATTCAATGAATTTGCTATTAAGTATTAAGGATTTGAGATTTCTAACTTCAAATATATTAATTCAAAGATAATATTAAAGTTATCATAAATGATCTATAAAGTGATATTGAATTTTTTTTGTCAAGATATTATTTTCAAAAAGTTGATAATAACAGGAATTTGATAAAACCGCAGGAACCAACGAAGTCTACGACGTTTCCAAAACCAAAAGCCTCGGCATCAAAACGACACCAAAAAGAGAAGCCTACGCAACAGTTCTCCATTCCTCAGAAGCCTACGTTTGCGGCGCAATAACCCTTGCCCAAAGCCTGCTCCAAACCCGAACCCGACGAGACCTAATCCTCCTCCTCGACACCTCAATCTCCCAACCCAAACGCGCCGCCCTTTGCCGGGCCGGGTGGAACCTCCGGTTCATCAAACGGATCCGAAACCCGAAAGCCGAGAAAAACTCCTACAACGAATACAACTACAGCAAGTTCCGGCTATGGCAGCTCACCGACTACGACAAAATCATATTCATCGACTCAGACGTCGTCGTTTTGCTCAACCTCGACGTCCTTTTCAATTTCCCCCAAATGTCGGCCACGGGCAACGACGGATCGATCTTCAATTCGGGCATAATGGTGATCGAGCCGTCGAACTGCACGTTCCGCATGCTAATGAACCGCAGGAAAGAGATCGTCTCGTACAATGGGGGAGATCAGGGGTTTCTGAACGAGGTTTTCGTTTGGTGGCATAGGTTGCCGAGGAGGGTGAATTTTCTGAAGAATTTTTGGTCCAATTCGTCCAATGAGGCTACGGTTAAGAACCAGCTGTTCGGGTCGGATCCTCCGAAGCTGTATTCGATTCATTTTCTCGGGTTGAAGCCGTGGCTTTGTTATAGGGACTATGATTGTAATTGGGATATTCCGAGTCAGCGGGTTTATGCTAGTGATGTGGCGCACGCGCGGTGGTGGCGCGTGTATGACGCCATGGATGAGGCGTTGAAGGGGTTTTGTAGGCTGCCGGAGTATAGGAAGATTGAGCTGGAATGGGATAGGAAAAAGGCTAGGAAATTGGGGTTGGAGTATCGGCATTGGAAGATTAATGTTACGGATCCAAGACGATTTATTTGAATTGTTTTTGTTATTTTGTCAAAAAAAAATTACTTGGAGGTAATTTGTGCATGATATTGTTAATTACCATATATATATATATTTATGTGTCTATAGAGAATTTTGGCTTTTATTTATTTATTTATTTATTTATTAATTATATTTTTGGTTGGCTCAGATGGTCAAAGTAGCATGATCAATAATTCAATCGTCCATCACTTGTACTTATACTAAGAGTATAATAATGATTAAAGATATATTATGCTATCATATTTTAACTTATATGTTGTTCTATTTTTTTCCGCTTTTCTCAACATAATTTGCTGAGTTAATTATCGACGAAAGAAAATGGTTTTGGTGTAGTGCATAGATACCTTCCACTTGGTGCAGATGCAAGGGACGCTTTATAATACGAAAAAATGATTAAAGATAATGTTATACAATCATATTTTAACCTATATTTTCATATGTTCTTCTGTTTTTTATTTCAACATATTATTAACCGAGCATACTATTTACTTGATAATACTTAACCTACTTATCTTAAAAAAAAAAAAAAAAAAAAAAAAAAGAAAAAGAGGCTTTGGAGTAGTGCATTAATCCCTTCCACTTAGTGGAAATACTTAGGAACCTCCAAGGATTTGCCTAGAGGTCTTGAGGTTGCAATTGGATCTCAAGATACTGGGTTCAAATCTTGACTATCGCGGATTGAGGGTTAGGGTTTTTTACTCCTCTCCATATAAGGAGATTAGGATCATCCCCAGGAAAGACGGATGTAAAAAAAAAAAAAAAAAAAGTGGAGATACTTAGGCCATTTCCAGTAGAATTCTATTTTAGTACAGTTTTTGTACTAAAATAGTGCAATTTCTGCACCAAAGTTAAAATCCATCTCCAACCCATCTACTTCAAATTTTGCACTAAAAGGAATATTCTTTGAATATTCACATAGTATTATAAATTCATATTTAGTAATTAAAAATATATTTTTTTATTATAACTAATCTATAATATATTAAATAAAGAGTGTAAAAAATTAATAACAAGATTTAAATAGAGAAAATATGTGACATTCAGGTAGATAAAATTAATAAACAACTAAATTACAAATTGATAGTTATTTAATTCTCAGAATTGGTATACTCCTCCCACAAATGATCTATTAATGCATTTCGAAGAGCAATATGAGCTTCTTTACCCTTGATTTGTTTACTTAATTGTCTTTTAAATAATTTTTTAATTTTCTATTCAAATTTAAATTTAGTAATATTAATATTTTTTATTGATAATAAATCATACATACAAATTATAATCTATTGAAAAGTATATAACTCTTTAAATAATACATATTATAACATATTCTAATATAATAAAACTAAACAAAAAAAATACAAAAAAAAAGTCACGCTAAATCTACAGTTTTGCGCCAACACTGTTCATCATTTCATTTTAGCGCAAATGATAGCGTCCGGTTGGAACTCACATTTTGCTCCATTTTGGCATTTGGCGTCTCGGTTGGAGATGGCCTTAGGGAGTTCGGGTATGTGTTGTTTATGGATTGTGGATGATTGGGGAGGTTTCAGGGGATTGAAATTTGTGTATTAATATAAAAATTACACTGGAAAACGTAATGTGTTTGGATCAGGGGGCGTAGCCAGGGGGCCACCCCGGCCCCCCGCGCAGCCCAAATTTTTTTTGTCCCGTTTTTTCTGTGGAAAAAAATGAAAATGAAATTTATATGTGTTTTTTTAAGGGGAAAAAATAGTTGAGCTAGGGAAAAAACAATTTGGGCTAGGGGTAACCAGTCGTGCTGGCTACGCCCCTGGTTTGGATGGTGATTGAGGGAAGAAGTTTGGATGAAAGTGTAATTGGGGAAGTTAAACAAATATAGTCTTAGATATCTGGTGATCATTCTTTCTCGAGATGATAATGGAACGGGGTCAAGTTTGGACCCACAATGAGAATAGAGGAAATTACACAAAATACCCTGATTTTTAGAAAAAAGATAAAAATACCCACCTATCACAAAAATACCCCACATGCTCCATCCCATTACAAAAATACCCTAATTTAGACCTAAATCGCACAGAATCCTTTCTTCCCATATTTGTCCTCTTCTCCTCTTCACTTCTTCCGTCTGTTTGTGTTTCGCACAAAAATACCCCACATGCCTGGAATGGGGTTTGCACCGGGAATGGCGGTGGCGAAGGGGAAAGGTGGGTCGGGTGCGACGAAGGAAGAGGAGAAGAAGGAGAAGACGACGTTTGATTTGAAGCTCGAGGGAGGTTTCGATGCAAAGATTAAAATTATTAAGGAAGTAAGAGCGTGTACGGATCTGGGGTTGAAGGAGGCTAAGGATTTGGTGGAGAAAGCGCCAACTTTGTTGAAGAAAGGGGTGACAAAGGATGAAGCAGAGAAGATTATCGAGAAGATGAAGGGGGTTAGGGCAAAAGTGATCATGGAATGAGGTCAAAATAGTTGATTATAATAGTCTTTGTTTTGGACGTTTGACTTGAAAATGTTGCTAAATTGAATTTTTATGTTTCTACATATTGAGCTTGTTTGATTGCAATATTTGATGGTTTCATAGTAAAAGATGCCCAAAAGATTGTCTGAAACATAGGATTAGGTGCCTTGGTATATAATGTTGTGTGAAATGTGGTTACCATAATCTTAATTTCTGTTAGTGTGCTATTCATTAGTCGTTTTTTAATGTCGGTGGTTTGTGTCAGCCATTACAGGAAATTAAAGGAATCTTGAATGTTAAATCATCTTGAACAGTAACCTTTACGTTTAAGATATCATCTAGGAATGGGAGGTACTAGCGGCTCCAAAACATGTAGCAATGCCATTCTGTTGTTAGCATTGCTTGCATCACTGCCAATTCCAATAAACTTATTAGAGAGTCTGATAGCGTGCATCCAACCTACGAATTCACCAATATTTTATCATCCTAATAGTATTGAGACATTCAACATTAATTATGGGTTAGTATCGGAGTTGGTACGTATGATGATGAAATGTCAAGCGAAGACTCAGAGGTTAAACCCAATTTTCTGTGTTCTTTTATTATATTGTGATTTGAAGTTTTTCGTTTGTTTCAATGTTGTTTCGAAGTTGTTTCTTTTATGTTTCTTTTGTGCTTTTATGTATTTTCCATTTATTTGTTCTTTTTTTATTGTTTTTGATTTGTTGTGTTATCTATCTGATTGTGTATCTTTTTTTATTTCTTTTGTAGTGAATGTAAGATTTTTTATTGCTTGTTATGATGAGCACTTTAGTGTTGGGAAGGCTATGGACGTCGAAGCGTTCGAGATAGAGAATGAACAAGCAAGGCTCAGTCATCTGCTTCACACAATCATGCTAAGTTGAAGCTGCAAAATGGTGATGACGATGACAATGACATTGAGATTCTACCTCCACTTCCTAATGATTTTAGAGAATTGTTTGTTACGTAAATCTTAATGATGGTGTAATCAGTTGAAACATGTAAGCAACATAAATGAAGCATGTAAGAAACAATTGTGAAACAGAGGATCATATGATAAAAGTTTGTAGTAAATTACTTTTAAATTTAGAGAAAAAAGTGTAGTTTTTTCCCATATACTCTTCAGTTTTTTAGTTTATGTGATATCTTTTACAGTTTCATTTACATAAGAAAGAAGTTTTACCTCATCCAAATATGATTACATTGACTTAGAACCTTTATTCAGAGTAAGCAGTTGCATATTGAGTTGGTAAACATGTGTGCAAGAAAGAGAATGATATCGCAGTTTCAAAGCATGCCAGATCTCAGTCGTAATAGTAAGAGAAATTACATGAGGCAACTTCGGAGAGGTGATCGAGAAAAAAAGACAGATGCGGAGATGTTTATCATTTAATTCGATCAAAATAAGGATTCAAAAAGAAAGTTCCATTTGAATTAGTGACCAACATTTGGGGACAGGAAGAAACTCCAAGAACATGATTAAGAAGATCATATGCATCGAGAATCGCAGAGTTGAGCATGCCAAATGCTGTAATTTTACTAGTAGTTTTAGAGAATTTTCAATGTAAGTCTGCATGCATAATCTTGAACTAAAGATATCACGTACTCTAGCAAAGTTGTTACTAGTAGGTCTTTCCCGCTCTGATTGATGCATTCAAAAATTCTACGATGTTGAAGTCAATACAAAGTATTTTTGGTCTAACGGTGGAGTCGTGTCCATTTCTCGTAGCCGATAATGGACAAGTAAGCTCAAATTTTCTGAATTGAATTTGTTGTTCCAAGATTTCGTTTAGGGTGCTGAATGTGCAATCCATTGGAATTAGTATTCTTGTTATTTCAAAGTTGGTATACTCTCTATTTTCTTCCCATTGTCCATTGTGGCATACCACAACCGAGATTTTCTCCATGCAAATCGGAATTCAATGAAAAGTTGGCTATGTGAAACATATGAGAAACATAAATGAAACAAGTATGAAACAATAAAGAAACAACAAACATGTTTGAAAAACAAAGAAACAACAAAGAAACAAAAAAAGAAACCAACGCAAAAAAATCAATGAAAATGAGTATTTTTTGTCAAAAATCGTGGGAAATTTGTATTTTTGTCAAAATTCAACGAAAAATGGTATTTTTGTCCAAAAAAAATGGAATATGGACATAGAGCAGGAATTGGGTATGGAAAATGGGATATTCATGTCATTTTCCCATGAGAATAGGGTTGTTCAACCTGATTAAATGGGTCCTCTAGGGGGTCCCAGATCCAAGTTTCTAAAACTAGGGGTGTTGGGGTCGGATAACAGGTCCTATGGACGCATCACGGGACTGTCTCGTGATATATGATTCTTATTGTTAAAATAAAATTTATTTAACAAATAGTTTATATATTGATTGTCACTTGATTAAAAAGACAAAATACTGTTTCTATTTTATAATATTGTATATATGTATTGCTAATATAAATATTTTAATGTAAGAGCATTTCACTCTTCATTTATAATTTTGTTGTTGGGTATAATAACATAAATTACAATGTATATGGCATATTTTATTAGTTTTTTTATGTTTGATGTTTTGTATATGTGTGAATATGTTATTTTTACTATGTATAAATTAACAAAAAATAATATTTGCGGGTCTAACAGTTAGTCCGCCAAGTTTTGGTGCAGGGGCGGGACCTTTATCAAGGAGTCCCTGATGGGCTCAGTCCAACTTTTCTTTTTGGGGTAAAACTCGGGCCCGACCAAACCCATTTTAGACCAAAGATGCCTCTTAATGTTTAATAAATTTCTTTTCAATATTACATTTTTACTTTATAACTTGATATAGAATAATTTGTCCCAAAAGTTATCATTAATTTATCAATTTTCTTGAAACCTAAAAAAATGAACTAGATGCTAACGATCCTGTGGCTCGGTGGTCACAAGTGAAGTAACTCATGGCCTCTGTTTGAAAGGTCATGGGTTCAGGCCCCCAGTGCACAATGGTGGAACAATTAATATCGAGGGCTTCAAGCCATAGTGTGGGAGGTTGAATCTCGGTGGAAACCTATGACCTGGATAGAGGGGAGTCTAGCATGATTATTTGGAGCGCTCCTCGGGGGGGGTTGTTCTCCGAGGACTAGTCGTGTGTAAACATTTAAACCTCCTATAAAAAAAAAAGGAACTAGACTTCCCTATTTTTATTAGTTTGCATAACATGATTAACCTCTTTTCTTTTTGTTCATCAATCATCATCACATTTTGTGGTGCATGTTTTTGTTAGTTAGACTTAGATGACTAGTCGCCAAGTGAAATAGTGAATGAATAAACAAAGTAATTTCGCACAATTTACTTATCACTAACAAGTTCTTGTAGCAAGCTTAGTTTCCACCATCTAATTAGATTGGTTTTACATTGTCAATGAAAATTTTCAACTTAGAATCATGGTGGAGAATTATGAATAAGAGTAGAGTGAGTAGAAAGTCAACAAATGATTGGTTTGGTGGACAAAAAAAATTGGAACGATAGTGAAAGCATTGGAAAAACAACTTATTGGATTGGTTGAGCAAACCATTTAATAAAGTGTACCTAACAAAGAAAAATAGTGGACATATTTACTTAGATTATATTTGATCAACCCAAATTCAAGCAATCTCACACTGTCACAAAATCAATAAAACTTTAAATTTTCAAATTTTGTGTTTGGAACTATTAATGAATGATGTCGATAAAATAAAATAAACTTCAAACTAATATTAAGTTTGACCTCTCTCTTTTATTTTATGGACTTGCACTTAATTTTTGGAGATCAAGCAAATTACTTAGGCTTATTCACAATTTATATGTTGCATATATACACACCCAAATGTTTAATTGGTCATATTAATTTAATACTATGTTTGATCATTGCATAATTATGAAGAAACTATTCAAAATGTCATATCTTATAATTAAAAGTCTGTGAAAATGATCACATATATGATGTATGAATATGATTATGACCCAATATAATCCATACAGCTGGTATATTAACCGTATCTCAGGCCCAAAAGAGAAAGCACAGCCCATAACAAATAGTGTTGCTGGACCTGGGTCTATGACCATGAGGCCTGTGTTCTACGTTTAAGAAATATTGGGCGAATCGACATAAATACCCACCTTTAATTTTTAAGTTAATGTCGAACTTTTTTACTCTTTTCAGTACAATTTTACACTACCTTTGCTACAACTTTAAGGTTGCAAACCCAAGTGCGGGTTGTCTCAAGTAATAAATTTCTCGGGAGTCCGAGGTCGATCCTGAGGAAGTTGATGGAAGTTTACAGGATATTTCTTATTTAAGTGATGAGTAAAAATGATTTTTAACTAGTAAGAATATATATTTTTTTTTCAAGAAATTTAATTAATAGAAATGTTGAGGATTAGGGATTCACTCTTGATTTCGGATAAAGGAATGATTCTATTTTCTTACCTCTTAGATTTGCCACTATTGGAATCCATACACAAAGAAGGTTCCAATGGGAAGATATTATACATATAAATCATGCAATAAGGTAATCATGTTATATCATCAATTAGAATTTATCTTATAACATCAATACTTGTTTATGGGATCAAGTATTTATGTATTCTTTTGTCTACAACAAATCAAGGTATCCAAATTAGTAGTCGGTTGAAATAAAACCGGACATTTAACTAAATGGAACCAAGTATTTGTTGTGCCAATAGATATACATAAATCAAGAAACACCACAAAACAAAAATGTATAAGCTAAAAACAAATTGATGATACAAACAATGAAATTTAATATGAATCTACAATCATTCCTTATCCTTCATCAAGAGTTTCACCCCATTTCCTCAACAAAATAAACTTAGAATAACATGAAAAAATAGAGAAAACAAAAGATTGAAGAAAAACTAAAGCAAACATTTTATAAAATACTAGAAATCTTACTATAATTTAAGAAAAGCAAGAAAGAAAAATTCTTTTGAACTTTGTAACTCTAACTTTCTCTACATAAAACTTGCTCTTGGCTAATTCTAATGACCTCTATTTATAGCCAACTAAAAATAAATTTACAATTATTTTATTCTTTATTTTTATTACAAGTAAGAAAATAAGGAAATCAACACCAACTTTGCCACCTTCTTTGACTGGTCATTTTGTCCATGATATCAGCCATCTTTGCTCAATTTTCTTCCACAAATCAATTATCACATGAGTTGGCTTGAATTTCCAACTGATTTCATTGAATTTGAACAACCATGGGTCAAGATATGGTTGAATAATTGAGATGTGGTTGGCATACGGGATTGACTAGTGCAGCAACCTCTTGGATTTTTTATAAATTCATCCAATACAAATCTGACTTTGGGGTCTTCATCAATGTTGTAGCTCTATGATTTGTACATACTCAGTAAAAATTTCAGATACAAATACCTTGTATTTTTCGAGTTATGTCCAAAATACCAAACTTGGTCAAGTCTGGAAATTAAATGAGCACCCTTCAATCCTCATTTTATGATGAATTTTTTATCCAAGAAAATATCATTCCAAACTTTGATTTTTGGTTTCAATCTCTCTGAAAACTTGTAAATGAATGGATTGTGAATCCATATCTTCAAGAATCATCCCAAAATCATGTCGGAAATGAAAGCTATGCTCGTTGATCCAAACCTGCACTAAAAATTGCTTCCAAATACAATTCTATGTTGATTTCTATTTTATTCCTAACATATTAATAATACTATAAATTCATTTTATTAATAATATTAATAAGGTAAAATAATAATATAAGCCTAAAATAATTATACATTTTTAACGTTCATTACCGCCTTTTTTTACACAATAATACGCTCCAACAAAAATTTCCGGACATTTTTACGCTTTGTTTCAACATGGTTTCTAACATGTTTCAAACATAGAAACAACCAACAAACAATATAGAAACAAACCAAAAACGAAGATAGAAAACACCATATGAGCAAAAAGAGTTAAAAATAACTAAAAAATGTATTTAAGCATCAAAAAACTTCAAGGAAACAACAAAGAAACATCGAACAACATTAAAAAGGGTATGGAAACAACCGAACAACGTAAAAATATTTAAAACACCACATGAATAAAAAGAGCTCAAAATTAGGTAAAAATTGTATTTATACATTGAGCACAACATGAAAACAACAAAAACAAGGGAAAATGCAAAAATGGTCCTGCAACTTTAGGTGCTAAGCAATTTTAGTCTGTTCGTTTTGTAATTTGCAAATTTAGTCCTATAATTTAAAATTAATCGCAATTTTGGTCTCCGTCGTCACAGGAGTTCAAAAATCCGGCAACACGTGGCCCATATAAATGCTGAGGTGGACCCGTTCTATTTCAGTCAAAATATTTGGTCAAAGTCAGAGCGAAATTGGTCCTGTAATTTTATTTGGCTAGTAAAAAAAGAAAGAAAAGGTAAAAGAAATTGTAAAAAGAAAAAAATAATTTATTCATATATTAAAAATATAAATTAATATAAATGCTATAAATCTAAATATATTTAATTACTTATAGAATAAAAATGCATATATCAATATTAAAATATTGTACTAACATTTTTTAAATTTTTATGAATGAAATATATATATATATATAAATCATATAAAAAATAAAAAATTATAAGGACACGTTTAAAGTTATTTTAAAACTAATAAATAAATAATAATAAGAAGAATAAGAAGAATAATAATAAGATTAAAAATAGTTTACATTTAAAAAATTTAAGTATCGTAATGTTAAAAATACACCCCCTCCACACCATATATATATATGACAAACCATATAATAAAAATAGTATGTGCACCTAAAATATATATTCAAGTTTAAACTCAAAGTTTTAACTAAATAAATAAAATTAAAAATTAAATTTTTATAAAGTTTTGCACCCAAAACGAACAGACTAAAATTGCTTAGCACCTAAAGTTGCGGGACCATTTTTGCATTTTTCCCCAAAAACAATTATTAGAACAACACCGAAACAATAGAAACAATGTACAAAATAATATATGAATAAAAAACAAAGATAAAAAATAGGTTAAAGTTGTTTTGAAACATCGAAACAACAAAGAAACAAATTTAAACAACATCGAAATAACTTATATATATAACATGTAAAACAATGCAGAGCAAAAAAAAAAAAACATAAAAATAATCAAAAACATGCAAGAGCGTAAAAAACAAATTAGGTACAAAAGTAAAAAAATAGGTATAAAAGTAAAAGTAGCGTATTGTGTGGTATGAGGACCAAAATCAGCGTATTCCATATAATTTCCCGTAAATATTGGTAAGAGAAAATTAAGAACGTTGTCCTAATATGATCATTGATCGATATATTATATTTACTGCATTAATTAAAAGCTCCTTGAGGTTTAACCTAATTACAAAAAATTCTAGCTAACTTTCAAAATTATAATAAATACTCTAAAGTTTTATTTTGTCTAACATTTACCCCTTCATAAGCAAAAATAAATTTGAAACCCTTCCTTACCCTTTAATTTTAACACTAAATCAAACCTCGAGGAGTACTTTTTGTAATTTTGAAAGTTAGGTATGCTTTTTGTAATCATTTTCAACCCACGCTAAATTTATTAGTTTGAAATTCATTTATTATATTCATTTCTTTCAAAAACATCATTACTTTTATTTACAAAATTTTGATAAAATTTTTCTACTATGAGCTTAGGAATGCAACAAGGTGAGTTGGGGACGGGTTTGGCTAAATCCAAGACCCACCTCGCCCAAAAAAAAACTTCGATCATGTATCCGTCCCGTCTTGAACCAAGGACACGATGGGTCCAACCCCACGGACCCGCTAAATAAGAATTTAAAAACTGTTTTTCATGTAAACATTTAATTCACTGCTTAAAAGTTAAAACCCCTAGCAATTCTCGACTCATATGTCTAAAGTGCGTCATAAATTTTTATTCTTCAATTAAACCCCAAAGAAATAAAATAAAGTATTAAATAATTTCCAAGTTACCCCATGACAAATTACATGTTTTCCTTTCAATTAGATCTCTCACATATTGTTCGGGATAAAATTGTCCTTTAATAATTATTGCATTTATTTATTTAATGCATTTATAAATTACTCATTGTTATTAACTATTAAACCGGGAAATGCAAAATTAGTCCCTTACCTATAGGGGTGTTGCAATATTAGTCATGTATGAAGTTTGATTATAGACTGTATGTTTTGCTTTTTTGCAATTTTGGTCCCGTAAATTTTACATTTGTGCAATTCTAGTACTATAAGTTTTAAGTTGATGCAAATTTAGTCCTAAAGGCTATTTCAATATTTTAATTATTTTCCAAATGCCCTTGATATCCAAAAATGAATATATCTAAGTTCAAGTTTAAAATAGCATCAGAACCTATATTTTATTTAGTTGAGTAGAATTTATTTATCACTATAAATTGCCTAATGATGGAAGGATTTTAAATTTATGAATCTAGATCAAAATCTGAGATACGGGTTCTACATGTATTTCCTAATTATGAAAATACAAAACCACGTAAAATATGCCAAAATTGATCATTTTCAATAATACGACCTAATTTCCATTTTCCAACTGTTTCTAAATCTGAGATTTTGTTTGTTTTAAAACAATTCTTAGTGGAAATGGTTCATTTTGAATTTTCAATTTCACCCAACATAGGCTGCTGTAGCCTTTTTTTTTTTTTTCAATTTTCAACAATAGCCTGCTACAGAATCTCTGAACACAATCACGTCTATCACCTCGGATAAGCCATTCTACCGCCATAATGAATTCTCCAACCAAACCAATTGATATACCTCATATCCCCAAGCCCCAATCTTACCTCACACAACCATTTCCGCTGGAAACCAAAGTGAAAGCAAGGGTTTCGGGGGACGGCAAGACGACTCGATTAGGCGAAGAAAGTTCCAGCAAGAACGACGTTCCGTCACTGGCATCAAAGCGCAATAAGGTAAATCACGAGTTTATGCTTCCAAAAATTCGAAATGATTATGGATCTACACTAAACCATAGTATAGTTCTTCCACTTTGAGTAGAAGTCTGTTCGTCTTATCTATTGTTTATTATTTGGTAAAACATGTAACTTTTTGTTGTTAGAATGTCCTAATATCTATGTTTGAAGATGAGTTTGTCAATTCCTGTTAAACACCTTGTGTGGGATTTTTGCATTTTCCTAAATCTTGACTGTGTCCATGTCCCTAATGAACATGATATACCAAATAAAATGCTTCATACATGAGTGTTTGTTTGCTGTAAAGCAAAAATATTTAGGGGTCTTGTGAGTTAATTTTTTTAGCATTGGGACTTATTATTTTAGTTTCATATACGTTGTCATTTATTGCAGGTACGGAAAATACTTTTTGTTCATGGGTATACAGATTTTGATCATATAATGTATATCTCATGTTATTTGGTTCCTATTTTATAATTTCGGAATGATTTTTTGTATTTTTATGCATATGTCATTTACCATCGTGTGGGGAAAACTGATATGGAATATATTAGCTTGTCTCAATCTAGGGTCTATATTTGTTTTATTTGTTTCCTTCTATGATTTTGATTGGATATGGGATATTTTTCTGCAATTTTCTGCCATTCAGTGGTCATTTGGATTTAGATAAAAATGAAATCATAATTTATTCACTTTTTACACAAATAGATGAATAGAAAAGGCAAAGCAAAAGTCACCTCGACCACCCAAGACTATAATCATGAGAGATCTATACGATCGTAGAGATGATGCCACATGGGATATGGCAACAATTGCGAGCTTTTTGGAACTCATGTACATTCTGGGCCCAAGAAGGGCAATTATTGACATCAACATTTTTAGATCAAACATGGAAAACAATTGGAAAAGAGCTTTTTGATCGCCACAATATCAATTACACCGCACCACAACAGAGAAAAGGAAAACTTAGCCGAGGATTTTATGGCGTAAGTTCCAAAATAGGATTTGGGTGGGATCCACTTTTCGGTACTATGACCACACGGAGGAATCTTGGAGTTCATGGATTGCGGTAATTGTCCTAGAAACACACACTTGTTTATCCTCGGTTGATAGATATTTCCCTAAATTACCAAGCATATGTTTTATAACTAATCCCCCTTAAATTTAAACTTGCAAGGAAAACTCGGAGGAGGCTAGTTTGAGGAAGAAAAGAACTCCCACATTACAACCTATGCCTTTCAAATGTTTTCCAAATCAATTGCCACTAGTGCATTTGCACGCTCTAGTGTGTTTGGTCCTTTAGACTCCGATGAAGAGAGGGATTTAAATCCAACCTACAAAGTGACTACACAAACTGAAGGGATTCAGTTAGTCGTAGGCACACCCACCTCGTTAAACCCGTTATAACAACCCTCCTCATTATATAAGGCGTCGGACAAGAAAGCAGCTAAAAGTACCTGCTCCTCACGGCTAGATGAAGCCATAGATGCATGGACATCTGTGAATAAGGAGTCGATAAAACGAATGAAAAAAATTCGAATGATGTTGTTGAGGATTGCATGGCCGCACTCAAGTCATGGAAGGCTTGTCAAGAAAAAAAAAATTCCTAAAGACAAGATGCCTTCCTCAATAGGACCCGATGCAAAATGTTCTTGTTAATGAATGAGGACAAGAAGAGGAAATGGGTTGAGTCGTTGGGCGAGCCATGAGTGTATCAATTTGTCTAACTATTTCATATTTGCATTAGGTTTTATTGATCTGTTTCCCCTAAACAATGTAGTTGCATTTGAAGTTTTTTTTTAAAAGGTTAAACTATGTTATGTTTGCATTTATTTTTTTATGTATGACTTTAATTTTCTTAAATGGCACTTGGTGGATGCTACTAATATGTGCAATACTTTTATTATCCTTTTTGTGTCTATATGTAATTGGATTCTAGCACCCTGTTTGATTGTTTTTAAGCTTATTTGTGTGTATATGCTACGGGATGGTAGCAATATGATTAATGGTTTTTTTAGCTTATATGTGTTTGCATGTTACTGCATATTTTTCCAGGATTTATTAGTTAAGGTTGTGAAAAATGGAAAATAATGTGGGACCAAGTAGCATTGTTCCCAATTAATGAGATAATGTACCTTCGGATGACTCGATTAATGGATCTCAAGATTCTAATTCATCATATAGTGAGTCAAATTTAGATGCGACTCAAACGAGGTTCCCGTACCAAATATAATGTGATTTGTGTTTTTTTCTTCAAGTTTTATTTTCGTACCACTTAAACCCTAAACGCCCAATATACGACTCAATACATCAAGGACTATACTAGTTAGGTGAATTAATACGTGGCCATCCACAAAGAATAATTAATAGTCTCACGAATGAGCAAAGAATCTTTTGAAGCTCTTTGTAACTTACTTTTTCGATGTGACTTAATACAAACATGTCGTGCAACACGGGTTGGTGTACATGAGTCTTTAGCTATATTCCTTACCAAAGTTTGATTTGCTTCCCGTCAAAGGACAACATGTGAGAGTTTCCAACATTCACTTGAAATCGTATCACGTCATGTTAAAAAAGTAGCAAATGCGTTATGCAAGTTGGCACGAGCTTATCAAACCACCTCACATGTATGCTTGTTCTCCTAAGATTATGAATGATCCCTCATCGTATCCATATTTCAAGGTATATGACCACGGTCGCCAACGTAGTACTTCTTCATACATTTACTTGTAATTACCAAATAAACGATTAGAACATATTGCTTGATGTAGGATTGTGTCGGCGTTATTGATGGCACATTGATTTCTACTTTGGCACCGCTAATAATCAAGCTTCATTTCATTCATAAAAAGGCGAGTTGCATCAAAATGTTTTAGCCGTATGTGATTTCAAAATTTGATGTTCACATTTATTCTTCGGGTGCGGGTTGGGAGGAGTGCTAATGATGCTCGTGTGCTAACGAGATGCATTAAGACGAGATGGAAATTTTCCATGGCCGCCACAAGGTACTAAATTTGCTTGGTTGCAAGCTCACTTTTGAATTTTCCTGGTTTCTTGTAAGTCTGTATCATGTGTTTCTCATAATAGGTAAATACTACCTTGTGGACTCTGGGTTTTGCAATTTTCCTGGATTCTTGGCTCCATATAGACAACATAGATACCATATTAATGCTTGGCATGGAGTTATGTTTGATCTGCGGGGACCGGAGGAGCTTTTTAACAAATGTCACTCAAGACTACGCAATGCAATTGAGCGTGCATTTGGTGTTTTGAAGGGTAAGTTTCCAATTCTTAAGGGACCAATGTATCGATACTCAATACAACGACAAGTTAATATTATTATTGCGTGTTGTTGCGCCCTTCATAGTCTGGTCTGCGTGCAAATTACCAAGATGGTGAATACTTCTGAAGAGCAGAACGAGGTGAATTTGATCCGGATGAGGCTGCCGATGATGCACGTCAAATACCGCAACAATCACAATAAGATACTAAAGCTCAAAGTGAATTATGTGATATGTTAGCTACTTCAATGTGGGCACGTCGGCGCTAAGTATCAATTTTAGGAAATTTTAAGTAAACTGCAGTAAATGGCTTAGCTTAGTCCATTAACGCAACTATGGATTGTGCATTTTTTTTATATTTTAGTTGTTCTTCATGGTACTACTAAGATGCTAATTGTTATGAAAAAATAGACTTCATGTATGTATTTTTTTTTTACCAAACTATGAACAACGTAACCTATTTTGTGTCATTATAGCTACACCAGTTTGTGTTTTTTTAATTAATATATGATATATATATAACAATCTTCAACCTTTTGGGGCAGATATCATCGTCATGGCAACGCTAGAGGCACTATTTTGTAGTTGTGGTGCAGGACGAATGTCCTTGAAAATGGCCAAAACTAGTGCAAATTATAGTAAATGGTTCTACACTTGTCTTTTAAGACAAAATCATCTGAAATGTTTCATGTGGGTTTATGGCGGACAATACAATGCATCACGCGGATCTGTATTCACTACTCCATCGACCTCTACTGCTACAAAGCATAGAGACAAGCTGTAGTGGAAGTGTCGAATCACAAGAATGTGACTCAAACGCTACAGTGCATAGTCGCAAAAAAACAAATACCACTGTCCAACCATCTTCAGGAAAACAGAACCTCGAAGCCCAAACAACAACAATAGCGATTTGTTGTGCTATGTTCTGCTGCCTAATAGTTTTTCTGATAATTGCACTAGCTTTTATGCTTACAACCATTAAAATTTGGTTGATGCACTAGAATCTATTATATTGAAAATTATGATTAGTATGTACTGGTTTATGTTTATTTCTGATGCAAACTTATGTACTGGTTGTATTTAGATTACTTTGGATTGATGTTAGTTTGTTCTATTACTTAATGAATTAGACATATATTAATCACTGCACATTGCTTCATTAAAAAAGCTACATCATACCACATAAAATATTTGTTGTCATTTGGTTTTTTGCACGCAAAATGAATCATAGGTTGGAAAATGCATTGGCAACACCATTACCACCAGGCTTCTTCGATTGTGGAGATGAAGAAGATGGTTGGTTGAAACACGGTTTAATGATTGAGAGGTTTAATGGATCTTTGGATACACCACAGCAAGTCGAATGGGTATTGCTAAATGTGAAAAGAATGATGGAAGCTAGTTTTGGGCGTGAATTTATGATTGAGCTATTATGGTACAAATACAAGGTGGTTAAGCATCGGTTCGATATCTTCTCAGATGTACTGTCTAGCACGGGTGTAGTTTATGATGCCCAGATCAATATGGTTTATGTACCTAGTACTGAAAAAGCGCGACTTAAGCAGGTATGGTTTTGGCAACAAATAATGTAAATAATTTTAGTTCCTCTATATATTCTAGTACATTTTTCAAAAGTTATTTAATTTGTATATTTTGTCTTGCCAATATGATAGGTTTATCCAGATACTGAACAATTCTTCTATGTGGCACCAGATGACTAGGATGAGCTAAATTTGATTTTTTGTGATGATGATGGAGAACTTTTTCGGGCTAATAACTTGCCCCGCTCAAAACCAGAGCAGCTATTCCGGTCTGTTAGTGGTAAGAGAACACCAACTGTTATTGTCATCTCCGATAGCTCACCAGAATGATCGAACCAAAATACCTGTTCACCTCTTGTACACTCTGCTACACGACCCCATCGAGGATTGAAGTGGCGCCCAAGTGGAAGTCACATACCATTAGTTCCTTGTATTCCGCGAGTCACGAATTCAATTGACTCGATTCCAGACATGCAGTTTCAAGTTGGAACTCGTCCACTGCCTTCCACACCATTGATGGGCCTTCCACGCGTAAGGCATACTCGTGGCGTTGGTTGTAGCACAAGTGAATCGCCAACAGCCCATTCACCAGGACCATGACTATAAGAACATGTTATGGCATTCAAGCTAAAGTAACTATGGTGTTTTGATGGGTTAGCTATTCTAAGGACTACCATTACAAGTTATTTCTTTTGTTATGCCTTACTCTTGGGTGTTCTTCACATGTTATAAAACTCGACTCCGATTGGATGCCCCAAGGATATTGTATTTTGTTATTTTGTAATGTCAGTAGATGTTGTTGTGTATGGGTGTTCTTCAAGCAAACTGCTTACCCTTGATTATGTTCTTTTGTTATCTGAACAATCTTCAATTAGTATGTATAAATGTACGAGTGTTATCTATAAATGTTGGGTTTGTATGTTTATCATGTTTATTAGAGTTGAATGTATGAATGCTCAAACCTACCCTATTGTCAATTCTTCCGAAAAAATATAATAAAAAACCAAACACATTAATTAATGCATTTGGTCATTTTGAACAAATGATAAAGAAAAAATTGAATTGATCATAAAGAAATGTGGCTGTCTTGTGTGCCATACGTCATACAAAATGGGCTCCATTTTATATAAGTATCAATTATTTAATTGATGGAAATTGGAATTTGGAAATACACCCAAATAATTTTTTATTTTTGTCACGCAAATCTATGTAAAATTTCATTTGAAAACTCTACAACCAAACATATTTTCATTTCCAATCCTATAAATAACAGAAATTCAGACAACTAATCAAACATATTTTTATTTTTCACACGAAAGCCAATGATCTATAAAAATTCATTTTTCAACACTGCAAACTGGAAATTAGACCTGGAAATACATCCATACATCATCTAAAATTGCCAAATTCTAAAAATTACATAATTAAAATTGTAATTTTTGCTAAGAGGCAGAATTGTCATATGACTAAAATTGCAACTTTAAAAGTTACAGGACTAATTTTGCAACACCCCTATAAATACATGACCAATTTTGCAATTTTTCCTTATTAGGCCACATATATGATTCTCTAGCCTATGCAGCCCACACCGGCCTACAAGGCTCATACCGGCCTATGCGACCCACTACGGCCCATCAACTCATGTATAAAAACGTCCTCCCATCACATTTATAAGTAAGATCAATTAATTACTATGAATCATATTCGTGTGCTCTTGAATTATTCTCCTACAATTGTTGACTTGAGCGTCGGGGAGGCCTTCATGGGACCACCCCCAAGAACCTCTAACCTTGTTTCGTGTGTTGCAGGCTAGTTCACATCCAAAGATTCTGTCAGCTTAGAAGAAGAAATTGGAACAACTACTCAATTCTTTAACTTAAAGTGATTCGCCGATTTTAAACAACATCACATATATATACATATTTACTGCAAAATTAAAAAAAACTATTAATCCTTCAAGCAAACAATTTTAGTTGCAGTCAAGCATAAAATTTGTCAAGCAAATAATTATGACCACTGTCCATGACTATTGTCCTAATTAATTATATGTTCAATAAAAATAGATTAATAATTTATACACATTTGGAGCATGTACAATTGGACCTATTACTCATCCCGGACTCCGATTTCGGTGAGCATTTCATAAACGGGTTCGTACCCTGAGACCCGTTTGACTGGTTTAGACTCATCCTAATTGGGTCTAGTTTAATATGGTGCATGATTCAACCCGTCTCATTGTTCGGAGCATGTCCAATTGGACCTATTACCCATCCCGAACTTCGGACTTGGTGAGCATTTCATAAACGGGTTTGTACCCTATCTCAAGACCCATTTGACCAGTTTAGACTCATCTTGATTAGGTCTAGTTTAATACGGAACATGATTCAATCTGTCTCATTATCATCCATATGTGACCTCTCATGTAAACCACAGGAAGAATTCTCCTCCTAAAAAAAAGAAAATATTTAAGAGGAAAAACTGAAAAACAAGAAACAATTTGTATTTTCCATGAAAGGTCAATCCTAATTCCTAAAACAGAAACAAAAGTACACGAATGGATCTCCAAGTCTGTGACCCACAGAAATAGTAGGCTCCACCCACGTGTTATCACACTCACCTCATTATTATTACACCACATATATGTCCGTACAAATATTGTTTTTTCTTAATTCAAAAATCCAGTTGTTTTTTTTTTACTAATTTTGGGCAGAGAGTAAATTGTGGGTGTTGAAAATTATTAGAAGCCAAAAAAATTTAAAAAAAGGAAATAAAAAAGTTTTAAGTTTTTTCGAGTTATTCTGGGAGGTCATTTTACAGCTTTCTTCAATTTGACTTTTGTCTCTTTGTCGTTTCTGGTTGTTCCTGGTACGCTCCTCTTTCCCTTTTTTCTTTGTTTGCATTTATGTATATATAATTTTTTGATATGATATTTTGTTTTGTAATGTGGCAGAAGTTGGGATTTAGAGCTATTGTTATTATGGGCTTTTTGTTAATCTTTGATTAAATGACTTTAATTGCGGTTTTTCTTTCTTATCAGGTAAGTTAGTTCTTGATTGATGATATTATGTTAATATTAATTAGAAAATAAACCAATATTTTTCAATAGAAAATGGCTTTGTTGTAATGCCTTTGCAAGACATAAACATGAATGTTCTGTTTGGTGGAGATGAAACGGAAAAGCTGATATATTTTCAAGATTTTTTTGCTGTTTTGGTTTGGGCTGCTTATGTTTTAAAATAAGGCGATTAAATTGTGCCATTTTTTTTTTATAATTTTAAAATATACGAGTGGGGGATGAAAGGGCTCGATTTTATAATGTTGCTGGTTTTGCTAAATTTCATGGTAGATGACAAGAAGAATATGCCAATTGCTATACATTTGGGAAACATAGTATTACAAACAAATGAAAAGGGTCATAATATGTCAAATATTTTGATAAAACATGTTTAGATTGAAAATTTAATGAAGTGTTCGACGATCTGTGTCCGTAGATTTGGGGTGAGAGTTGGATTTCTTAATCTTACATTCATATACATCAAAAAATGTTTGCTATCATGGTAAATGGTTTTCTAGATCAAAAAAACTTTAATTTAACGGTAACGGGTATTATCCATGCTACACCAGGTAATGTATGAAACGGCTGATGTGAATTAAGAAATCACGTTTCCACATTTTTTTGGGTTTTAAATTATACTCAATCGTCTTGATAACGCGTGCTCGTTCTATTTCATCATGTATTGTTTTGCCTTTTTATTTAACCAGATAATATTAAATGATGATTCCCCGTATTGATATCTCAGGTAGTTGATTGACTTCTCCTAGCATTTTTATCAGAATGGAGGGCGCTAAAAATTTCAAAGAAGACGGTCCACCCGAACCTCCTTCCGCACCGTTATTTTCATCTCCTCACACCGATGAACCATCCAATACCGCCTCAACAACCCACGATAATATTGGAGAATTACATGTTCCAAAATTAGCACCAGAAGAAAATCTAATTTTATTTTCTCCTGTTGTATCCAGTGAAACAGACGCTTCAATAAACAATCTCGACGTGCCTAATGACACCTTACTCGTGCAAAACAAAGAACCACTCGAAAATCATAACGATTATAACAACGGAACATCTTTTGGAGAATTCAATGTATCAAGTACTACATTGGAAGCAAAAGTCGATAATGCTTCCGATGGACATGCAGTTCAAGTGGATAATCCCTTTGTTGCGTCGGCCGAAGATTTGGACACGGTTAAGCCTCAGAATATTGAAGAGCACAAAATTGTCGCGAGGCCGACTCCAGAGGACGATTATAATAATATGCCGTTTGTGTCGTCCCCTTATCACAGAAGAGCAATTAGCATGGATCAGATCGTTGCCAAAGTTCCTGCTGATTATAGTAACAGTCCAACATCCACAGCGCGCTCCAAATTATCTGGCCGAGGTCAAATTGATACGGCCGCGCCTTTTGAATCTGTGAAGGCTGCTGTTTCCAAGTTTGGGGGAATTGTCGACTGGAAAGCCCACCGTGTGCAGACTGTCGAGGTATAATATTGTCTATCTCTTGGTTTTCATTATCGTCGATATTTCTCTTGACTATGTTGATGTATGTGATGTGATAACTGTTTTTTTAGGTTGTTAGAAACAGAAAAATGGTCTCAATTTTTTTCGTGAGAAGAGTTGATCCCTGCTTTCTCTTGCTATTAAGGGATTGTTTGCAAACACTTGAAAAAAGTGATTGTAAGATTTTGGTTTGGAAAAAACAAAGAATAAAAAATAGCTTTTAGTGTTTTCAAATGCCAATTTCTGGATTTTATTCTTCTTAATTTAATCAGAATCTAAAGGGTTAATTACAAAAGCGTACCCTTGAGGTTTGACATAATTAAAAAAAAAAAAACTCAGCTAACTTTTAAAATTACAAAAATACCCCTAAGATTTTATTTTGTCTAACATTTACTCCCTTCATAAGCAACAAACTTCAAAATCCCACCTCATATTCATAAAAATATTACAGTTTACGTTTACCCTTTAATTTTAATACTAAATCAAACATTAGGGGTGCTTTTTGTACTTCTATAAGTTAATTGGGTTTTTTTTGTAATTAGGTCAAACCTCATGGGTATCTTTTGTAATTATCCCGAATCTAGAAGCAAGGTGTGGGGATTGCTTTAGATTCTGATTGTTCTTCCGCTTTAACATCCACACACACACTTTCAATTCATTCACCAAACAGTGCAAACACTATCTGCTAACTTGTTTAACTTTTAGCTTCTATTTGCCAACACTTCCAACTTCCGAAATTGTGAATATTCTTATAATGCGGCAATGCTTATAGTTCTACCTGGTACCACGTTATCCGTGCAGAGACGAAAATTCATAGAACAAGAACTGGAGAAGGCACAAGAGGAAATGCCTTCATACAAGCAACAATGTGAGGCTGCCGAAGAGGCAAAATCACAAGTCCTCAAGGAGCTAGATAGCACGAAACGACTAATCGAAGAACTAAAACTCAATCTCGAACGAGCACAAAAAGAAGAGCAACAAGCCAAACAGGACTCTGAACTCGCAAAACTCAGGGTCGAAGAAATGGAGCAAGGTATAGCCGATGAAGCCAGCTTTGCCGCCAAGGCACAGCTCGAGGTCGCCAGGGCACGACACGCAGCTGCAGTTTCCGAGCTTAAAACCGTCAAAGACGAATTAGAACAGCTCAGAAAAGATTACGCTTTGTTGGTAGCCGAAAAAGATGCGGCCGCAAAAAAAGCAGAAGAAGCTGTTTCAACATCGAAAGAAGTTGAGAAGTCGGTAGAGAATCTGACGATCGAACTTATCACTCTGAAACAATCTTTGGAATCTGCGCACTCCGAACATCTTGAGGCGGAGGAGCATAGGATCGGTGCGGTTATGGCGAAAGAACAAGATACTCTCAACTGGGAGGAAGAACTAAAACAGGCTGAAGAGGAGCTCGAGAAATTAAACCAGCAAATGGTGTCGACGAAGGATCTCAAGTTAAAATTAAGCGAGGCGACAAAATTACTTAAGGATTTGAAAGCTGAGTTAGCGGCCTATATGGAATCGAAATTGGAGGAAAATGGCGGAGAAGGGATTTTAGAAAATGCATTAAAGGATTCGGATAAAAAAACACGTGGGGATATGGAGGCTGCTATTACCGCCGCGAAAAAGGAACTTGACGACGTGAAGCTCAAGATCGAGAAAGCAACCGATGAAGTCAATATTTTGAAAATGACGGCAAAAACATTGAAATCGGAACTGGAAAAGGAAAACGCGGAACTTGTCGGCATTCAACAGAGGGACGGAATGGCGTCGATTGCGGTCGTGTCTCTCGAAGCCGAGCTGGAAAGGACAAAATCGGAAATTGCGGTTGTTCGGATGAAAGAGAAAGAAGAAAGAGAAAAAATGGTGGATCTTCCGAAGAAACTACAAGAGGCGGCTCAAGAAGCCGATCAAGCTAAGGCGCTTGCTCAAAAAGTGCGCGACGAGCTTGAAAAAGCAAAAGAAGAAGTGGAACAAGCTAAAGCGGGCGCGAGTACTAACGAGAGTAGACTACGCGCGGCTCAAAAGGAAATCGAAGCCGCGAAAGCTTCTGAGAAGTTGGCACTAGCGGCTATAAACGCGTTGGAGGAGAGTGAATCTGCTCAAACCAACGATCAGGATTCGCCGACGGGAATTACGCTCTCGTTAGAAGAATATTACGAGCTCAGCAAGAAAGCCCACGAGGCCGAAGAGCAAGCGAGCGCGCGTGTGGCTGAAGCAATCTCTCAAATAGAGGTGGCCAAGGAATCCGAAATGAAAAGCTTGAATAAACTGGAGGAAGTTAGTCGGGAGATGTCCGAACGAAAAGACGCCCTAGAAATCGCGGTACAGAAAGCTGAGCAAGCCAAGGAAGGAAAACTGGCCGTCGAGCAGGAGCTGAGAAAATGGAGGGCTGAGAATGAGCAGAGACGAAAGGCCGTCGATCAATCTGTTCCACCACCTGTGAACACGAGTAAAAATCCGATAGAAAGTTCTGATGAAATGAAGGAATCGAAGAATTTCACGAACGCGTCCGATACATCTACTCTACATCAACGGTCGAGTCCTAGGGCGGCGCAGAAAAGCAACACCGAAACGGAGCCATCTACGGCTCCAGAAACGAAAGTTGTGAAGAAGAAGAAGAAATCGTTTTTCCCACGGATTTTCATGTTCTTGGCTAGAAAGAAGGTGCAGGCATCAGCATCTAAGTTAGCTTGATTCTATTTATTCTTTCTGATTTTACCCAAATATGTTCTCCTTTCATTAAAAGTGTTATTTTACGTACAATACAAGATCAATTCTTTTTTTTTTTTAAAAACAGAAAGACTGAATAATTTATGGGGTTTAAAGGATATAGTTGAGATTTATAGCTTGGTGAGGCTTACAGGGATTGTAAATTGTTCTGTAGAGCTTCCAGGGCTTTTGGAATTCAAATAATGTTTTAAATCCTCCTCCAATATTGGGATTTCATTTCTCTTTTTGCCCTTGATTAGTTGTGCAGGAATATTAACTACATGTATTGATTTGGTAAAATATTTTGATTATATTTTCTGTACATCTCCGTCACAATTTTGTGTGAAGGCAGCATATAGTTCATCTTACTGTTCTATAAACAGAACATAAAATAATTAGTCCTAGCGTTAGTTGTAAATTCTGAAGAATCCAGTCCCACAAATATTTTATGAAAATGAAGCTGAGTATAACTTGTCAGCATACACTTGGCTTTTGGAACAAATTTGGGATCATCATTTTTAGCAACTTCAACAATTGCTGCATGACTTATAGAAAATGGACATTGCCCTCTGTAGAAAACATTACCAAGATGGTTGCCCAATATTAACAACATGTATTGAGTAAAATATTTTGATTATATTTTTGTACATCTCCGTCAAACATATAGTTCATCTTACTGTTCTATAAAAAACATAAAATAATTATTAGCGTTAGTTGTAAATTCTGAAGAATCCAGTCCCACAAATATTTTATGAAAATGAAGCTGAGTATAACTTGTCAGCATACACTTGGCTTTTGGAACAAATTTGGGATCATCATTTTTAGCAACTTCAACAATTGCTGCATGACTTATAGAAAATGGACATTGCCCTCTGTAGAAAACATTACCAAGATGGTTGCCCAATATGAAGCTTTGATTGCTCCTCAAACCACTATACTATAAAAACGGAATAATTATGAAAGAGGTTTGGGAGAATCCAGAGAAGTTTCAAATTGCAAAAAACCCCTTGAGAAACTCTCAACATCTAACATTGCTACCCCAACTCATTAGTTGAACTGACGGAATTTGATAACATCATCAAAAAATTTAAATTACATCCCGCAATTTTTTAAATATATTACTAATAGCCCAAGTATTTCGCCTTACATTTTACAATTACATCTATCTCTAATAGCCAGATGAAGTTAGGGCTATTTTGTAATTTTTACAAAAAAAAAGTAGGGATGTAATTGTCAAAAATTGATGATGTCAACAAATTACTTCAGGTCAACCAACGGTTTGGGACAAAATGTAAAACGGAATCAAACATCAAGAGGATTTATGTATTTTTGAAACTCCTCTGCAATTACCCCAAAGCTCTAGGTTTTTGTAATTAATATAACCCTAAAACATATAGATAAAAATGTTTTAAAACTAAGCAGACATGAGATTTATGCTTCAAATGACTTAGCAAATGAGAGCCTTATATGAGTATCAATACACGAGAACAGAACAGTCATTTTACATTAAGAGATACCTATGAATGGATCATGGCAAATTCAATATGCATGAAAGTTTCAGCTAAAACATAACAAATCGAACGGCAAGGACGACGCATATCCTCAATCTGGTCGAACATGGTATATCCTCACAGCTCACATCTTTGATGGCTTGGGGAAAATGTCTGGAGTAAATTTCTGCGCTGCACTGATGCTGCCCTTTATCTTCATTGCACCCCTAATTTGTTCCAAAAGCATTCATTCAATTTTATTCAAATAAAATAAAATAAAATATATAAATGAGTTAGATGATAAGGGTACCTCATGAAAGCAATCTGAGGGTTCATCTTCCCAGTAGCAACCTTAATAAAATCATCATCCTTAAATGAGAACGTCGCATCTGGCTTCCCGTCTTCATATTTCCCTATAGTATTAAAATTTTGAAATTAATCAACGTTTTAACTAAAAACAAATCTCAAGCAAAATTTTCCCCATTCATAATCAGTAGGGTTAATTACAAAAACTACCCCTAAGGTTTAGCCTAATTACAAAAAAAAAAAAAAAAAAAAAAGAAAACAGTTATCTAATCAAATCACAAATACCCCTGACATTTGTTTTCAGCTTATGAAATTGGACCCTCAAGAGACCTCAAGAGGGGTATTTGTTAGTGAATACAAATCCCAAGGTGGTATTTGTAATTTTGAAAGAAAACTGTAGTTTTTGTTTATAAGTCTAATCTTCAGGGCAGTTTCTGTAATTATCCCAAATCAGTATCAAAGTTTCAGATGATTTCAATGACAATTAATTAGCAGGTTTAGCAATAAATCATGCAGCAACAGAATCTACTGCAATAAGGTATCAAGATCACAAAGAAATCAAACAATCTACTGTTCCAACAGCAGGAAACGAAAAGGAAATACTAAAATTATATAAATTAATAAAAAAAATTGAGAGTGCAAGAACCCTAACCTTCTTTTACCTCCCCTTTCTTCAAATCAACTACAAAAGACTTCTCATTGAACCCTAGTTTCTGTCCATGGACAATCCAAGTTACATAAGTTGCATCAACATCAACGATTGATCGCAGATAAAAATAATTATTCATCGCAGACAAAAATTAAAAATCAAACCTTAGGAGCAATATTGATCTGATAAACGAGTCCGATTTTCTTCGTAAGTTGTTTCCCGGCATCAGTTGACATATGGAGCTTCATCTGCTCCATCAGCGCATCGGACTTCAGCTGAGTCGAGTTCGCCATGGCCGACGTTTCGCTAAAATGCGCCGGTGGTGATGACCACGATTTGTGAAGGAAAAATATGAATTGAATCCATATTAAATAAAATGAGGGAAAATTAATAGATAATCAGATAGAGGATGGGTAGGAGTGGGTGATAACTGATAACTGATAAGGAGACCATTTACTGCCAGCGCCGAGCACGCAAATCAATGTACCAATTGTTTGGATTCTTCAATTTTGGTTGAGCCCAATTTTTTTTTTTTTTTTTTTTTATAAATCAACTTTTACGCCCGACTATCGGTAAATCGCGGGATGGACACACACCTGGCCAGGTGTTCGATAGGGTCTATTGATGTACAACCGATCCTCTAAGGTAAAAAGAACAATTATGTTCGATCCCCCAATCTAATAATAATGATCTCTCCCCAATCGAACCCAAACATATACTATTCAAGATGAGTTCCCATCAAATCTTCACCATTTCGCATATGCCCCATGGAACAATTTGATGGAATAGGGATTTGAACCACGACCTCCACCCCACAATTGTTTTGGTGGCCAGGTGGGCTAAGCCTCCGATAAGCGGGTTAGAATAATAAGTCACCGAGTCCGAATTCGTGTCGAATTTTGAATCTGGACCCGACCTATTTATTTCACAGATGATTAACTCATTTAATAGAATTATTTTTATATACATTTAATAGTTTCAAATAAATAAATTTATATTTTTTAGAATCAACCACAATGACACTTTGTTCAATAAATGAAAATACCATGATTCACAACATAAAAAAGAAATGACATAATTGCATAAATAACATAACATAATAATCGTATTTTGAGAACAACATACAAAAAACAAGCAAAATAATAATACATAATTAAGGAGGTTTTTAACATTTACGTTTTAAAAACATGTCTTGTTTTTGTTTTATTTTTACAATTAATTATTCATTTAGTTTTATTTTAAATTCACAAATGAGTTAGACGGGTTAAATGGGCCATAGCAGGTTGACCCGGACCCGACCTGTTTAATTGGCAAGTTATGCGGGTTTGACCCGATTTTGACCCGGATCCATGCTTCATGGATCCATACCTACTAATTTCGTGTTAAATTCGTGTCGGGTCCCAAATTGATACCCCAAGTTTCTAGTAACCGAACATTTTATTATCATAAATTTTTTAACATCATTTCTTTTTCTAATTTAGTTCATTTAAGTATATTAAATCAAGTTTAATATAAAAATGAATTTAGATTTCAAGTTGATTTGATTAATTAATAATTAATAAGTACTAAAAAATACTTATACTAAGGCTGTATGTTAATGTTTGAGTAAGATGATTCGATTGGTTGTTATATTGAGATTTCTGAAAGTAAGAATTTTGTTAAGTGTCCCTAGTCTTTGGCGCGTCAATGGTCAACATCCAGTTTTGACGCAATAGTACGCAAATCACGTCAAATAGATAAATTTTATTAGGTAAACCTTGTGTAACATACTCACCTAGTAGTGCAAACGTGGGATTTGATCTTGAGTACTTTTGCCCCCAAAAACCCACCATAATCCACTAGGTCAACCCATGAGGAGTTGTTCTACTACTAAGAAATCATGCATATGGGTTAGATCCACGATACTCGATTTTAGTTTATAGGTCAAGTCTAGGGATGATAATGGGTGGAGACGATGATGGTATTGGACGTACCATCCCTGTTCCCGAATCTTATATCAAATACCATCCATGTATTATTTTTCACTTTAGGTATTTGGGACGGGGTTAGGAATTCCGTTTGGGTCCCCACGGAGAATCAAATTCTCCATTTTGTATTTATTAATAAAATCATCAAGACAAAATTAATTATTTAAAATAATCAATAATTAATATACTTAAAGATAACATAAACCCCTAATTTGTAAAAGAAATAATGAGAACCAGTAAAATTATAAAAATATAATAGTTTAGATTTTAGATTAATAAAATAAAACATTATAAATAGATTTAATATTTAATAATTGATAAACATAACATATATATATTCGGGGTATGGGTATCAGGACGGAAAATTCCCATTTTTATCTAAATGAAGATGGAGATATAAATACCATCTAATCCCATCCCCGATCTTAAAGAAAACGGGGAATCACAATTCTCGTCTCATCTCCAAATTAACGGGGATAGTCCCCCTGCTGAGATTTCGCCATCCCTACTCAAGTTATCATATATATGATTTTTGGCAAAAATTTACATAAGACCGTCTTATGGGTCTCATTCTGTAAGACGAATCTCAATTACTCGCCCGACCCGCAACCCGGTTTGTTTTATTTTTCTTTTTTCTTTTTTCTTTTCCCACTCTCACATGTTCACTCTGCACGATCTCTGTAACCTCTCTCCCGTTCTCTCTTAGCATAGTACCTAGGGTTTTCGATTCGCTCCATTTTTCAATCGATTTCTCCACTTTTGAGTTCGATTTCTCAACACGAGTTTGATTTCTCCAGTTGTGCGTGGTCTTCTTCTTATTCTTCTATTAATCTCCATTTTTTCATCAATCAATTGCAAAGGTATTTTTCGATTTCTCAACACGAGTTCGATTTCTATTGTTCGACCTTCACTCGGTTTCACGCTTGGAAGTTGCAAAGGTATTTTTCGAGTATCTTGTGTTCTCTTATTCTTCTCTTAGTCTTCGTTTTTTTTTACAGTCAACGAGTTAAATTCGCCGTTCGGAAGAGGATTTCTCGAGGTTTTTACAAAGGCATCAATCATATTTGTTAAGGTATTTTTATTGTAATGTGATGAAATTTTACTGTCGATTTTTTTTAGAATCATTGTAATATATTAGGGTTTCATGAAATGAATTTGATTTCTTGTTGTTAATGTTAATATGTTTTTTAACATAGTGTATTGATTTTCTATGTTTTCTATTAATAAATACATTGTTGTTATTTGTAATTTTCTAGGAACAATGATGTTTAAAAGTATCGTAAATTTGCATTAAAGTATTATATATTTGTTCAAAAGTATCGTTTTTAACAATGATTTTGTTAACTTAGTGTATTGATTTTTGTTCGTTTGTTGTTAAATAGAACTAAAAGTATCTGAAATTGCTTCAAAAGTATCAGTATATGACTTAAAAGTATTATGCATATGCTCTATCTGTCTCTATATTGATATATGTGTTTGTGTGTCTAAGTTTCATTGTTTTTCTTATTTTGTGGAGATTTGATATGTCTTAAAACTATGTGTGTTTTTGTTGTTGTTTTTGTGGGTAATGAGGAGTGTTTGATTTGGTTGCATGATTGAGGTTTATGTTGCTTGAAGTTTGTTTTGATAAATATATAATAAGTGCGAGTTTATTTCTTCCACAAGTCGAAATGTACACTAAATGATGTTTGTTTAAGTACTCATAGTTTGCACTGCATTACATGTCTCACTCCAAATATCACAAATACATGTATGAATGTTTAAGTACTCATATGAATGTTTGTTTGTTGTTAAATATAAATTAATTGTAATTGTTAGACTAAAAGTATCTGAAATTGCCTCAAAAGTATCATAAAATGTGTTAAAAGTATCAGTGTTTTTCATATTTGCAGATGGCTTGCCAGAAAATGTTGATCCAGTGAGAGGAAGGGGAAGGGGAAGGGGACGGGAAAGAGGAAGCCCGTGAGAAGGCAGGGTAGGAGAAACCCGAAGAAGGAAGATGTTAGTTGTCGTGATTTGCAAATGTTGCTGATGATCAAGGGGGTGTTGTGGAAAAACCTTTGGCAGAAGAAGGAAATGTTGCAGAAGAAATTGAAAAAATTGAGGATAAAGTTGTTGATGATCAAGGGGGTGTTGTGGAAAAACCTTTGGCAAAAGAAGGAAATGTTGCAGAAGAGATTGAAAAAGCTAAGGATAAAGTTGATGTAGAGGAAGAAATTGCAGCAAAGGAAGTTGTTGTAGACGAACCTGGAAAGGTTGCTGTAGTTGAACCTGGAAAGGTTGCTGAAAAGCGTAAATCTTCAGGGGAGAAATTTGGAAAGAAGGATTCTAAAAGTCCCCGAAAGAAAATCAAGCTATCTGAGGAAGATACTAAGATGTTTGTGCACTTTTGTCTGTTTTCTTTTTAGTATTCAAGCATTGCCTTGTTTTAGTGCATTTTGAATTGAATATATATTTTATATATCTATGCATGTTAGAAGTATCATGTTTTATGCTTGTAAGTATTAGAAATTGACTTAAAGTATCGTTTTTATATTAGTGCACTTTTAATATTTTAACAATATTTTTATCATTATGCATGTTAGAAGCATCATTTTTTATGCTTGTAAGTATCAGAAATGCCTTAAAAGCATCAGTTTTTATATCAGTGCATTTTTAAAATTTAACATATATTTGTATCATTATGTATGTCAGAAGTATCATGTTTTATGCTTTTAAGTATCAGAAATTGGAATAAAAGTACCAGTTTTTATTTGTATCAGTTTTTATGTTATTATATAAAGTTTTTGTATTTATCATGTTATATCATGTTTTTATATCAGTACTAATGTCACATTATATTTGTTGCAGCAATTTCATTACACAATGTAGACTGCAAGGTTTGTACGATATAGTTAAGGGTTTGAATGTTATAGAGAGGGAGGATGTTGAGAGCATCGGCTTTGGGGGTTGTTGACATTGCAAGTGAAATAACTCCCTGCCCAAATGTTGCCGTGGCTAGTTGATTGGTATGTGTTTTGCATGAATTGTGGGCTTAATTGTAGTTAGAATTAGTTGTTATACATGCATTACTTGAGTGAAATTTACTTGAGTGAAATGGGCTTTATTTTGTTTTGTGGAAAAGATATTACGCTTTGCTTGTTTTGTAGGAATTAATTGATATTTGTAGCATTTTGGCGACAATTGAGCATTGCGCAAAAAAGACCGCCAATACTTGAAGTAACATATGATTTTTGGAGTTGAATCGAAGAAGTCGGATGAACCGGCGAGAAACGGAAAGAAACAAACACATATCAGCTCCAGCCCAGTGACGGCAGGCGGCGTGCGTCCATAGCACAACCCGTATGCCACCCAGACTGAAGACTCAGCCCACGACACCCCGCACGGACTGGTCGTGCGTGGAGCGCACGGCCCGTGCGTATCTTCAGCGAGCGAATTTCCTTACGGTACCCCGCACGGGCTGGGCGTACGCAAGGGGCACGGCCCGTGCGTTTGTGCGGGAAAATAGAGTTTGATAGATTCTAAATTAGGTTTTGACCCAAACGGAGTATAAATAGAGACGAGGCGGCCACAAACGAGGACAACCAAATTTTTTCCCTAGAACGCAGAGAAAAGAACAACCTTCTACCGAAGGATTGGGGACATTGATCGAGGTCGCAACCGCGCGCTTGAGGATTGAAGATAGATCGAGAGATCCTCGACATCCCTGAATTTTCTCATTCCATCGTATCATTTACTTTCGATTAGTTAGATATGAACTTGAATAATTTGTCTATGAATTATTTTTTTTCCATGTCTGGCTAAACATCTTGTGATTCTCGAGTTTGGGATTAGGTTAATGGATACTTTTATTGGATTATTAATTGCAATTGAAGTTATTGTTTTCCAACCCTATTCTAGTACTTTGTTTTATTTCCGGTTTTATCAAAAGGCCTTTGGTTTTAACTTGTTTTGATGTATTGATTCATAATTCGAGAGATGAGTCTCAATACTAGATCTTGGAGTACTTGACATGAATATTTGCAAGATTGAGAAGTCTGTAAATATTTGTGAGGATTTATAATCTTTTATGCTTTTGGGAGTTGTATATCTTATGTTGAGTAGAGATGCTAGCATAGACAATCCAATCAACGTTTTTACATACATCTCGAGAGAGAGGGTAAAATACTTTTAGTGATTGTCTTATAGGGAATAATAATAATAACTTTGCTTGTAATTAATCTCATAATAAAAAGGGATATTAATCGAAACCATAGCCCTAGAATCCATTCATCTCATTGATCTTTCAATCAATCTTTACTTTGTTTTTTTAGGATAAATTCTTATCTTGTATTAACAAAACCAATCACTCAATTTCGATCGTGCGGATAAAAATAAGACTATTACAATCCCAATACTTAGTACATTAATTTATTAGTCTCGTGGATTCGACCTTGCTAACTTGATTCTATAAATTGCACCGTACACTTGCGGTGAAGCTAAAAATAAGGCGAACAAGTTTTGGGCCGTTTGACTAATTAAATTTTTAGTACTAATATTGTGATAAATAGAATTATTTTTAATTTAGACATTTTTTCTTTCTTTTTATTTGTTGTTTAATTTTACTCCTACTGTGTTTGACTTGTTTTCTTTAGTTGGTTCAGGTAGTGCATGAACACTCGCTCGAAGCAAGGAGAATTAGCACCGTTCATACCAGAGATTGAGGCATTTGGTAGGTGAATTAGTGCAGCTACTAAACGGGCAGAAAGACAACAAGATCAGGCTATGGAGGACGTGGAAAATAACAACGGAGGCAATAACGGAGTCGACAACGGAGGTAACAATAGGGCCAACAGGGTCGTTAATGAGCTACCAGTGCCAGAAGTTCCGGCAGTCCAGCAGCAAGCGATTCGCGATTACTTTCGCCCACAGACAAACCGCAACTATGGTGGAATTGTCAATGTCCCAATTAATTCGAATAATTTTGAGCTGAAGCCAGCACTGATCTCAATGGTGCAGCAGAATCAGTTTGGGGGTTGTCCATCTGAGGATCCCAATTCTCATTTTGCGAACTTCATGCAGATTTGCAACACAATCAAGATGAATGGGGTGACTGATGATACTATACATTTGCGCCTATTCCCTTTCTCTTTAAGGGATAAGGCTAGAACTGGCTAGGCACACTAACTCAGAGGAGTGCGAATACTTGGGACGAGCTGAGTCAGAAATTCTTGTTTAAATATTTCCCACCAAGTAAGACACTATAACTCAGAAGTGAGATCACGCAGTTCAGGCAATTTGATTACGAGCCATTTGTATGAGGCACGGGAAAGATTCTAGGATTTATTGAGGAGGTGCCCGCAACACGGATTTCCGGAGGATCGCGGACTTTGCTTCTTTTACAACGAGTTGATGGGACTGACTAGGTCGTTTGTGGATTCCGCAGCAGGAGGCGCTTTACTGGATAAATTTCCACAAGATGCATTCAACTTGTTGGAAGAGATTACAATGAATAGCTATCAGTGGCCCTTCGAGAGAACTAATGTGACAAGGGTAGCCGAAGTCACTGATTCGGACCCAATTAAGGCATTGACAGCTCAGATGACTGCGTTAACAAATCAGTTGAGTGCATTGACGAATGGGACTGATGGAAACGCGGGTGCAAGTAATGGGGGAGTTCCTCTAGATCCCATGGAGAAAGCAAATTATGTCAATAACTGGAATTTCAACAATTACCAGAACAATCAGACTTCTACTCATTACCACCCGGGTTTGAGGAATCATGAGAACTTCTCCTACGCAAATACAAAGAATGTGATGCAACCACCACTGGGGTTTAATGTGACAAATGGTGTCATTAATGCTGAGGTTAAGCCATCTATGGAGGACATCTTCACCTCGTTTATGAATGAGACGAAGAACCGATTCAATAAGGATGAGACAAAGCTGGATAAAATCGAAAATCATGTCACGCAATTGGCCAACACTATGGGGTCCCAAATGAAAAATCTTGAAACGCAAATTGGCCAATTAGCTACGATTGTTGGTGGGCAGCATCAGAAAGGCGTTTCGAGCAACACCGAGGTTAATCCAAAGGAGCAATGTAAAGCCATTCATCCGAGGAGTGAAACGGAATACGAAGGGCCAAAAATACCGAGAATGCGACAGACGCGGGGAGCATGGCCGTGCGCCACCCCACGGCCAGGTCGTGCGTCCTACGGGGACATCGGTTGTTGTTCGGGAGACTCATAAATCAAGCAAATGATGATGTTGAGGCCGAGGAAGGAGTTGAGGACCATATTCTTTGAACAAAAAGGGGTGAGAAGCTTAAATCTTCATCTCTAACCCGATTTTTCTAAACTTACTACTCCTCTTCTTTTTCCCCAACGATTTCAAAAGAAAAAGTTAGATTCGCAATTTGCAAAATTCTTGGATATATTTAAGAAAGCGCATATTAACATACCTTTTTTGCAGATGCATTGGAGCAAATGCCCAATTACGCTAAATTCTTAAAGGATATTATGTCAAAGAAGAGAAAGATGACTGGTTTCGAGACAGTCAATCTGACAGAGGAGTGCAGTGCAATAATCCAGAGGAAACTACCACGAAATCGAAAGATCAGGGAGTTTCACTATCCTGTGCTATTGGTGATGTTTTCTTTAATAAAACACTTTGTGATTTAGGAGCAAGTATTAACTTGATGCCCTTGTCCATTTTCAGGCAACTTGGATTGGGAGAGGTGAAGCGTGTACGGTCACCTTACAACTTGCGGATCGATCACTAACTTATCCGAAGGGAATCATCGAGGATGTGCTTGTCAAAGTCGATAAATTCATATTCCTGTGGATTTTTGGTGTTGGATATGGAGGAGGAGGACAGAGGCGTTCCTTTGATCTTGGGGCGCCCATTCCGGCTCACTGGGAAGGCCTTGATAGATGTACAAAAGGAGAACTCACATTACGGGTTAATGATGAACATGTTTTATTTTCTATCTATAAGGGCACTACAATTTCATAATGGTATTGAGAACTGTAGTTTCATAGACATAGTTGAGTCTTGCATTGATGAATACGCAGATCATACATTGTCTAAGGATGATTTAAAGTTTGGTTTGACACATTCGTGTTCGACGTCAAGTATGATGCTTGATTTCGATAATCAAGACTTGTATGACTGTGTTTGTGCTTTAGATAATATGCAGGAGCTACCGAGAAGCGCGAGAGGTGCGCACATGAATAAAAATGTGCGGGAGTCAGTTTTGCAGGGGTGCATGACCCGTGCTTCGGAGCACGCCCTGGTCATGCACATGGCCGAAGCAACAGACGAAAAACCTGAATACCTCACAGCCCTTGAGCTTGAGCATGGACAGGTCGTGCGCATAGCCGAAGCAAAGGATGAAACACCTTAAGACCGCACGGCCCGTGCTCAGGTCGTGCATGAGGCCAAAGAGAATGACGCAACCACTGAAGAGCGCACGACCGCGTGCGTCGAGCAGACTGCCCATGTGTGAACTTGAATAGCCCAGATCGAACCAGAACTCAAGCCATTGCCCGAGCATCTCAAATACGCATTCCTTGGAGCAAATAACACGAATTCGGTAATCGTATCATCCCTTTTAATTTATTTCGACTTGATAAATTGCTTAGGGTGTTGAGAAAACATAAGTCTGCGATAGGTTGGTCAATTTCGATTTAAAAGAATAAGTCCATCGATTATCATGCATAAAATTAGAATGGAAGATGTATATAAAAATTGAGTGCAAAATCAAACACTACAAGAAAAAATCTAATAGACATCGGTTAAAAACCAATGTCGAATGATAAAAAAAACCGATGTTGAAAGCCCTGTTGTTAAGGGGGTTTTCAACATCGGTTCTTCACCTATGTCCATATGAAAAAACATCGGTTAATAAACGATGTTTATTAGGAAATATAAGTGATGTTAAAGCCCCTGTTGTTAAAGTGTGAATTATATAACAACGTTTTTTAACCGATGTTGTTTCCTATAACAACATCATTTTGTAACATCAGTTGTTTATCGATGCTGATACCTGAAACCACAACGGCTAATAAGTGTTGTTTTTGTAAGTTAAGAAATGACATCTGTTTCGAAAGCGATGTCTAAATTAGCATAACTGATGCTGTTACATTTTAACACATCACTTTATAACCGATGTTTGTTTTTTTAATTGATTTCGTTTCATTCAACAATATTGTGTTTTTTGCCCCTGTAATCAACGACAATAGCACCAATATTTACCAATCTAAAACAACAAACAATTAAGTACAATCGAAATTAACAAATACATTAAGCCATTGATTGAAAATGTGCACGAGTATACGTAAAGGCCAAAATGTGGCTATACAAACGAGCACTTAAAGGCCTTAATGTTGCAACATCCTCATAGTTCTCAATTTGTCAACTTACATTGCAAATCCTTACTAGCTAGTAATGTTTATAAACAAAATCTAATGAGTGCTAGTGAAAATAGAACAAACACGTCCTGAAACATCATTCGACCCCTCAATCTGGTAAAACAACCTGAAAAGATGAGTAACAAATTAATTTTTAAGTCGAAATTAAAGTTTAGAAATATTAACATACGCATCACCCAACACATAATTTCACTAAGATTTTCACTTTAAGAGCAATTTTAAAATAAATAAATAAATAAACATGTAGGTGAAGAAATTGTTCTTAAAAAAATGATCACAAACAGCATAAGAATTCATTTAAAATTGATCACACATAGCATATATGTTACTCAACCTATCCAACATTCTGTACATATAACTCATATTGAGAGCATCATTTCTACTCCTCAGTAAACAGCAAACATCAATCAGAAAACGGGCTCAAACTTTTTCTTTTCTTAATGCATTCTTTCTATTCTTCTATTCTCTTCATTTCTACATTAGCAGAAACTAAAGATGACAGTCTTTCCATGTCCTCTTCCAATCTGAAATATCCAAAAACACCGGCAGAACAACTCATCAGGGCCCTCAACTTGTTCCCAAATAATGAAGTGAACCATCATGCTGGGGCAGCGGGCACCACACTAACTCTTTTAAGATCTAAAATTCAAAGACAGTTGGATGGATCTAATTACAAACAATATTCTGCCTATGCAACACCAGGGTATCTATTCAAAACCATCAAACTTCCAGTAAATAGATTACCGCCTTAAAAATATTACGTTAAATAATGTGTTATGAAGTTTCCTTAGTGATGCTCCTAAGATTTAAAAACCCAGCAAACTTATCGAGATATATGATTATTGATAGGTTTTTCGTCTCGAAAACATATGAAGTGCAAACATGAATCTCATTGATATAACAATTTTCACTTTGTATGATTAAAAGTCAAGCATCCAAAACCAGTTTCACATGGGTAATATGATAGGAAATTTACACCAAAAGACAGAAACCAGAGAGCAAATTTTAGCATATCAATATGAATATGGTACTATACTAGAGCATATGAGTTCATCATTCAAGTCTTTAACTGCCAAAGAGAAACCAAAAAGAAATAGCAGTAAAGAAACTTGCAGATTTCAGTTGCTCGCGTACAAAATCTACTAGTTGTTGGCTAGACATGCAATCCCTAAGAAGTGATAAAAGAGCAAATTGATTAGTTAGACATGAGTTCTTTATATCCAGATATCATTATTAGGTAACAGGATCGAAGCTAAAAGAAAAAATATTGGACAAAAAAGAGTGAGAAAGATCAAAACTTGAACAAAGATGGAAGTCAAAGCTAAAATGAAAAAAAGCCATACGCAAGTTGATTGGACACTGATGTATTTATGTACATAAAAGTTTAGATGTATGCCCTAGAAAAAGAAACAACACGAAAACTTAAATCAAAAGATATTTAGATTTCTGCTAATGCACATGCAGATGCAATTGCAAAGGTTAAAAATAAAATTAATTTAAGATCCAACTGTAAGTATAAAACATGAAAAAGAAGAGATCTATAAAATAGAGTTTGATGGGCTTTTTAACTTGAACGCAAGGAAGTACACAATACAAACTGATATAATGATACAATTATACTCTGAAGTTTGCAGCAGAGCAGGTGCAGGGGTAGTCATAGAAGTCCTCACATGGAACCAGTGCTTTTCAGATTGGTTAATTTGATGATTAAATAAATGAAAATTAAGAAGAAATTCACTGTAAGAAAGCCATTTCTCCTCATAAGAGAAAGAAGGGGCTACCAAAATTTTACCTCCAAACCCCACAGTAGATAAAAAATTACCATTATTTTGTTATTTTAAGAACTTGACAATTTTGATTCTTTTCAATCAGACAAGAAAAATAAAAAAATACCTTGGAAAAATCTCTTGTTGGGCTGCATATGCATTTTGCAAAAGCTCTCATAGCATCTTCAAATTCTCCAAAGTATTGATTCTTCAGAAACTGATTACAACATGAACAAACAAAAACCAAATGTCACAATTTTCTTTTCATTTCTGACAAAAAAAAAATGGAATATATATATATGTATATATATATATATGAATGTAAATAGGGACCAAATACCATTAGAAATTATTCAGTTCAAAGAAATTGATCCAAAACTTTCAGTTTGAACCTGAAATATTTCTTATGAAATCAAGAATATGCTTCTCATCTATTTGATTTACTAATAGTAAAAGCAATTAGTGAACATGAAAAGACCTCACTTGTTTCTACTACCATTAGCATTAGTATTGTTGGTACAGACCACTATAAAGGTTGCTACTGCTCAAATGGTCAACAATATTTGGAGCATTGAAATGAAATTACACTGTTTATAAAAAGAAAAAGGACCATTTTATTAGTTCCAATTCCATGAGATACCCAAATTGCAAGTATCTCATCATAAAAAGACGACCTTCAGCATATAAACAAGAAACATGGCCATTTTTATAAGAGTTCTTTTATTCCATCATATAAAATTTGTACTATATAAAATAATCAAAATCCGACACAATTATTCTGTGAACTTCATGCATAAATCCTTCAATTCCTTTAATGCATAATCAAAAGAGTAACTACATCTTGTACCAATAAAAGAAAAAAGAACTAATCATAACATAGATATGTAAAAACAGCATAAATAGAATCAAGGGATTGACAATTAACACACATAAGCCTCCTATACCTCCAACATATTATCATCAGGAACACAAGATCCTTCATTATTAAAGTCATGATATTCATCACATTGAAGAATCCTCAGCTTTCCTTCCTGCCCTTATAGAAGGAAACAATCTTTAGAGGTTCTCCTTAGAGAAAACTTAAACCAAGCTTCAACAAAACCAACTAAGTGAAAACAAGGGGAAAAAGGAAACTATTATATTATTCAGAACCAATGAGAATAAGAACCAAACTCAGCTGCTATATTGTTTTTAAATAAAGAGGTGAATTTCAATTAAAAATAAAACTCCCAAACTAAGCTTCATTTATATCGATTTTGAAAATCCTACAATTAATTTAATGTGAAAAAACACACAAACAATCAAAGTTCCATCAAAAATTTCATACTTAATGGCACCAAAAGCAGATAAAAAGGCTAGCTGAGAAAAAGCCCGCCGCCGAGAAAGCTCCAGTTGCTGAGAAGGCCGCGACTGAGAAGAAACCCAAGGCCGTTAAGAAGCTCTGGAAAGGAGGCGCCGCCACCGCGGGGGACATAAAGAAGAAGCGGGTGAAGAAGACCACGAAGACCTACAAGATCTACATCTTCAAGGTGTGCTGAAATAGGTCCACCTCGACATCAGTATCTAGAGCAAGGCCATGGACATTATGAACAACTTCATAAACGATATCTTCGAGAAATTGGCGCAGTAGACTTTGAGGCTTCGAGATCCAGACGGCTATGAGGCTGGTGTTGCCCGGGGATCTGGCTAAGCATGCGGTTTCTGTAGGAAAAGGCCGTCACCAATCAGTACTCTTGAAGAATATTACATTGGTTAGGGTTTTACTATATTTTTAGGTTTAATTAGGTTTCTCTAGGAAGTGAAGGCAAAATTCTGTTATTGGACTTCTTCCCCAAAAATCATGACTGTAAAGAATGAAATTTTGTCCGTGTGTTTTGATTTCTAATTGGGTAATTGGCACACCCTACAATTACACCCATTTGACATTATACACCCTAAAGTTAGGGATGACAATAGGGCGGGGCGGATCGGGTCGGCCGGGACCCATACCCATCCGTGCCTAGAATGGGGTGGGGCGAATCGACCCGCCACGAGTCGCTGGGGTGGAGCGGGTTGACCCGTTCTGCCCCGTTTTTTAAATTAAATTTAATTTAAAAAATAAAAAAAATATTTTTATAAAATATTATTTACAAAATTTATTATTATCAATTTATAAATATTATATATAATATAAAAATACATGAAAATTATATTATATATATATACAAAATATATATTAAAATATATTTTAAATATAATAATACTAGCAGGCGGGATGGCGGGCGGAGTACCGCGGGTAAGTAATACCCGAGACCCACCCCGCCCACCCCGGGTCACGGGGCGGGAGACCCAAACAGGCGGGCTAGGGTGGATACCGCGGGCCGGGTCGAAATTGTTATCCCTACCTAAAATTGAATCAACAAATCAAACCGTGAAGTAGTGGGTTAGGGTTAGGGGTTTTACCAAAGAACGGAAAATGAATCGAGGTGGTTGGAATAGGAAGCATTTGCGGCGAACTCGGAGCACGTGGATGGGGAGGATGAACTCGGGTGGCGTGGAGGATGAAATTGATCGGGTGAGGAAAAAGAAAAAAAAAAAAGGGTTAAGGAAAGAAGGTTAATTATGTTTTAGATATTAATTATGGTTTTTTTTTAAAAAATTAATTATGTTTTGTTTAATATAAATTGGGCAAAAAACAAACTGATTATATACAAGTGTGCTTTGATTGATTTATGCATTGACGTGTTTTGGGAACCAATAAAAAGAGAAATCATGTTTTAATTTATTTTTAAAAATTAAAAATATTTCAAGCCAATCAACATCGGTTAACTAAAACGTTGTCTATCTACTGACGTTAAATATCAAATAGACATCGTCCACCAAAACGTCGCAACACACGATGTCTATTCTGCACATCGGTTGAGACATCAGTAAAGAATAACGGATGTCTATTAGCGGAAAAAGTCTGATCATACACATCGATTTTGTACAAAACCGATGCTAAAACATATTAGACAACAGATAATCAGGAAAATGATGTCTTTTTGTGATGTCTATTCGCATTTTCTTGTAGTGAAAGAAGATTGAACCCTATAATGCAAGAGGTTGTTAGGAAAGAGGTTTTAAAATGGGTAGATGCTGGAATTGTATATGCTATTTCTGATAGTTCTTGGGTGAGTCCGGTACGAGTGGTACCAAAGAAAGAGGGGTTGACTGTAGTTAGATATGAGAATGATGAGCTTATTGCAACTAGGATAGTTATTGGGTGGCGTATATGCATTGATTATAGGATTGAATGATGTCACTAGTAAAAAAGGAGGATATATACTCACAAGAGAGTAATCGACTGCATAAGTGAGTAGGCCGTAAATGAACTTATAGGCTGAGAATTATGATGTAAGGCGAAAGAAAATAGATTGTATGAAAAAAAAAGGGAGAAGAGAGATGTGATAAGAATAAGAGGTGATTGGGGTAGCATGTTTGATTTGAATGAGAATATTTGATTGAGAAAAAGATGTGCTTACCAGTCTATACGCTTAAGTTTGAGTCACTTTCTCCATATTTCCCTACCTTAACCAAAGAGCCCTCATTACAACCAAAAGAAAAGTCCTTTCTGATTTATGAGTTGCATACAACCGAGTGGCGGAGATGTGAGACGATTTGCAAGCATATGGTTTTAATTGACTTTTGCTCTGTGTTAGATATTCGAAGCTTGGTTGATTTGTTGCTTGACGTCTATGGATAAATGACATGAATTGTGATGTGTTGTTCTTGATTTGCCTTTCTTTACTCCCATTTATGTTTTGTCTTGTTTATAAAGCGTTGACCGGGACTGTCAACAGTTTAAGTTTGGGAGTTTGATTGGTATGTGTTTTGCATGAATTTTGGGCTTAATTGTAGTTAGAATTAGTTGTTATACATGCATTACTTGAGTGAAATGGGCTTTATTTCTGTTTTGTGGAAAAGGTATTACGCTTTGCTTATTTTGTAGGAATTAATTCATATTTGTAGCATTTTGGCGATAATTCGGAGTATTGCGGTAAAGGACCACCAATACTTGAAGTAACGTACAATGTTTGGAGTTGTATCGAGAAGAAGTCGGATGAAGCAAGGCGAGAAACGAAAAGAAACAAACACATATCGGCTCAGCCCAGTGCGACGGGCGGGCGGGCGTGCGTCCATAAGACGACCCGTGTGCCACCTGATCGAAGACTCGGCCTACGGCACCTGCAGACGGGCTGGTCGTGCGTTGAGCGCACGGCCCATGCGTGTCTTCAGCGAGCGAATTTCCTTACGGTACACCGCACGGGCTGGGCATGCGCGAGGCGCACGGCCTGTGCGTCTGTCTTGGAAAATAGCGTTTGTGATTCTAAATTAGGTTTTGACTCAAACGGAGTATAAATAGAGACGAGACAACCACAAACGAGGACACACAAATTTTTGCCCCATAACGCTGAGAAAAGAGCAACCTTCTACCGAAGGATTGGGGAGATTGATCGAGGTCACAACCATGCGCTTGAGGATTGAAGATAGATCAAGAGATCGTCGACATCCCTGAGTTTTCTCATTCCATCGTATCATTTACTTTCGATTAGTTAGATATGAACTTGAATAATTTGTCTATGAATTATTTCTTTTCCATGTCCGGCAAAACATCTTGTGATTCCTGGGTTTGGGATTAGGTTAATGGATACTTTTATTGGATGATTAAGCGCAATTGAAGTTATTGTTTTCCAACCCTATTCGAGTAATTTGTTTTATTTCGGTTTTATCAAAAGGCCTTTGGTTTAACTTGTTTTGATGTATTGATTCATAATTCGAGAGATGAGTCTCAATACTAGATCTTTGAGTACTTGACATGATTATTTGCAAGATTGAGAAGTCTGTGAATATTTGTGAGGATTTATAATCTTTTATGCTTTTGGGAGTTGGATATCTTATGTTGAGTAGTAGAGATCTAATATAAATAATCCAATCAATGTTTTTACATACATCTCGAGATATATGGCAAAATACTTTTAGTGATTGTCTTATAGGAAAGAATAATAATAACTTTGCTTGTGATTAATCTGATAATAAAAGGGGATATTAACTGAAACCATATCCCTGGAATCTATTCATCTCCTTGATCTTTCAATCAATCTTTACTTTGTTTTTTTTAGGATAAATTCTTATCTTGCATTAACAAGACCAATCACTCAATTTCTATCGTCTGGATAAAAATAAGACTATTACAATTCCAATACTTAGTACATTAATTTATTAGTCTCTGTGGATTCGGCCTTTTGTAACCCTATTCTATAAACTGCACCGTACACTTGCGGTGAAGCTAAAAATAAGGCGAACACTGGTCAAGAGATTCAACGGGGCAAGCCGACTGCTCAGTGTTGATGATATTAGAATGTTTGTTATAACTGTCGATGCTATATGTGATGTTTTTTTGTTGCCAAGGAATAATGAGGATGTAGTAGTTTATAGAAAGAGTGACAGTATGAATGATGTTGTTGAGTTTAAGAATAGGGTAGATATTGATAGGAGTTCCACAGTCAGGTATTTGAAAAATAAATTGATGAATGAGTATAAGGAAGGGGGATGATTTCAAAAGGCTTTTTGTGATATATAACTTATCAACACTTTTGACAGTAAATGCGAATCGCACTTTGTGGATGTTTCTTGTTTTAAATCATTATTTGATTTAGATGCAATCCGACATCTTGATTGGTGTTCACTAGTGTTGGATAGGGTGTGTAGATCGTGGACAACCTAATAAGAAGTAAAAACCCACATAAGCGGCTGTATTTTAGCCTTGCAAATTATATACTTTAATCGTACTAAATGGCAAAGGAAATCAACCCGGAGCTGCCACTTGTTCAACATCGACGACAGAGAAAAGATGAAAAAAAAAAAAGCGAAAAGAGGAGAAAAATTTTGGGGATTTTGGGTAGGGTGATGTTGAAAACATCTATCCTATTTCGGCAACGTTAATTTGAAAAATCTTTGAGAAAGATGATGTGGAGAAAGGTGATGATGTAAAGAAAGTTGGAGAGAAGGTTGATGTTGGGAAAATGTCACTGGAGGCCAAAAAAAAAAGGGGAGAGATCTACGGGAGATGTTGTTGGAGGAGGGTTATCTTAATTTAGAAAAAAGTTATTTAGAAATTGGAAGTTGGAAGAAAGATTGTTTTTCTTTGTAGGAGGAGGATGTTATTTATGCTAAGAAATGTAAGAGAATATTTGGTGGAGAAATATTTGCTTGTATTGATTCTTCTTTGGCTTGTTACAAAATGATCAAGACACCCCTATTTACACTAAGACAACTTCCTAACTAATGACTAGGATTTATTTGATCTAATGGCTATAATTCATCCACTAGAATCATCCTCTAAAATATCTATTTTCCTAGAAGTTTCTACAAGCTTTCCTAAAATAATATCTAAGATATTTTCTCAAGACATTTCTAGACAAATTCTAGAACTTGGGCCATTTGGGCTTGGATCTTATTTTATCTTTTAACTAAAATATATATTTTCAAGCCCAAAATTAATTGGACCCAAATCAAGTTTATAATCCAACACCCCTCCCTTAAACTTGATTTCTCATTCCGAGAAAACTTCTAAGTCTGATGAAGTCCTCATGTTTGAGTGGTTTGGCGAAGATGTCCACAATTTGATCTTGAGACTTCACATACTCCACTTGCATGTCCTTTTTTGAAATGCATTCTCGTATGTAGTGGTAGCGAGTGTCAATGTGCTTGCTTCGATCATGAAACATTGGGTTCTTTGCCAACGCCATAGCTGACTTGTCACTTGTTGTCGACACAAATTTTTGTTGGCACTTCTTGTGGCCAACCCAATTCCTTCAACAAATTTCTCAGCCAAATTGCGTGGCAGACACAAGAAGTGGCAGCTGCATATTCGGCTTTGCATGTAGAGAGAGTGACTATTGGTTGCTTCTTTGACATCCAAGTGAATGCGATATCTCCCATGAAGAATGCAAAACCAGAAGTACTTTTACGATCATACACATCTCTAGACCAATCGCTATCATTATATCCAACAAGTTTATAATCATTAGTTGTTGAATAGAATAAGCCAAAATTGATCGTACCTTTGAGATAGCGAAGAATTTTTTAGCGCCTTCATGTGAGTAGTGGTTGGATTTTCCATGTAGTGACTTATAAGTCGGTGGCATAGAGAATGTCGGGTCTTGTGCACGTCAAATACCGCAAACTTCCAACCAAACTCTTGTATAGTGTCGGGTCCACTTTTTGTCCTCCATCATACTTTGATAACTTGATTCCGCACTCCACTAGTGTTAATCGGCTTGCGAGTTGTCCATCTTGACTTCTTGAGAATCTTCTTCGTATCCTTCTTGCGAGATGAAAATCCTATCTTCTTGTTGTTTAACCCGACACCGAGTAATATGCCATAAGTCCGATATCGGTCATCTCAAATTTCTCTGGTCATTGCTTTCTTGAACTCTTCAAACATGTCCGGATTATTTCCTATGAAGATCAAGTCGTCCACATATAAACACACGATCAAGATGTCATCTTTTTGACTTTGACGTAAAGTGCATGTTCATGTGGGCACTTAGTGAAACTAGGGATGGCAATGGGGTGGGTGAAACCCGTCCCCGCATTAAACTAGCCCCGTCGGGACGGGTTCAAACCCGGTCAAATAGGTCTCGGAGCGGGTCCGGACCCGATCAAAGAAAACCATGGTAAAGGGATGGGTAACGGGTCCATATGGACCCGCCCCGTATATACAATTAAATAAGTCAAATTTTTAATTATTTAGTCAACAACTCGATGTAGAGTCAATGGTTACAACTTAGTGAGCCCACAAAATAAGCACTTCTATAACTTTATTTTCTCATTTTGCACATTTATAGCCTTAGGGTTTTCATTTTCCTTGATACACCTCACTCCGTCTTGACTCTCACTCGCGATCATCGGTCACGCATGCACGCCGGTGCGAGGAGGCCCGCGCGTCTCAAAGCTTGATCAATTTTAATTGATCAAAAGGTTTGTGTGACCCCAGGGTTTCAATTTTTGTAAGTTAATCTTGAGAAATTAATTATAATTTTTTATTATAAATTAATATAAATTAAAGAGATTACAAAAATTTAAAAGAGAGAATTTGAAATTTAAAGAAACAGATCCGTGAACTAGCTTGCATGATTGTTCAATTATTAAATTGCAGAGGCAACAAAATCATATACTGCAGCGTGCAAATTCTAATGGGGGTCCGGCGGGTTCAACCCACTGGGTCCCGGGTCCATGGAGGGTCGGTCGGGTCTTGGGTCCATTTTTTCCTTAGCGGGGCAGGTCCCGGGTTTGGCCAAACCCGCCCCGTTGCCATCCCTAAGTGAAACCATTCTCTTGCAAATATTTATCGATCCTGCTATTCCATGCCCGTGGTGCTTTCTTTAACCCGTATAGAGCCTTCTTCAGTCTCAAAACTTTATCTTCTGCATTCTTCACCACATAGCCCTTTGGCTGCTCAATGTAGACTTCCTCATAGAGAACTCTATTTAAGAAAGCGACTTTACGTCCATCGGTGAATCTTCCTTTGTTTTTTGAGTGCTAAAGAAATGATAAGTCTTATTATTTCTAAGTGAGCGACTGGAGCAAACGCCTCATAATAGTCAATTCCAGCTCTTTGACTATAGCCTATTGCGACTAGCCTTGCTTTATATCTTTCAATTTCTCATTTGGCATTCTTTTTTGCTTTATAGACCCACTTGACGCCGATTGCCTTATGTCCTTTTGGAAGTGAGGTCAGCTCCCACGTGTCGTTCTTCATAATTGCTTGTATCTCCTCATCCATAGCATCTTTCCATCTTCTATTTTGGACTACTTCTTCAAAAGTCATTGGTTCACAATCTGCAAATAGACAAAATAGTGTGATATCATCTATCCTCTCGGTGTTCTCATAAAGATCTTCTAGACTCCTTGCAAGTGTTATGCCTCTTTCATTTAGAAATGATGGTGGTGAGTCTCCTTCAGTTGTTGATTGTGAAGTGGATGGAGTACTTGGCTGTTGTTGCGCCTATGTAGTTGACTCGATCGGTCTTGACTCATTTTCTCCAAAACCAGGAAAGAAATTGAAGTTGTTTTGGGAGCAAAAATCCCATTCTGATTCTTCATCAAACTCTACATCACGACTTATCACAAGCTTCTTAGTATTTGGATTATATGACTTATAACCTTTGGAGTTTGAGTCATACCCAATGAAGATGAATGCCTCACTTTTGTCAACAAGCTTACTTCTTCTCTCGTCCAATACGTGTGCATATGCTTTGCTTCCAAATACTTTTAGATGAGAGATACCTGGTTTTCTTCCACTCGAAGCTTCTCGTGGTGTTTTTCTCCACACACTTTTGATTGGTGAGCGATTTGACAGATACACTGCACACGCCACTGCTTCAGCCCAAAACTCCTTTGGCAACCTTTTTCTTTTGAGCATGCACCTTGCCATTTCGAGAATTGTTCTATTCTTTCTCTCAGCTATGCCATTTTGCTGGGGGGATCTTGGGACTGTCAATGGTCGCCGAATTTCGTTTGCTTCACAAAATTCTTGGAATTCTTTATATGTGAATTCTCCTCCTCGATCTGATCTCATTGCTTTGATTTGGCATCCACTTTTGTTTTCCACCATAGCTTTGAACTTCTTGAATGCTTCGAATACTTCCGATTTCTGTTTCAAAAAATATACCCAAGTCTTTCTAGAGATATCATCAATAAAGAGGAGGAAATTATTATTTTTACCGAGAGAGCTTGGCTTGATTGGTCCACAAACATCAGTATGTATGAGCTCCAGTGGCTTTTGTGATCTCGATTGGTCCACAAACTGATTAGTCCACAGATCAGTTTACAAGAGGTTATCAATCTGGAGACAGCCTTGATCACACAACTGGCTTCTCTTGCGACTCAACTTCTTCACAGGGTAGTTGTCTTGCTACTTCAGCTCACATCTCAAGTTCTTGGATTTGATCACGAAGCCCTCCAACAAACTTGATAATGGTTCGACCTTGAACCTTCTATAGTCCTAACTTGGAAAGTAGACCCCTTTTGTTTTCTTCAAAAGTTTTCCACTTCAACAGTTTGAAGTCATCTTTCCTTCACAGTGAGTGTTGGATCGAGTTTCATCGAGTTTTAGGCTTGAGGAATATCTTGATAAGCTTTGAGAGAATTGCAGGTTAAATGCTTGAGTATTGCTTGATCGTTCGTAGTTCAGGTGTGCAAGGTAACCTTTTCTCAATAGCTTCCTCAGCCTTTTATAGTACACATTTGAACATTTGTCCATTGAAGAGATAGGCTAATTTCAAATGTCACTTTGTGGTTGTTGGCTTGTCTTGTCTTGGTCTGCAGTCCTTGATGTTGACCTTTCCTCGTTTTCAGCTTTGCAGGTGTCTGACACAAGGTGCAGTGTTTCCTATTGGCTCATTCCTTTTGCACAATTCTGGGAAAAACCACTTTTAGACCTGGCAGCTTTACATATTACTATATCGAGTAATATTCTTGACTTTGTTCCAATGGATGTAAGTCAGTTGTCTTCACTTGACTGCTGCCTTTACCCAGGTGACTTGAGTCAGCTCCAATCATAGGATTGTCTTAACTGTCACTCTAACTGACAGACTTGGCTCTTTAAGTTGACTTGGCTGACACTTCACACAACTGTTACTCAGTTGACATTCCTTCAGTCGAGTCATTGACTTTCTTCTTGGCCAAACTCAGCTGACACACAGTAGAGTCTTCATTCCAGTCCGCAGTTGACTTCTTGTAATCTTTGACATAGCTGACTTAACTCAGCTCTTCAAGTCCTATCTATTACAATACAAATTACAAGAAAAATGGGATGCCAACTTCCTAATTTAAGTTTTACATGGTATCATCAAAATCTATCAAAATAATTTTCCTAACAGCAGGTTTCTTCCATTCAGTCTCAAGTTGTTGATTCTATAAATCCTAGTGTTCATGTTCTTTGCTAGACAATTTGGTAATTCTCAATTTCGTGGTGGAGGTTTTTTTCTCTAGAGGCGGGCGGAGTTTTGAGGCCAAGACCTTCTTGTCAGATTTGTGGAAAAAAAATCACATTGCATCTAAGTGTTTCAAATGATTCGACATGAACTTTCTTGGCATTAATCTTACATCAGTCAGGCTCATATTGTTACTCCTACTTCTGATTTTGGCAAACCACCTTGTTTTGTTCACAATCATTTTGCTCATAATTTGGATACTTCACAATCTGCAGGCTTCTCCTATGTGGCTCATTCTAGAAACCTTCCTACGGGTGATCTTCGTGGTGCCTCTACACAGTTCTCTACAGTTTCCGCCTCTCCAGACTTAGCCTGGTACATAGACAGTGGGGCTACAGGGCATATTACTGCTGATCTGAGTAACCTCAATATTCATTCTCCTTACAGTGGTTCTGACAGGTTGACTGTAGGTAATGGCTCTATTCTCTCTATCTCTCAAACAGGCTTTTAATCTCTTCTTTCTTTACACAAAAATCATTCCTTACTCTTGTCAAATATGCTATGTGTTCCAGACATCACAAAAAACTTGCTTAGCATATATCAATTTGTAAAAGATAATGATGTTGTTGTTGAATTTCACAATAATTCCTATTTTGTCAAGGACAAACGCACCAACCACACTCTTCTGAGAGGAGTTATTAGGGATAAGCTCTATCAACTTGACCTAAGTCATCTTTCAAGTCCTACATCTTCCTCCTCTAGCTGTAATTCCTCCTCATTAGTTTCTTCTTTGTAAGAATGTAGTTTCTACCTCTGGTAGTTGTAATTCCATTTTGTGTTGAATGCTTCGCTTCTCATTGTAATCTTTGGCATCAAAGACTTGGTCATTGTGGCAAGCATGTTGTAACACAAATCTTTGAAACCACGAAATTACCTACTCCAATAAATGAGTTACCATTTTGTGAAGCTTACCAATTAGGCAAGTTAAAGTTTGTTTCTTTTCCAAGCACTATCTCACTCCACTAAACCTTTTCAACTCATTTTTCTCGATGTATGGGCCTTTTTGCCACATCCCCCTATGGCTTTCGATACTATATACAGTTTTTGGATGATTACACTAAATACACCTGGATATATCCCATGAAAACCAAGGGTGAGGCCCTATCTATTCTTCAGCACTTCTTAAAACTGGTTAACACACAATTTCACACTACAAATTAGTCCTTTCAATCAGATTGGGGTGGTGAATACAGACCCATTGCTACCTATCTCCACTCACTGGGTGTTCATGTTGACATCCATGTCCCTACACACACCAGCAAAATGGTTTCCCTGAAAGAAAGCATCAACACATCACCAATGTTGGTCTTTCTCTTCTTGCTCATGCCCATATGCCACTCAAATTCTGGTGGGACTACTTTGTCACATTTGTTTACCTTATAAATCGCATTCCTACTCCTTCTTTTGGCCATCTTTCTCCTATCGAAGTTATATGGACACCTCTCCCGATTACTCCCTTCTTAGAACATCTGGATGTGCATGCTACCCATATCTCAAACCATACAACAACCATAACCTCCAATTTAGATCCTCAAAATGTGATTTTATTGGTTATAGTCCCTCTCACAAGGGCTATAGGTGTCTTAGTTCAGATGGAACAATCTTCATATCCAGAATAGTCAGTTTTAATGAAACTGAGTTTCCATATACACATCTTTTTCCTTCCACTACACCATCTACCTCATCTTGCTCTGGTTGCACCTCTATACCATCCTTACCTTCTCTTACTTTCCCTGTTCATCCTATACAAAGTCCACCACTCTCTCCTAGGCTTTCCCCTCTCCCCACATAGTCATCTCCCAACACAGTCCCTTCCTCCCATTCCTTTGCTTCTCCTTCTCCCATCCCTATTCCCTCTACCTCTCAAAGACCCCTTCAAAGATCCTATGGTTACTCGCTCTAAAAATGGTATTTATAGACCAATTCCACAGAGCCATTGTTTGTTAGTCTTGCCTTGGAGGATCCCCATTGGAAAGGGGCTATGGATGGTGAGTATTCGACCTTGATGAAAAATAAAACCTGGGATCTTGTTCCCTTTTTTCTGAAATGAAAGTGGTTCAAAATAAATGGGTTTTCAAAGTAAAACACAAGCCTGATGGTCTTGTGGAATGATACAAAGCTAGGCTTGTTGCAAGGGTTCCAACAACCGAGACATTGACTATTTGGAAACTTTTAGTCTGTTGTAAAACCTCTTACCATTAGAATTGTGTTCTCTATGGCCGCCACAAGGGTTGGAAAATTGTGAGTTGACATTAGTAATGCATTCCTTCATGGTGATTTCAAAGAAAGCAGTTTTTATGTGTCAACCAGAATGATATGTTGATCCTTTTAGGCTTACTCATGTTTGCAGGCTTGTCGAGGCCTTGTATGGGCTTAAACAAGCTCCCAGGAGGCTTGGAATGATAAATTGTAGCGAGTTTTTTTTTCTCCTTGGGATTTAGTAATTCCATGTCAGACACCTCTTTGTTCATCAAATCACAAAAGGTCTCCCTGTTGCTTGTCTTGGTGTATGTGGATGATATATTGATCACTGGTGATAACTCAGACTTGGTTTAGCAAATTATTGATTCTTTGAATAATACATTCTCCCTAAAGCATCTTGGTGAAGTGTGTTATTTTCTTGGCATTGAGATTAAGCACTTGTCTAATGGTGGCTTTTTACTTCATCGGAATAAGTATATCAATGATCTGTTGAGTAAAACTAACCTATCTGAGTCCAAATCCTGTCCCACTCCTTACAACTTCACTCAGAAATTTGCCTTGAATGAAAGCAACACCTTTGAGTTACCTTCTTTGTACAGAAGCACAGTGGGCACCCTACAGTACTTAACCATGACTCGGCCAGATATATCTTACATTGGGAACAAACTGAGTCAGTTTCTTCATAGTCCTACTACCAATCAGTAGATGGCTTGCAAAAGGGTCTTGAGGTATCTTAAGGGGACTTCCTCTATAGGGCTGACATTCACTCCCTCTCCACATCTTGCACTTTACTATTTCACTGATGCGGATTGGGCTAGTTCCCTCGATGATAGAAAGTCTACTGGTGGGTTTTGTGTGTTTCTTGGCTCCAACCTCATCACTTGGAGCTCTAAGAATAGAATGTAGTGGCCAAGAGTAGTACGGATTCGGAGTATTGGTCTATTGCTAGTGCAGTCACTAACATCATTTGGATCAAGTCATTGTTTGCTGAGCTTGGAGTATGCTTGAAGCAGCCCATGGTGCATTGGTGCGATAACATGAGTGCCATCTCTTTAGCCTCTAATCATGTGTTCCATGTCCGGACCAAACATATCGAAGTTGATGTGCACTTTATTCGAGAGAAGGTCCATTAGCAGGAAATTGATATTCGACATCTCCTTCTGAAGAACAAATTGTTGATGTGCTTACCAAACCAGTGTCTATCAGTAGGTTTCATTTTTTTATGTTAAAAGTTATTTTCTAAGACCCCTGGTTATGTTTAACAGGGGCGTATTTGAGTATAAGCTGGCATTGGTTAGTTTGGTTAGTTACAAAGTTGTTACATTTTGTTATGACTGTTATAGTAGTTAGCAGTTGTTTTCTTCTTGTATAAATACATCATCTCTTCTCTGAATTTGGTTTTATGGTTCTCATCTCGACCTTAACATGGGGGTGGGTATCGAGTCTTATAGGATACATCTTGAAACTGCCCCCTATATATAATTCTTATTTTTAAATATAATTTGTTTGATACATAATTTATATTTATTATTTTGTCACTTGATTAAGAGACAAAGTACTCTTTCTATTTCATAACATTGTATATATGTGTTGTATTTATAACTCTTATAATGTAAACTTATTTCATACTTCATGTTATAATTTTGTTGTTAAGTTTAATAATATAAAAATTTCAATGTACATTGCATCTTTTATTAGTATTTTATGATAGTTGATTTTATACGTGTGAATTTATTATTTTCACTATATATAAATTAATACAAATTAAACAAATATTAATATTTGCATGTCTAATGAGTTCAACCCGTCGGGTTTCGAGTCCAAGGCAGGAGAGGTAGGTTTTAGGTCCAACTTTTTCTTGGTGGAGGCGGGTCTCGGACTTGTCAAACCCACCTCATACCCGTTTTATTATCATTCCTACAAGTATTAACACAACGGCGAAATATTCACAATTAGTTCCTTTGGTCCAATAATAGAATTTTGCAGGGTAAAAATGAAAACTTCTAATTCAGATTCTGGATGAGCATATTCAAGAAATTACATAAAAAGCATATAACAATACTTACATTTTAAATTTTAAAACTTACAACCAACAATTAGCCAATTACTTTCTTTTCCTAACAAAGCCAAAGCACATAAAAGCAATTATGCTCAAATCAAGGTTACACCGTTTTTGCTTTCATTGACAATTTCTCATTTCCAGTCCTTACAATTTTAGAATAATGCAATCTTGCTAGCTGTAAATGATGGAGACATGCATGGAATCTCTTCAAAAATTCAATATATAAAGAACCTTTGTTGAAGTCTAAAGGTGTCATCATTTAAACCCAGGTGAACTTTGAAGGTGGATGGGATTGGGAACAAATAGCAATGATGAAAGGTATGTTTTTGGTTCTATAATTTGAGTGACTTTAATTTCCATGCTATATCAGTTGGCACATTCTTCTTTCCAAAATCTGGCTGGGAGACCATTCAATGGGACAGGAAATGGACCATATTGAATTCCACTTTCGGATCCCACCACTTCATACCTACAACCACAAATCATGTGCAAAGACATCAATACCCCTGTCACATACTATGATATCTACTCGCGGAGATAATTACAAATACTACCCTTGAGGCTTAACTTAATTATAAAAAGAGTTATCTTTCAAAATTACAATTATGATCCATTTGATAATATGTTTCTATTTTACAAATTGCACCTATTGATCAGGGGTGTTGAGAGAGGGTAATTCGTATAACAAATACAAACCTCAAGTAGGTATCGGTAATTTTAAAAGAAAACTGGATTTTTTTCGATTAGACTTAGTCTAATTACAGAAAATTAACTCGAATTATTTCAAAATTGCAAACATCCCCTTAAGGTGCTACAAACACCCATTGATTGAGGCTTGTATATATCTAACAGTACCCCCTCTTGAAGGTGCAATTTGTAAAACATAAACAAATGTGAGAGGGTATTTATAATTTTAAAAGAAAACTGAATTTTTTTGTAACTAGACTAAACCTCAGAGTAGTTTTTGTAATTAGCCCTTAATCCAGAGGTTAATTTCATTGTTAATGAGCAAATGAAAAAGGGAACATTCATGGTTTTAGCTTGAGACAAGTAGTGATTTTTGATAACATGGTTAGATTTGAGAAAGAAATGTACCTGAAGTGAGAGGTGAGATGGTGCACCAAAATGAGCATCTCTAGCTTGGCAAGTTCGTTACCAGGACAGGCATGCACTCCACTCCCAAATGGCATAAATGTGTTTGGCTTTAGTGGACCCTACATATATATCAAACAAATTTTTAACATTGTTAATTATTGTTAAGGCATTTAAGTCAAGGGCATATGTTGAAAAATTGTGTACGTAAAGGGTAAAACTGTCTGTAATTGCATTTCAACATCGTACCTCGAATCTGGTTGGATCAAATTTTTGAGGTTCATCGAAAAATTCTGGATTGTGATGAATATTCCTGAACAAAGGCATGACTTTCCACCCTTTTGGGATAAGGTATCCTGGACCAGTATCAAATTAATAATTTAATTTACCCATAATAAACAAATAAGTGACATTTTCATAAATAATGAGACAATATAATTATTGTCAAAGAAATTAGTATTGATTTAAACCAACTTAAGAATTATGCATTTCCAGTTAAGGTATATATATTGCACCTTTATATTCTACATCTGTCACAGCCTCTCTGAATGTGAAAGATATAATGCTTGCCATTCTTAAGCTCTCCAAAATCACCTGAAATTTCACAAGAAAACGTTTGGAAAATATAATTAACAGAGAAAACATAGTTGTACCTTACATGCATGTATATATTATCTCTGCATCTAATTACAGCCATCATTCCAAACAATACCTTGTGAGTAATTGGCATATTTCTTGTCTGATTCCATGTCAAATGACTCTTTCCATTGCCATTTGATTGGTAGATCTCCTTCTGTTCAGCCTGCACACGCAATCCAAATGACTCGTGATGGTGCAATTTATAAGATAGAAAAAAGCGTTGCAATTTTAAAAGAAAACCGAGTTTTTTAGCCATGTTTTTCATACAACCCATCTTCGAGTAAAATTGTCCCCTTGACCAATTTTAAAAAAATTGATGCAGTATATTTCTCGGAACCATTTTACCCTTTTTATTTCTCGTGGCCAGAACATTTCTCGGGATCAAGAATCATTTCTCGGGACCGAGATCCATTTTTCGGTACCAAGAAATGTATGGCATCAATTTGTTTTTTCCAACTAGCCAAGTAACTCACCAAAGAATACAAGGAGGTGTATGACTGCAATTTTTTAGTCAAAATAGTTAAACAAAATGTTTTTTAAATTTAATGTCTAGTTTTCATTAAAGAAAAATGTAAATGGCCACTTTATCCTATTATCATTTTGTTTTTTGTAATTATCCCCATAATAGTAAATCATACAAGAACTAAAATCAAGACACAATAAGACACATTTCTGAACTACAGAATATCTGAAATTACCTTAACAGCCTCGAGAAGTTTGGGGTTGTCGTGAAGGTACTTGACAACCCATGTCATAGCACTAGCTGTCGTATCCTGGGCAGCAAAAAGTATTCCTATGATGTTATCACCTATTTGGTCTTCATTTAAAGTTTCACCCTTTCCGTCTTTGGAATAATTCAGTAGACTGCTTAAAAGATCCTTCTCCACCAATTTTTTTCCTTTGTTTCTCTAGTAATCTTGTTAAGGATTTCACCTAGTCTTTTTCTTGCCTTGACCGCCTTATTGTATCGGGTTCCAGGCAAATTTGTTGAAATGAATTGTACCCTTTATCCACTATAAAATAATTCTTTTTCAGTTCTTCCTTATAATGGGGCTCCAGATGTCCAAATATAGCCATTATGCCTACTTCAAAAGACAGCTGCACATAGGAAAACAATGACAATTTGTCAATTTTCATTAATTTGGGATAATTATAAAAACCACCTTGATGTTTGGCTTAATTAAAAAATAATAATTATCCTTTATAATTACAAATACCCCTTAAAATATTAGAAGCATCCCCTTAGTTTGCGTAAAAATCAGGCAGTGGTTAAAACCCTCAAACTCATGTCATTAACCTGGGATTCAATTTCCATCACCACTCCCTCCTAGGATATTACTATACTACTCGGAAAAAAATATATTTGCTTAACAAATACCACTATTGAAAGATAGTTGGATATCTTTAAGGGGTATTTTTAGTTTTGAAAGATAGTAGACTAAACCTCAAGGGTAATTTTATTAAGGAACAATTACAAAAACACCCATGAAGTTTGGGTTAATTATAAAAAATCCAGAAATATTTCAAAATAACAAAAAAAAAAGAATTCCTCACGTTAGATTGTTTTAAACTTAAAGGATAATTGTAATATTTTTATAAATATCAGAGGAATTAAAATATAAGACGAAATCAAACCTAGTTTTGCAAATTTCAAAAATATTTAGGTTTTTTTGTAATCAGCCGAAATTGGATTTTTGTAATTATTCCTTAATGAATTAACCCTTAGTTTTGTTTCAAAGTATCATAAGAAAGACATTGCATACGAAACATTTTAATTAACATACTTATAAAGTATGTCTAACAAAGCATTCCTATCAGCAAAACATGCATGATAGAAGAAAACAAACAAAAACCTTTTTCATCTCATTATATGTCTTGATGACTCGGCCATCAGCCCAAGAATCCAATGCAGAAACTGTTAATGCTTCAATGTCGGGGACCAGCTTGCGAATGTTCTCGGGGTACAATGAGCCCTGGACGAGTTTCCTCAGGCGCAAATGGTACTCGCCCTGGTGAAAAAACAGGGCCGATGGCCCGATCAATTTTTCCTTGCTCTTTGGATATGTGGGCTTGAACAAATGGGCCTGATTTATCAGCACGAACCGGGCCGCTTCCGGGCTCGCCAGCATTACACTAGGGCAACCTAGTATGTGTGTCTTGAAAATTTCTCCATACCTGGAAACCAAAATAATTAGGGATAATTACCAAAAGCTCCCTGAGGTTTGGGCTAAATACAAAAACAATCAGATATGTTTTAAGATTACAGAAGGCCCTATAAGTTTGATTATGTTTTAAATTTAATGGGGTGATTGTAATATTTCTATAAATATTAGGGGTTTTTTGAAATATTATTTTCTTATGAAGGTGGAAAATATAAGATGAAATCAAACTTAAAGGTATTTTTGTAATTTTCAAAAATCTCTGGATTTTTGTAATTAGCACGAACCTCAAGTGGGTGTCTGTAACTGGGTGTCTGTAATTTTTCCAAATAATTATCATCCATATAAAAAAGGGACAATTACAAATAAAACCCAAAACCTTTTGAAATTACAAAGCTAAAAAATATTTCAAAAAACCCCCAGACATTTATAGAAATATTACATTTACCCCTTATATTTAAGACAAAATCAAACTTTTGTGGGGTTTTTGTAATTTTATAAAATATCGGGGTTATTCTGTAATTAGCTCAAAATTCAATTTTTTTTTAATTATACCAATATAAAATAATCATCCAAAATGGGGAAAAATAAAAATACCTTCTCTGTCTGGTAGAAAAATACATTTGGGTTTTGAGAGTAGAGTTGGAGAGTTTCTCCAATATAAGGCCACCCCAAAGAACCTGGTGGAAGTTTATTTTTCTTTTCACGATGCTTTATTTTCTTTCTCATTGAAACAATATAGGAAACTATTAAAGTGAGGAAAAATATAAAAATAGGCACAAAAAATGCACTCTTGTCCATAACTCTGTTTTCTCTCTTACACCCTCTTAAACTCACTCTGTGCTAGTTTTTGCAAATATATATAATTTGCTGTAACGAAAGGAATTCTAAGTTATGAAAAATGGAAGAGGTGATGGGTATATATAGGCGTAAAGGGTGGTGGATAGAGACAAAGACAAGTCAATAAATTAGTTTACCAATTTACATTTGTCTTAAGATTTCACGTTCTAAAACAGTGAGTCATTTATTACATTTTGCCCACTTTCCCTGGAAATTTGTAAATTACATTTGATTCTGCCTATGGTCAAGGTCTTATCAAAATCTGCCAAAAATCTTATGACATGATCTTATTTAGATTAATATCAAAGTTTCTAGTTAATTTGAATTGCTTTCTTTGGGAAAATGTTTTCAATACTATTAAGTTCCCTTTATATGAGGTTTCACCTTAATTTTTGTTCCATCTATATTCTAGTAGTTACCTATATCACGAATAAATCTCATTTATATATATATATATATATATAAATGATAATATAATTAGTGGTAATGGGTCAAAATGACCACTTCCAGAATGAAAAAATGAAAATTAGTCATCTTTTGAAAACAAATATTTTTTTAGCCATTTTGGCATAACAAAAACGTCATGCATACCCTTTTAGAATATTTGTTTGATATATGGTCTATTTCTTTCTCTTAACTTATACCTTTATATCCTCTTACTCTTTCTTTCAAACTTCAAAAAAAAATCAAATCTGTATTTTTCATTTTTGTATTTGCAATATGAGTGTTGAATTATAAATATCGAGAAAGATGATTAATTTGATATATTATACATGCAAAACGGATTTGAAACAAAAAGGTTGTGTGAATTCAAAGTTTTTGGAGAAAACATAATACCTGGTTATAATAATTAAGAGTAACTGGATGCCAAGTTGTGGTAACTCGATGCCAAATTATAATAACTCGATGTCAAGTTACAGTAACTCGATGTCAAGTTATGGTAACTTGATGCCAAATTCTGATAACTTTCGATGCCAAGTTATGGTAACTTGATGTGAAGTTATGGTATGCCAAATTATGGTAATTGGATGTCAAGTTATGATAACTTGATACCAAATTCTGATAACCGATGCCAAGTTATAGTAACTTCGATGTCAAGTTATGGTAACTTTCGATCCCAAATTCTGATAACTTCGATGTCAAGTTATGGCAACTCGATCCCAAATTCTGATAACTTCAATGTCAAGTTAATGGTATGCCAAGTTATTGTAATTCGATGCCAAGTTATGATAACGATGAAAAAATATTATAATTCGATGCCAAATTATGGTAACTCGATGCCAAGTTATGGTATATAAAATACGATGACTCGATGTCAAGCTAAAGAGATGTGTGTCTTTGTGCGATTAAATTGACTCGGGGGCAAATTGGGTTTTTAACCTAGTCAAATGGCTAAAAAACACGTGGTTAAAAAAATGGCTAAAAAATATTTTAATTTGGTGGGAATGGCCAAAAATCCAACCCGCTCATATATTTATGTAATTCTCTGTAATTTGATTGATTATATGACCGAGTGTAAATTTAGTGAGATATATATATATATATATATATAGAGAGAGAGAGAGAGAGAGAGAGAGAGAGAGAGAGAGAGAGAGAGAGAGAGAGGAGATCCTCTCGAGACCACCCTCTAGGTGAGACCGTAGGAACAGATCTACCCCATGAAAAATAGAAAATCAATGGCCAAGATTAAACAAAATATATACAAACAATTGAAAGGAAAATATACACTTGCAAGGGTAAAATAGGGATAGATGACAAACAAATTATAACCGTCTCCTACAAATTAGGGATATGATCTGTTATTGATCACGTCCCCCCCAATCACGCGATCCACCCTCTCTTCTTCAGCATCAAGACATTGAGAAAACAACGCCAAAGATCTATTATCATCAGTTGCCTCATTTGGGGTAACAATGGGATCTGACTACAAAAAATGTGGCAATGAAACATGCAACAATTAATGAAAAGCATACAATTTCACTAAACTAATTATACATTAAAATATTTCTAATATTCACAAATATTTAACTAAGTATACACTTACACTGCACTAACTATACATTAAAACATTACTAAGTATACAGAAATATTTAACTAAGCAATTACACTGAACTAACTATACAAACATTGTTTGATATATGTTTTTATCATGATTTTGATGATTTTGTTTTTACACAAAAACAATATTTTTAAATGTTGTCCAAATACTCCTAAATGATTTAAAATGGTTTCACTATTTATTTGGAGTATTTCTTCAAAGTTATTTTCGATAAAAATTGGACAACACTTTTGATGATTTTGAGTTAATGAGTTTTTACATCAAAACTATATTCCAAATATTGTCCAAATACTCCCGATTGTTTTAAAATATTTTTACTAATTTTTCGGAGTATTTTTTGAAGTTTATTTTCGATAAAAATTGGACAACACTTTGTCTCGTGGTCGAATAGGTCCGTACACTGCAGAAATACGTTGAAACATAAAATGAGACGAAGTTAAACATAGCGGTCGACCGTCGCTTGGGGGTCGACCCAGTCTGCGTCGATCGCCGTCGACCATACATTTTTCAAAAATGAAAGGGTGACCGGTGAGCATGGGGTCGACCGGTCGGACCCCGTCGGCCGTGCCGCCCTGTGTAAAAGTCGTGTTATTTTCAAGCGTGTTTCTACGCGACCGATCGCCCTAAGGTTTTGACAACAAATTCGACCGTTGTGCCGCCAGACCAACTTTCCTTAAATTGTGGGATTGATTTCTAACAGCTATATTCTTGATTTTAATTATATTTTTCTGTAGATTTTCAATCCCCAAGAGGAGCCTATACATGATCAATCATCTCCTATAAATAGAGGAAGTTTTGGAGCAACCAATACAACAATTGAGATACAATACAACAAGATACATTCAAGAAAACACATTAGCTCTTCATTGTTATTATTCTTGTTGTAATTTGACTAGTTTATCACTTTCACATCTTGAGGTCTAGGCTTTCATTTCATGATTACACTTGCACTCAAATTGTAATATTCATTATTGAGTTGTAATCTTGATTTTGGTCATCATTCAACACAAAACATCCTTGTGAGTATTCTTGTGGAAAGAATACACTTGGGTGATCTAGGTGATAGGTGTTTGAAGAGTGTGGTGCTCTTGAGGTGTTGAAGAATTTGGTGTTCTTTAAGGTTGAAGATTGTGATGATCTTCACAAGGTGCCATTGGAGATTGTGGTAATCTTCAAGAGAGATTGTGGTAATCTCGGAGGTGGTGTTGAAGAAGAGTGTGGTTCTCTTCAAGGTGATGTTGTAAGGTGTTGTATTAATTTTGGTAATTAATAAAATCTTTTTCTTTTTGAAATCCATCCGGAGATCTTTGGGGTGGTAGAGGATTAGGCCCTAGGTGGGTTGAACCTCTATAAATCGACGCGTGTTGTTTACTTCCCGCACCTTTATTATTGTCTTGGCTTATTTGATTCGAAAAAGAAAGCTTAATCGAAAAGATGGAGATAATCTATTCACCCCCTCTAGATTATCGTAGCCGCTTGGACTTACAAGTGGTATCAAAGCCAAACTCTTTGGCAAGCTCGTTCCACATCGCGAGTAAAGAGGAACGATCACCGGCCTACGAATGAAGTCCACCTTACGGGCGCCCACCGCCAAGCCCCCACTATTTGATTCCAAAAATTATACATTTTGGAAAGAAAGAATGGAATGTTATCTACAAGGTTGCGGGTTCGATATTTGGAACACGGTCGTCAATGGAGAATCTATTCCGATAAAAGATACACCACACACCTCCAAAGTCCTCAAGGAGCTCAATGACGAAGAGAAGAAAATCATCTCCTTAAATGGTAAAGCTCTTAATATTTTGTATTGTTCACTTACCATTTTGGAATATGATCATATTGTAGGAATTAAATCGGCACATGAAGTATGGAGAAAATTAGAAGAAGTATATGCAAATGAAAGGAGCGACTCAAAAGCATCTACTTCTCAAAAGGATACAACAACTTGGGATGAGCTGCCTACAACTTCCGACGACGATGAAAATGAACGTTGTCTTATGGGCTTCGAAGAAAATGAGGTAAGTAAACCTTCTACTTCCTGTGATAATGAATTACATAATGATTATAGTGACTTGCAAAATGATTATGATGATCTTCAAAATGAATTCCAAAGCCTACTTGTTAAATACAAAAATTTGAAAAAGGAATTCAATGTTTTGAAAAATGATAAGGATAGTTCATTTACTTCCTATGAATCACAATCATATACTCACACCACCACACTTGATAAGATTAGAAACCTTGAAAAAGAAAATAGTACTCTTGTTGAGGATATTGATTGCATGAAAAAGGATTTATTAAAATTCAACTTGAGTACCGATAAAATGACCAAGATTGTTGATGTTCATAATTGTGATAAAGGACTTGATAATAAGCCTAATATTGTTAATCATATAAGAAAGAATCAAGTCCATATGCATGTTGGTCATTATGCTCCAAAATTACTACTTGTTTTTATTGTGGTAAAACGGGTCACACGGTTAATACTTGTCGGGCTAGAAATAACTCTAATTATTATTGGAGACCTAAAAGTCTCAAAGCTAATCCCAAAAACACTTGAGGGTACCACAAAAGCGATGTTATATTAGGTACCCGACGTAATAAAAATCAAGGAAAATTCATACCGCCTAGAAGACATCAAATGACCGTCTCATTTGATCAAAGGAGAAGACATCACCACAATGAATTTCCAAGAGAAAGACATTATCAACAATGGGAATGACATAATCCTTGGAAATGGAGCAATTAGAGAAGCTATCATCTAAAATATGATTTTCGAAGGGGAAGATATCATCAACAACGGGAAAGACACAATACATGGAAATGGCGTAATTGGTAAACCGTATCTCCCTATTTAAATATGCATTTTGTTTTGTTATCATGCATGTTTTTATTTATGCCTAAATATTCAAAATGAGTTTTCAAATATTTATTTTTAAAATTAAGGTCTTCAATATATATTTGTGCTTTTAATATTTTGAAAATGAGACTTTACATGATGTTTTTAAAACTCTTGTGCATTTATTAAGCCTAATGTGCTTTATTACTTCTTATAGATCTTCATGAGCCTACTTGTGACATATATATTGCCTACACTTGTATCATTATGGTTGTGCAAAATTTGTTTAAGAATTGTGTAGGATATATACATCTTCACCAATGGGTATTTGTCATAATGTGTACCTTAAACTATCGAGGTACGTTCACTCGTATTATTTTTAGAACTCGATGTTTTTTATGACTTTATCATGTGCTTATCCTTTAAACCATTTCATTGCATTCCCCTAAGTGCCATTAAAAGACTTTGTTAATTTTTCTTAAAAAGGGCACTTCTTGTAAAATCACGTTTTTATTCGAGTTTATTTTTGCGACTCGTATATGTTGGATATAGTCCATGATTATCTTTTTGCATGTTTTGAAAAACTTTTGGGGTGAAAAATCGATTTTGGAAAATTGGGAATTGCAAAAATTGCACGAGAGGATGTGAGCCTCTGGAACGATGTGAGCATCTAGAGCGAGAATGGTCCGCCCTTGAACCGGATGGGGCATCAATATTTTGTGGTAGGTTTGAGCACGAGGTTCAACGGGTGGAGGAGCATATTCGGGATCAATGATATATCCCGCACCCCCGGATTAGGCATACCACCTGCCCATTCGTCTTAGGAAGCAATAGTAGCCGAATCTATAGGTCCCTTAAGCTTTTCCAATGGCTCGGAGCTATCCCACTTAACACCCCTCTTTTTACATAACCCACAAATTAAACTCGGTAAGACTAGTCCCGGATTTGGGATGTAGCATTTTGTGACGATGGGACGTTGCAATAATTACCCTCTGGGTCGGGTGTATGTCAAGTAACTAATGCATATAGAATATGGGCTCGTTCTTAGTGACATCACCGACATGCTTGGTTGGTATCAAATTGTTGCATATGAAGTGATACCAAGCTCGCCCATACCGACTAAGACTCGTGTGGGGAAAAGCGAGAAACACCTCCAACAACTTTAATATGACGTACCTCGGTTCCGGCCGACATAAGGTATTACAAATCGTCTCCATACTCGGTGGTTGAGACAAATTCAATATATTGTGAGTGATCTACCTCACGGTAGTCCATAATATCTTCTTATCGCTTTTGTATCGTGTATACTTTTTGTACTCACGTATGAAAACCTCCGTGTGATAGCCGGTTGGGGACTTTGCATTCGCATAAAATTATCGAGACAATATTCGGTGCGAATGGTCCAGGTTGGGCACAAAGTTTTTTCCATTGCTTACGATGTATCATTTGTGCAAGTTCACCATCATTTGGCCCGGTTACAATCCCTGTTCGCCATTATACTCTTGAGCATAATGTGTCATAATACAATGTTGTCTTCCAAGTTAATAAAAGCGATCTTCAACATTTTCTTGGAAGTACTTGCCACGCTTTTGCCCTTGCTTGCATTCTTTGTTCTTGGCATTGTAATTGATCTGGAAATCACCTGGAAAATAACACATAGAACGCACAATACGAGTTAGGGGTTAGGAATTTCGCAACTACTCAAGAATTATGCATCCTTGTCATCGACTCATGATCAAATAGCCTTTAGTACACAATGATGACAAGAATCAAATGCCTAAGTGTAATATTTTTCATTGAGACATTTTAACAAACACCTTGTAGGCATATATGCAAAGGAGTGATGAACACCAAGTTTGAAATTCAATTGATGCCCAATTTTAAACACCAACCAATTCAAGCACAATATAGTCATATATCATCACAATTTATCAAGAATTTATCAAGAATTTCGAAATTACAATGATATTGAAAATTCCCACATTTTAACCCTAGGATAGAAAACTTGAAGAAAAATGATGTACAATTGAAGCACACTTACCTAATTGATAGAGAAGATGAAGATGATGATCAAGTTGCTCAATTGCCCACTTGAATGATGTATAATTGAAGACTAGGTGGGATTTTTGTATAAGAAAGGAAGAAAGAGCGTTGAGTGGGTGTGTGTGTTGTGTTTTGAAAACAACAAGGCTGAATCACCTTTAAAAAAATTCTTTTTTTTTTTAAGGCGGTAAGTCGGCTGCAGTATCCGCATATGCCCTCGCTATCGTCGCCATGTAATGTGACTGCGGCTGAGGGCGTATTTGTAGCGCCCGCCCCATAAACTACTATTTTTTTATCACAATCAAACTCAAAATTTAAAATCACACACAAATTAATTCACACAAAAATCACACCAAAATACAAATAAAAACACGCCACAATAAAAGAAAATAAAATCACACAAAAATGCGATCACACAAAAATCACTTGGGTTGCCTCCCAGAAGCGCTAAATTTAAAGTCGTTATTAGGACTTAACTACTCGGGCTCAAGAAATTTCATAACCAAGTGAAAGATTTAAAACCTTCCTTGCTTCGTTCGAAATAATGTTTCAATCGTTGTCCGTTCACTTGGAACGAATTCCCATCGTTTCTCTTAACTCGACGGCACCATAGGAAACACACGTTCAACCACAAATGGCTTAGGACCATCGCGATTTGAGTTTACCTGGAAAGAGTTCCAATCTAGAATTGAACAATAACACTGTTGGCGGGTAAGAATTCACGTCGCAAAATCATTTGATCATGCCATTTTTTCGTTTTTTCTTTATACATTTTGGCATTTTCATATGATTGATGATGAAATTCTTCCATTTCGTTTAATTGAAGTAATCGGTTTTCACCGGCCTCTTTTAAGTTAAAATTTAATTTCTTAATTGCCCAACAAGCTCGATGCTCAAGTTCAACCGACAAATGGCACGCTTTGCAAACACCAATCGATATGGTGACATACCAATGGGTGTTTTGTAAGCCGTGCGATAAGCCCATAAAGCATCATCAAGCTTTTGTGCCCAATCCTTTCGATTAAAACTCACAGTTTTCTCAAGAATTTGTTTCACTTCACGATTGGAAATTTCGGCTTGACCATTAGATTGTGGATGGTAACCAAGCGCAATTTTATGACGCACACCAAATTTAGCAAGAAGGTTATTAAATAATTTATTGCAAAAATGCGTACCTTCATCACTTACAATAGCTCGAGGAGTACCAAACCGGGTGAAAATATGCTTGTGCAAGAAATTGAGTACTACCTTAGCATCATTCGTTGGTGTAGCAATCGTCTCTACCCACTTGGAGATGTAATCAACCGCAAGCAAAATATACAAATTTCCATAGGATGCAGGAAATGGCCCCATAAAGTCAATACCCCATACATCAAACAACTCCACCTCCATTACATTTGTCAAAGGAAGCTCATAATGCCGTGAAATATTACCAACCCTTTGGCATCGATCACAAGTCTTCACAAAAGCATAACAATCCTTGAATAATGTTGGCCAATAAAAACCAGATTGTAATACTTTTACACCTGTCCGGGTTGGCCCAAAATGTCCCCATAAGATGAGGAATGACAATCTTGAAGAATCTCTCCAATTTCTTCTTTAGGAACACAACGGCGAATGATAGAATCGGCGCATCTTTTGAACAAGAACGGTCATCCCACAAATAAGACTTAACATCATGTAGGAATTTTTTTTCTTTTGGTGTGAAGTCAAGTTCGTGGAAGAACTCCTCCCGCGAGGTAATTAACAAAATCTGCGTACCAAGGTAATGATGTCTCGGCACGCATAATTTGTTCATCAGGAAATGATTCTTTTATTGGGTTTTCAATCACCTCGTGAGGTTGCTCAAGGCGGGATAGATGGTCGGCAACCACATTTTCGCTTCCTTTTTTATCCCGAATCTCAATATCAAATTCTTGCAAGAGCAAAATCCATCGAATTAACCGAGGTTTTGCATCCTTTTTTGAGAAAAGATATCGGATAGCCGCATGATCCGTATAAACAATCACTTTTGTACCCACCAAGTATGCTCGGAATTTATCAAATGCAAAAACTACCGCCAACATCTCTTTTTCCGTGGTGGTGTAGTTTTGTTGGGCATTGTCCATGGTCCTGCTCGCATAGTAAATTGCTTTAAAAATTCTGTCTCGCCTCGACCAAGAACAACACCCTTTGCAAAATCACTTGCATCGCACATAAGCTCAAATGGTTAGGTCAATCCGGCACTATCATAATAGGAGTGAAACAAGTGCCTTTTTTATCTGTTCAAATGCCGCAAACAAGACTCATCAAAGCAAAAGATAGCATCTTTTTCAAGTAGATTACAAAGTGGTTTAACAATTTTTGAAAAATCTTTTGTAAATCTCCTATAAAATTCTGCACGCCCTAAAAAGCTTCTTATGCCTTTCACATTTGAAGGTGGGGTAGCTTTTCAATAGCCACCACCTTCGCCTGTCAACTTCCAAACCTGTACAAGAAATACGATGCCCAAGTACAATCCCTTCTTTGACCATAAAGTGACATTTTTCCCAATTAAGTACAAGATTACTTTCCTCACAACGTTGCAAAACAAGAGATAAGTTATGCAAACAATGGTCAAAAGAAGTACCAAAAATAGAAAAATCGTCCATAAAATTCTCCATGATTTCCTCAACCATACCATGAAAAATCGCCATCATACACCTCTGAAAAGTAGCGGTGCTTTACATAATCCAAATGGCATCCTGCGAAATGCAAAAGTACCATATGGACATGTAAAAGTGGTCTTTTCTTGATCCTCAGGGGCAATGGCGACTTGATTGTACCCTGAATAGCCATCAAAAAAACAGTAGTATTCGTACCCTGCTAACCTGTCCAACATTTGATCAATAAAGGGGAGGGGAAAATGATCCTTACGAGTAGCTTTATTCAGTTTCTTGTAATCAATACATACTCGCCAACCTGTGACAGTTCGTGTAGAAATTAATTCATTGTTATCATTTTTCACAACTGTCATACCTCCCTTTTTAGGAACAACATGTACCGGACTCACCCATGAACTATCAGAAATGGCATAAATGATACCTGCCTTTAGCCACTTTAAAACCTCATTTCTCACAACTTCTTTCATTGCGGGATTAAGTCGTCTTTGGTGCTCAATAGATGGTTTATAAGACTCTTCCATTAAAATTTTGTGCATTACAATGGAAGGACTTATACCTTTCAAATCGAAATATATCAACCCAAAGCCGACTTATGCTCACGGCACACACAACAACTTATCGATTCGGGTGAAGATAATGAAGCGAAACAATTACCGGGTAAGTTTTATCTTTTCCAAAAATGCATATTGAAGATGTTAGGAAGTTCCTTTAGTTAAAGTACCTTCGGAACATTTTCAATATTGGCATTTTCTAATTCTTCCTTTTGTTTTTCTTTTACAATTTCTTTAGCCTCAAGGAAAGAATAAACTCAAGCAAATCAATGTCATCACTAACTTCATCATCACATTTCATTCTTTGAATTAATCAAACATGTTCTAACGGGTCTTTTAAATCTTGTTTTATAACCTCCATTTGATCACATTGTTCGATCATATCAATAAAATGACATGTTTGAGGTTCTTCTTGAAATTTTACTTTATAAATATTAAACAATACCTCATTAGCATTTACCCGTAATGTTAACTCTCCTCGTTGCACATCAATTAGAGCTCGTCCGTTTGCTAGAAAAGGTCTTCCAAGAATCAATGGCATTTCATGATCTTCCTCCATATCCAACACCACAAAGTCCAGGAAATATGAATTTATCCACTTTGATCAACACATCTTCAATCACTCCTCTTGGGTAGGTGAGTGATCTATCGGCTAATTGCAATGTGATGGTGGACGTCGTTATCTCTCCAAGGCCAAGTTTCACGAAAACAGATAACGGCATAAGATTAATCTAGCACCTAAATCACAAAGAGCCTTATTAAAATAAGAATCACCAATAGTGCAAGGGATAGTGAAACTCCCCGGATCTCTTAATTTTTGTGGTATCTTTCTTTGCAAAATGGCGCTACACTCTTCGTGAGATTGACCATCTCGTATGCCTCCAACCTTCTCTTTCTCGACATCACATCCTTCATGAATTTTGCATAATTTGGCATTTGCTCAAGTGCATCGGCAAAAGGAATATTGATGTGAATTTTCTTGAATATTTCCAAGAACTTGGAAAATTGAGCGTCAACTTTTTCTTACGAAACCTCCGTGGAAAAGGAAGAGAATTTGGTAATACATTATCAAAACGGAAATTGGTTTTACCTCATTTCTCGCACTTTTACGATTGCTTATCAATGCCCTCTTCATTGTGGAGTGTTTCGAGAGCTTGCTTCAGTTCATTGGTGGCATGAGTAGGCATCTTTGGTTCATCATATTCCGTTCCACTTCTCAACTTAATGGACTTGCAATGCTCAATTGGGTTCACCTCGGTGTTACTTGGAAACGTATCAACTTTCATTTGTGAATTAATAGCCGTGGCCAATTGACCCACATGTGTCCCCAAAGATTTGAGATGACTTTCAATTGTTGTAACCCTTGAACCCAAATTTTCTATGTTAGAATCGGCCTTGTTCATCCTTGCTCTTGTTTCTACAAGGAATGAACTAAGTAATTCTTCCAAAGACGGCTTTTGTTCTCCCACGTGTGTACTCGTACTTGCTTGGTTTTGAAATCCCGGAGGTGGTTGCAACACATTTCTCGTATTGCTATACGAGAAATTTTCATGATTGCGAAGTCCCGGATGATAATGCGTTGGCAATTGATTCCCTCTATTGTTGAAACCCCGATTGTTCACATAATTGGCTTGCTCCAAATCGGGATTCACCACTTCTTGACTTACCTCCATAATAGCCTCTGTTTGTTGTTTTCCACCCGAATTTAGAGTGGCAATTTGCTTTGACAATGCGGAAATTTGAGAAGCTAATGCGGACATAGTATCAAGTTCAAGAACACCGACAACTTTTCTTGGCGTAGATCTCTCAGAAGGCCATTGATAACTATTGGCAGCCATTTCTTCTAGTAAAAGCATGGCTTCACTTGGCGTTTTAGCCATCAATGTACCTCTCGCTGCAGCATCTATAATAGTTCTCGAATGCCCATTCATACCATTGTAGAAATACTGAACTTTTTGCCAATCTGCGTACCCGTGTTGTGGACACCTCCTCAATAATTCTTTGAATCGCTCCCAAGCTTCGTAGAGTGGCTCAAAGTCGAGTTGATGAAATTGAGCAATCTCACTTTTCAGTTGAAGTGTCTTGCTAGGTGGAAAGAATTTTGCCATGAATTTTTCAGTGAGATCATCCCAACTAGTGATACTTCCGGGTGGGAAGGTTTGAAGCCATTGTCTAGCTTTATCGCGAAGTGAAAACGGAAATAACCTCAACCGAATAGCTTCATCGGGAACCCCATTCATTTTGATAGTGTCACATATCTCGAGAAAAATAGCCGGATGAGCGTTCGGGTTGTCTCTGACACTTCCCGAATTGATTCATTGCACCATATTTATCGGGCGGCTTCAATTCAAAATTATTCGCATTGATAGGTTGGCGAACAATGCCCGAATAATTTTGATTCGTGGTTGGTCGAAAATAGTCCCGAATGGACCTCTCCGGTGGTGCAATAATAGGTACGCGTTCTTCATCATCACCGATTCTGCCATTTTTGTGAATTCGATTCTTCGTGCGGCTCTAATCTTTCGAAGTGTTCTTTCAATTTCTGGGTCAAATAAGATTAAATTAGCACTTTTATTTTTTTCGCATCAACAAGAAAACACAAAAATGACAATGACCCTATTGTAACAAGAACCAATCAAAATTAAAGTAAAACTACTACGTAATAATATTAGCGCAAATAAGATGAATTATTCCCCAGCAACGGCGCCAAAAACTTGTTAGAGAATTTTCTTACCGCAAGTCTACGGTGTCAAGTTTTAATATAGAGAAGTAAGGTTGTCGAATCCACAGGGAATAATTATCGAATTATCGCTAAGTACTATAATATAGTAGTCTAACTTTATTTAGAAATTCAATATTTGATGGAGTTGATTATACTAAAAATACCAAAAATAAATCAAGAATATGAAAATATCAATGAGTTTATCCAAATGATTAAATGAATTCTAGAGGTGTGATGAATTTAGTTATCCCTTATGTTATCAATATGGTTTATCAATCATCAATTATCAATTTATAAGTCAAGATTTCTACAATAATCATTTCCTCTCTCGAGTGCCAAATGATTTTAGATCTCAATTGGGAAATTAATATCTCTATAAAAATCACCAATTAAAATCTCAATAAAAGCTATGAATCTTGATAAATGACTTCAAAGGATTCACAAATCTCTCAATTTTATGAAATCACAGGTTATGCTATTTCAAGGTCATGTATTCAATTACTCTCTCAAGTGTCAAATCAAATACACCAAAACAATCTAAATTATTGATCAAGTAATTTAGAAGCAATAGATCCAAATAGCACAAATAAATTGATAGATCTAGATTGACAAACCACAATCTCAAAACAAAAGTTCAAACATAGATTACATCATCCCTCTAGAATTATAGAGTTTAGCTCATGATTAAAGAAAATGCATCCATAAGAATACAACAATACATCTTACAAAATATGGAGAAAGTAACAAAATAAGAACAAAAGTTGAGGGATCTTCTCTATTTCTAGATGATAAGAGCTTCAATCTTCTTCTCCAAGCTTGTCCCAAGATGTTCCTATCCTTCTCCCTTGTCTTCTTGTTGTTTTGTTGTCTTCCAAATGGTCCAAGATGCTGAATTTTTCGCCCATATGTCTCTATTTATAACCCCTCCGGATCAAGAAAAGGTAGGCAAACATAGGAAATTCCGCCTGGCGTACAGGGCGCCAACATCTTAAAAGCAAAGTAGCGAGCTCGGGAACTGCAGCTGGCCATTTGCTTCTTGCGTGTCCGCGACCCTATCATGAGCGTTGTGGCGCCAAGGGCCGGGCGCCGCAGCGCCCGCCCGTCTTAGGGGCCAAAATGCGATTTTTCTTCTTCAAACACGATTTCTTCATTCTTCGCACCGTTTTTTGTCGTTTTCTTCATTTTTCGGCTACCAAATCAGTATTGACTCTTCAACGATACTAAATGAAATAATTTGGACTCTAATGACTCTAAAAACACCCAAAAATAATACAAAATCCTAATCTAAAAAACTCGATTAGTTGGTAAAATACCAACTTAACAAGTATTCTTGTGGAAAGAATACATTTGGGTGATCTAGGTGATAGGTGTTTCAAGAGTGTGGTGCTCTTGAGGTGTTGAAGAATTTGGTGTTCTTCAAGGTTGAAGATTGTGGTGATCTTTACAAGGTGTCGTTGGAGATTGTGGTAATCTTCAAGAGAGATTGTGGTAATCTCAAAGGTGGTGTTGAAGAAGAGTGTGGTGCTCTTCAATGTGATGTTGTAAGGTGTTGTATTATTTTTGGTAATTAATAAAATCTTTTTCTTTTTAAAATCCATCCCAGGAGATCTTTGAGGTGGTAGAGAGATTAGGCCCAGGTGGGTTGAACCTCTATAAATCGACGCGTGCTGTTTACTTCCCGCATCTTTATTATTGTCTTGGCTTATTTGATTTGAAAAAGAGGGCATAATCGAAAAGATGGAGATAATCTATTCACCCCCCCCCCTTTAGATTATCGTAGACGCTTGGACTTACAAACATTACTAAGTATACAGAAACAATTAACTAAGTATACAATTATACTGAACTAAATATACAAGTCCCCTGAACTACTTCTATAACTAAGTATACAATTCCACTTAACCAAGTATACAATTCACATAACTAAGTATACAAATCCACTAAACTACCTATATAACTAAGTATACAATTCCATTTGAACCAAGTTTACAAATCCATTTGAACTAAATTTACAATAAAACATAACTAAGTATACAACGACATTTTATTAAGTATACAATTCCACTAAACTAAGTATACAATTCCTTTCAAGTAAAAATATGATAAAACATAATAAGGAAATATACAAGAAAAAACATAACTAAGTATACAACGACATTTTACTAAGTATACAATTCCATCAAGTAAAAATATGATAAAACATAATCTGGTATACAATGACATTTAACTAAGTATACAATTCTATTTGAACTAAATATACAATAAAACATCACTAAATATGCAAGAATATTTAACTAAGTATGTAATACAAATATGCACGTGCAATTTTTCTTGAATATGGACATGGAAATGAAACGAGCGACACAATTGAAGTTGATAGGTTCTCTCTCTCCTAAATCTCGGCCAACCGAAAAGCTAAGATTCTATTTGCCTTAAAACTAAATATTAAATGACATTAACACCCCTACTTAAAAATCGGATGACATAGAAAAATACATATATACCCTTACTAGCCTAAAATAAGCTGGATTGATCTACACCATCCAAAATTTTAAATCAAGAAACCATAAGTGTTTCTATAAACTCACCTAAAAGACTTGGTCTCATTTGAACCAATCCATATATATATATATATATATATATATATATATATATATATATATATATATATATAGAGGAGGAGATTATTTTCCGGTTCCTATATTGAAAATATTTTATGGTATATCAAAGAACCATGAGAATTTGGCTAATAGTATTATCTTGAAAGGATGACAATTATTGCATTTACGAAAATAGGCCGACTCTGACCAGATAAAAGTTGACGTGGAACCCTGAAGGATGTCCAGTAGTTAAGAAACCTAGTACATAATTAAGAGCCTGTTTGGGTGGCAGTTTTTTCTTTTCTAAGAATTGGTTTCTTGAGATTTTTTGCAGAGAATTTTTTTTTTTTTTTTTGGAAATTGAAAAGTGAATTCAGATTGTACTTAAATTATACGAAATAAAGCTTGACATGTGAAAAAAAATGAACTTATTTTCAATCCTGTGACTATGAAGAAAAAAAATCATTTTCTGTGAGATAATTGATAGTACTATAATTGGTGTAATAAACTTAAATTTTATGTTAATAAACCTAAAATTGCATGTGAATATAGATATATATATATATATATATATATGTTTGTATGTAGCTTCACACAACATCAGAATTCAATTTCGTCATAATCATTTTCTTGCATATTAATTAGTGGACACATCACCTTCGTTTTTCATTAGAGGTGTAAACAAGTCGAGTTGAGTCGAGCAGATAGATGTTCAAGTTTGTTTAAATTTTAATTGGGCTTCAAAAATTATGTTTGAATTTGGTTTGATAATTAATTGAATCGAGCTCAACGAGCTTTAGTCAATTCTAACATGTATCAAGTTCGAGTAGCTTGATATTTTTACACATGTTTTGTTCTTTTTACTAATCAAGTCGAACTCGAGCCGAGCTTACATCCTTTTGAACGGAAAAATGTGTTCAAGTTTTGTTCGTTATGTTAACAAACCAAACTTAAAAAAGCTTTTAACGATCGATTGATCTCGAATCAAGTATCGAGTAACTTGATTCGTTTTTCAACCCTACTCTCCACATGCATTTCTCACAATTTGGAATGACAGAGGATACTTACGAGGTGAATGCACAATTAGTTTCTTCATTTTACGAGAGAATTAATTAAATAGAATGTGAACAAAAGTAGCCCTCATTGGAAGGTTGACTCAATTAATCAATGTACATTCATATATAGTCGCATACTCATCATGTACGTATTACTCCCTATCCATGATACTATTGCATATCTAATTAAAATTGTTCGATGAAATATTATCTGCATTACAAATAAACATTAGCTAGGGGTGCCAAAGTTCACCCGATGAATTATCCCATTGGGTTTTTTTCCCCACTTTTTACTATTTCGGATTGGGATTATGTTTGTTTTACTTAATCTTATTAGAAATTAATATATATGGTCGATTGATTCAAATGAAACTATATTCCTAGGGTGAAACAATGTGGACTAATATTAGCCTTTAATTGAAATTTTTTTATGGTTGTGATTTTTCCAGGATTTTACGCGATTTTTCATTTATTATAATTCATTAAGATTTGAATATTAGTATTTTTATTATGCAGCGTTTTTTTCCGTATCATTAGACTTTTCAAAGCTATTTTTATAGAGTGAGATTATAATTGCCTTATTTAATGAAGTTATTTTAGGAGGCAGTTATTCTTTTAATTTTATTCGAAGTCCAACATAGGTAGAGTTCTTTTGGTCCTTAGATAGATATTAAGATAATGCTATTAATATATGGAGCCCTTATTTGTCCGTCGCCCCGCAATTTATATATTTTCGTTAGATACGCAAATATATATGATAGGATTTTTCCAGATGAAGGTGTCAATCGTTGTCTGATTGGGCATGAGACCAGGAAATAATAAATTCACAGGTAAATTTGGCAATTACTTCTAGATTTATAGTCAACGATGTAACTACTATTATTTCCTAACTTTGATCCTGTTCTATTTTTTCACATGTTGGAGCCTGGCTGAGTTGGTAAACAGAAATAGACATAACCTGTAAACCTGGCTGCTTTGATGAAGGGAAATTAAATAGACATATAAATGCCAGGTTCTTCCTTTTCTCAAATGTTCCGTCATCCTGTCGATTCAGCCGTACGACAATCTACTATTTTTGTTTTCCCACTTCCCAGAATAGATTTATCCAGAAATATATTAGGGGATTTGTGGGTATCTTTTTTTGTTTTTTTTTCCCCGATCGAATATGTTTTACAATAAATTTTCTATAGGGTTTTCTCATTTTTGTGGTGGAAATAGAAAATAATGCGTGTGAATAACAATTTTTAAAATTTAATTGTATGGCTACGAATTTACCAACTCGTAGTAGATCAATTTATAGAAAGATTGAGCTATTTTCGGTTTAACTTTCAAATTTCCATTTCATTCTTTCAAAATAAAACCAAAACTACTCGAGCCGAAAAAAAAAAAAAATTGGAAAAAAAAATCGAGTTGGCTCACTTGTTAGGCGACAAGGTCAGGCCGACTTTTTCAACCAAATGGTCAGAATTTTTTCTGGCCCTTTAGGTTTGTGAAAATGCAGCCAGCTCGGGCTATATTATTTAACTACTACAAATTCTAAATGCATTTTCAAAATAAATTTTACTTTCCCAGAAATATTCCAACACATCTTAAATTACAACTCCAAAACATATTCCTAAAATAAATTCAGGCTCACTCTTTACTTTCCTTATTACTTTGCCCACCAAGGTCAAGCCGACTTTTTCAACCAAATGGACCGTTGCCTCACGGTTTTGGTTCCAAAACCTATTTGACCTTGGTTGAACCCTGATTCCTTTAGGGTTTGTGAAAATGTTTGCCATCTTTTGATAATTTTTTATCTAACTACTACAAATTCTAAAATGCATTTTCAGCAAAATAAATTTTACTTTCCCCAAAAATATTCCAACACATCTTACTCATTACAACTCCAAAACATATTCCTCAAATAAACATCATAATATTTAACATTTCTTCTAGCGTGTATTTACCAAAACAAGATTGTTCCACCCTTAAAAAAAAACTAAGTTTCATCAAGTTCCACCCGGTTAAACGCTTAGGTTCCACGGTTTTGAGATTCCACGAACATCACATTCCTCTTTACTTTCCCTTATATACTTTGCCCACCATTTAGGGGTTCCAATTTGGAACCCGGTTTCGGTTTTATTTGGCCACCCCTACCACCATTCCCCAAGACTCCATTTGGATGGAAAGATTTGAAATTTGTATTTTAAATTTATAATAACAAAAATCAATTGAGGTTGTTTAGATGAAATCATTCTATAATTGATTTCAAATCTTTGGAAGCTATTTTTGCAATCATTTTGGAGGATTTTCAAATCCTTCCTATTTTGAATCATTTGAAATACTACCCAAATTCAAATTCTCTTCCCAAATTCAAATTCTCTCGTACAAATGCAACCTAATTGTATTCATTTGAAAATAGGTGTAAACTTAATAAATAACGTCCAAAATAATTAATTTTATAATATCGCATAAAACTATTTTTAATACTATAGCTAACCGATTTTGTTTATCTTTTGATAATTTTTGATTTCTTAAAATAGTTCATCAACACACAAGAAAATTTAAAAATAAATTCAAAAAGACTTGGACTTAATATTCAATAAAATTTTATACTTAATACATAATAATAATATTAAACTATCTATATATACTATTAGAGTATAGAAGAAATCAAAGTCCACATAGAATATTTCGCTTCTACAATGTTCTAGAAACATTTGGTCTAAAATGTGTCTCATGAATCAGTTACGAAAATAAAACATCATAATAAACATTTAACATTTAACTATTCTAATATTTGGTTTTGTATATTCTATAAAACAAGATTGTTCCACCAAGTTGTAATTTGTTCGGGAGAAAAAGTGGTTTCATCACGGTTCGAACTCCGTTATCATCGTGTGTTCTTTCCTTTATGTTAAAAACCGCGGTTCCAGTTAGTATTCAATATTGTTTTTGAGATTTAGTACCGAACCGGAATCGGCCTAAGGAGACCGGATTTTAAGTGGGGTTCCGGCCTTTCCCGGGAGCTTGCTTTATTCAAGATATTTTTTGTATTATATACCGATACCCCAACGGTTTAGTCTTTTATTTGTAATATTGAATACTACTATTTGAGTTCAAATGACTACGACACAACCGTGCATCAAAGATCCTCGTCCGCGCCGAAGGATGTTAGTGCCAAATATTAGAATTTCTGGGTGGAAACATTTGGAACCAGGTTTGCTGGATTGTCTATTTTTGGCCATTGAAGAAAAGAAACCCTACCTTAAAAGGAGTGGAAAACCATTCCCATGTGGAACAAGACTCCATTTGGATGGAAAGATTTGAAATTTGTATTTTAAATTTATAATAACAAATCAATTGAGGTTGTTTAGATGAAATCATTCATAATTGATTTCAAATATTTGAACGACCATATTTTGCATTTAATCAATCATTTTTAAGGATTTTCAAGTGATTTTCTTTATTTTGAATCATTTGAAATGAATTTGAACATTTAGAAACTACTTTACTTCCCAAATCCAAATTCTTTCGCTTTGTATAGTTGCGAATTAAGAAAAAAATGCAACCGGTGATGATAATTGTATTCATTTGAAAATAGGTGTAAACTTAATAAATAACGTCTAAAGTAATTAATTTTATAATATCGCATAAAACTATTTTAAATACTATAGCTAATGCTTGCAAGTCTTGCAAGCTTTGAAAAAATGGTGGCACATAAACGTTTTGTTCTAAGTTCTATCCGGTTGAGAATTCAAAATTCTAATATTACGAAAGAAGTTTTAATATTAAATTTCACATAAATACACTATTCCAATTTCCATGTGTTTATGTGTGAGAAAAGGTTAATGCATGTTCGGTGTACCCAACCCAGGTAAATGGAAAACACGATTTAATTGAGAATCGAGTCACCACGTCTGATCTCCGTACGTCCTTCTAGGTCGGGTCGATCTTCGCCGGTACATTACAAGATTCTCTGGAGCCCACATATTTGCATGATTGTGAAGAAACGGGTCACACGTGGAACAATCTAGAGTACTCGTGGAGAAATGGGGATAGTAATGTGATTTTGCGGGGTGCAGCTGTAATCACATACAACCGCGGGTTAGGTGATTGTCAGCTGAATGCCGCGTTTCAGAATATTATTGGTCCAGCTTCTTAGTATTCTTTTGCCCATATGAAAATATTGTTTTTTTTTTTTTTTTCATTTTTTTCCTCTATAGGTGAACATTGATTTTTTTTTTTCTTAAAAAAAAGTTAGCACTTGCAAAATAGAAAATAGAGTTTTTTTTTTTTTGTGTGTGTTTGGTTAAAGTTTACTTAAAAATCTCATAATATCTTAAGTTCAGATGAATTATTTAAATGTAAAATCTATAAAATTCTTTAAGATATTAAAATAAAATAAGATGTGTGAGTTTATAAGATATTAGTAGTAGTACTTTTGAAAATTATGATCAAAATAAAAGGAGTTTGCAAATATTTTACAAACAAATTAGGAACTAGATTTTTTTTTTTTTAGAGGGAGTTAATGAGATTCTAAGAGTGATTCCTTGAGCTTTAGTTTTGTTTATTTTTACTTTTGGAGAGAATAGTGTGAAAAAGCACAAAAAATTATATTTTTGAAAAATAAGAATGAATTTTGAAAATATTATTGGATATAAGATGAAAATGTGATGATGATAGTTGATGTTATTGTTTTATTAGTATAATTAATAGTGATTGAATGTGATTGGTGATTTGAAAATTGAGAGAGGGTGAATAGTGTATTTGTGAATATGATTATATAATAATGATAGTTGATGTAGTATAGTTTTTTTGTTTAAATTATAAATAGATGTGATTGATGATTTGAAAAGTGAGAAAAGTGAATAGTATGAGATTCTAAGAGTGATTCTTTTTTGAATATTTTTAAATTGTTCACAAACAAACACGTTTTTCATGAAAAAAAAATTTGTCCAAAAAATGGAAGAGATGAAAATTAATTTTCAAGCAAGCACATTGTGATTTGAAAATTCGATGAATCTTATTTGTAATATGATTATATATTTGATCTTTAATATTTTTTGTTTAAAAAAATTATGTGATTGTGATTTTAAAACATATATTTTTTCATTCTTAAAAATTACACGTTTTCATGAAAAAATTTGTCCAAAAAATGGAAGAGTATTTTAAAATATCTTTTATTCTTAAATAATAGAATATTTTAAAATACTTTTATTTTAGAATAGAAGATCTGGAATGGTAACATCTCGTCCGTCCAGATATTTTAAGTAGTTGATAGAATAAAATTATCTAAATACTCTCTGAGGTGCATGTGTAACGCCAACAAAACATAGCGTAGATTGAGGTTTCATAACCATTAAGATTTTCTTCCAAAAGTCCCAACAAAAAAAGCCATATATATTTTTTTACTTTAATAATTATTCTGTTGATTTTTAATTAGTTATTGGTACTTTAATTAAAAAATGTAATTAAACTGAGGCTTTTCTCATTTTCAATTAGTTTATTGATACTTTAATTAATCATTTCTCTTGAAAGAAAAAATCAGATACGAACTTGGAAAAAGCATTGGTGTTAGTTACTCCTGAAAATAGAAATTCGGCATACAATATCATTATTTTCTGAAAGAGTTCTTCATTTTTGAAGCTTTGACGATTGGTTACAATGCATGTTTTTAATTTTCATTAATGGGAATTACGCTTCAAACTTCATTTCAGATTGAGTAATTATCCATATATTTCTTTTTCTTTATGCACCGTATAAGCAAATATGGTCTATAATTTTGAATCTCAGCAAAAATATGCATTAAAGATTCGCATGTCATTATACTTATAAGAACACTTGTGATATCGTACCACATACCAACAAAATTCATCCTAAATTTCAATTAATAAATCAAGCTTAATTTGTATACGAACAAGTTATTTTAGGTACTTGTCATTATAGTATTAATTTGGGATCGTTTTCATTTCACATGGGCAAAGGTTGTAAACACTAATTACATGTTAAAAAAAGGAGTTGTGTGATTTATGTTTGAAATGTGTGTGCTCAAAAATGGAAATATAATCTCCCTTTCAAAAGAGTAATTATTATGCAAAATAAGAACACAATAAGCAGGGATGGAACATGTCCCTTGGACGTGTCATGCTCCAAATGTTCACTTTATTTTGGGTGTCCAACATGTAGCTATCCCAAAGTGGCACAAAATCTCCACAGATACTCGTCCCAACTCCCAAATGATGTTTTGCTTTGTGGAGATTTAAAATAAGAAGTAATAGAGAATGTAAAAAAATTATTTTTAGGAAATATCAGCTTAAACCACGACTATGTTTTATAGGCAAATTAAACTCGTTTATTATTGGCCAATATGGTTATGTTTTAGGCTATGTTTGTTTTAATGTTCTGAAAGAATACATTGAGTAATGTGTTTATTAAGGGAACAATATACTGAAACAAGTAATACGTTTTTTAGTTCTGAAAGAGAGAAAATAAGGGGGAATTGATGTGAACCGCAGCAACGAACGTGTATATATACGATCCAAGCAACAATATATTGTTAACCTAAGATCTCCACTAATTTGGTTAAAGATGGTGGAATAACCTCGACCCGTTGCTTAGCAAAGCAAGAACCTTGGTATTCGAAGACACCACAAGCAATTATGTATTATTGCCTGATAAGTCGATAATTGCAACAAGAAGTTTGAATCTTGAAGCACTTGGAAAAACACTCAAGTTTGAGGTAAAAATATGAATTCAATTGATTAACTAATGAAAAAGAACAAGTGTTAACCCTTATATGGGGTCCCAAACCCTAAATCAACTAGGAAATAACTTAAAAATCGAAAAAGAAAACAAAAAACAGGATAAAACCTAAAACGCGCCCATGGACACGGTCATGTTGCTGAACACGGCCAGGTCGTGTTCCCTGCTGTTTCGGAACCAAAAATATGTATGCGAGCACGGCGGTGTCTATGAACACGTCCCGTTTCGACCTCTTCTCGTCCCAAATTCGAAATAACAACTTAAGATGTGGCCATAAAGGTTTATTTGGCCTCCAAAATATCAAAATGACTTAAATGACTCAAATTACAACTAACTACGATAAAAGAATACAAGTCACTATTGAGAACTTGATTACAATGTCTTCAAGACGCAAAATGACTTGTATTCTGTGGCATCCTTCACTTACTCAGTCTAAGGTGGACTCTTGAACATTGATGATGTGAATCGACTGGACCACCCGAACATCTTCTTCCATCGGCAATGCACTTTCGGTCTCCTTTTGAATGACTTGAATCAACCCATTGGTGCTTCCTTGAACTTCCTTGCTCGAGGCCTCGTCACTGGACTAACTCGTACTGTTACCGAGTCTTTCGTCTATGGATTCTCATCATTCCCCTTCTCTTGAGAAGGATTTATCCTCAAATTCGAACCTGCATCAAATGGACTAAGATCAACAACATTAAAATAAGCACTATTGCCATACTCACCCGATAAGTCAATCTTATAAGCATTATCATTGATTCGCTCAAGCACTTGGAATGGACCATCTCCACGAGGATGCAGTGTTTGGACTTTCGTCGGGCCGGGAATCTTTCGGATGTATATGTACCCAAACCCAATCACCAGGCTCAAACACCATCTTCCTGTGATGTTTCTTAGCATGTGCAGTGTACTGCTCTGTTCGCCGTTCGATGTTGAGCCTTGCTTTCTCATGTACCTGCTTAACAAATTCAGCTTTCTTCTGCCCATCTAAGTTAACATGCTCAGAAACAGATAAAGGTGATAAATCCAGTGGGGTTAGTGGATTAAAACCATAAACAAGTTCAAATGGTGAAAACTTCTATGCAGAATGAACAACACAATTATAAGAAAACTCAACATGCGGTAAACACTCTTCCCATGTTTTAATATTCTTTTTAATGATAGCTCTCAACAACATGGACAAAGTTCTATTAACTACTTCAGTTTGACCGTCCGTTTGGGGATGACAAGGAGTAGAAAATAACAATTTAGTACCCAGTTTTTCCCACAAGGTCTTCCAAAAGTAACTTAAGAACTTAGTATCTCTATCGGAAACAATGGTCCTAGGCATACCATGCAATCTCACAACTTCTCGAAAGAACAAATCATCAATTAAAGATGCATTATCAATTTTATGACGAGGAATAAAATGCGCCATCTTTGAAAAACAATCTACGACAACAAATATAGAATCAGGCCCTTGTTTAGTTCTTGGAAGTCCTAAAACAAAGTCCATAGAAATATCAACTCAAGGTGTTGTCGGTATGGGCAAGGACGTGTAAAGACCCTCATTTTGTACTCGATATTTAGCTTGCTTACAAGTAACACATCTAGTACAAATACGTTCAACATCACGCTTCATATATGGCCAATAGAAATGCTCTTGCAAGACTGCTAAGGTTTTGGCTACCCCCAAAATATCCCATAAGACCCCCACCACAAAATTCTCTCACTAGTAAGTTTCTCAATAAACAATCACGAATGCACAATTTATCCTCTCGAAACAAAAACCCATCATGTCTATAAAATTTACCCAGTGCCCCTTTTTTGTATGCAACAAACGACTAACCAAAATCAAGACCATGCAAGTACAACTCTTTAACATGTTCAAATCCAAGAATTTTAGCATCTAAAGTAGAGATCAGAGTGTACCTTCGAGATAGTGTGTCTGCCACAACATTAGTTTTATCTTGCTTGTACTGGATGACGTAAGGAAACGTCTTGATGAACTCAAGCCAAAGCGCATGTCGCTTGTTCAACTTTTGTTGCCCATTGAGATACTTTAATGACTCGTGATCAATGTGAATTATGAACTCCTTCGTCCATAAATAATATTGCCATGTTTTTAGTGCCCGAACTAAAGCATACAACTCCTCGTCGTACGTCGGATAGTTCAAGAATGCCCCACTCAATTTCTCGCTAAAGAATGCATTTTGTTGCCCCTCTTGCATTAATACGGCTCTAATCCCAACTCCCGAAGCATCACACTCGATCTCAAAAACCTTGGTGAAATCCAGTAATGCTAGTAAAGACGCATGTGTTAGCCTTCTTTAAGCAACTCGAATGCCCTGTCTTGTGCTTCACCCCACTGAAACACAACACTCTTTTTAATGGTCTTCATCAATGGTGATGCTATAGTGGTAAAATCTCGTATAAACCTCCGGTAAGAACTCGCAAGCCCATGAAAACTACGGACTTGACTGGCCAATGTTGGCTTAGGCCAATCCTGAATAGCCTTAATCTTTTCCTCGTCTACAGTGATTCCCCTTAAGCTCACTACAAATCCCAAGATATCAGCTCGGAACAAAATGTGCACTTCTTGATATTTGTATATAGTTGCTCCTTTCTCAACACTTATAGTACGGCCCGCAAGTGATCTAAATGTTCATACAATAATTTACTATAGATGAGAATGTCATCAATCAAAGAGACCACCACGAACTTTCCAATAAAAGCCCTCAAAACGTAGTTCATTAATCTCATAAAGGTACTCGACACATTAGTTAGCCCAAATGGGATAATTAACCACTCATACAAACCATGCTTTATTTTAAAAGTTGTTTTCCACTTGTCTCCTTCCCGCATCCGAATCTGATGGTATCCGCTTCTCAAGTCTATCTTGGAGAAGATGCTTGACCAATGAAGCTCGTCCAACATGTCATCTAAGCGGGGTATGGGGCATCGGTACTTAATAGTGATGTTACTATTACCCCAACAATCCACACACATCCTCCACGAACCATCTTTATTTGGGACTAGTAATATCAGAACTGCACACAGACTCATACTCTCTCGAATGAGTTTCTTACTTAGCAATTCATCAAACTGCCACTACAATTTCTTGGTCTCCTCAGGGTTGGACGTGTACGGCCGGTCGGTTCGGTAGTGAGGCCCCTGGAATAAAGTCAATCTTGTGCTCAATCCCTCGAATAGGCGGTAATCCATCTAGCATCTCATTTGGAAACACATCCTCGAATTCCTGCAACAAAGACAACACAAAACTATGCAAATTGTGGTTAAGATTGTCAGTAGATAAATAAGTTCCCATGTACACCAAGAGTATCATCGAATAACCACTCGATGTGACTTTCCTAAGATCAATCACCTTTGCCATTAAATTTATTTTTCCCTCATTTCTTACCTCAAGGCCGTTTGTTCCTCCTTTTATTTTTCGGCCCTCTCAGTAATTTTACTCTCCTTTTTCTCGGCTATCTCTCGAGCCTCACTTCTATCCTTAGCCGGAACCTTACTCTTGTTTTCCCTCAAGATCTTCTTTTTCTCAGCATTATTTTAATTTTTCTTCTCACTAGTCGAACTCTCTTTTTCTTTTGCCTCTCCTGCTCTCAGTTTCACTTGATCCTCATAAATTTCTGTCGAAGTCGAAGGTACAAGGACAAAACGCTTTTGGTTATGAATAAGAGTATACTGGTTGGTGTAGCTGTCATGTTGCACCCTCCTATCAAACTGCCACGATCTACCCAACAAAATGTGCTCCGCTTGCATCGGCACAACATCACACAACATTTCATCCTTATATCCCCCAATTTGGAATGCTACTAACACATGTTTAGTGATTTGCATTTCCCCACAATCACTTAACCTCTGCAATTTATATGGTTGTGGGTGTTTCATCGTTAGAATCCCCAATTTCTCCATCAACGTCGTGCTAGCTACATTAGTGCAACTACCACCGTCTATAATAACACTATACATCTTTCCATTGATTAAACACCTTGTGTGAAAGATGTTTTCTCGCTGGACTCCCTCATCTGACTTAGGTTAAATACTCAGTACCCTCCGGGACACTAAAGACAATGCATCCCACCTTAATGGTTCCACTACTTCCGTAATATCCTCCAACTCTGGTATATCACTATAATCCAGCTCTCCCTCACTTTCCTACTCTAATTCCCTATTATAAAGTAACACTAACACCCTTTTATTTGTATATTGACTAGCAATATGCCCAAAACCATGATACGTAAATCATTTAGTATCCTTTGCTCGGGTAGTAGAAGGTTCAAATTTACCTGCGGGTTTAGGCTCGGTCTCCCTCCCCTTTTGCTCCAATGGTTTTGAACTCTGCTCCTTCTTTTTGTTGGCGTTCGACTTCCATGCATTGGAGTTAGACCCTCCTCTTGAGTTGCTGCTCAACTTTTACCGCCATGTGCACCATCTCCGCAAGATCGACACAATGATGTAAGTCGACGGCATCTGCTATAGGAGTATTCAATCCCGCGATAAACCTATCCATCGTAACCTCCTGATCCTCCTCTATATTAGCCCTTTTCATCAACATCTCTATCTATTTATGGTAATCCTCTATGCTCTTACACCCCTGTGTCAATCTCTGCAACCTTTGATAGACGCGTCGGTAGTAATGATTTGGTACAAAATGACATCGCATCACACTTCTCATCTCCTCCCATGTGGAAACGGGCCGCTCGCCGCTTCTCCTCCTCGAGACCATTAATTGATCCCATCAAACACTTGCGTAGTCTGAGAACTCAATTGATGCCAGTTTCACCTTTTTCAGTTTGGAATCATTCTGACATTCAAACATATTCTCGATTTTCCTCTCCCAATCCATATAGGCGTACGAATCACTCTTTACCTAGAACGATGGAATTTGCATTTTGATGTTACTCAAATTGCCATACTTCCGTCCCCTATCAACCCTATTTCCACGCCGACCTCTGGTCGGATTATAATTTCACTACCTTTCAGAATCAAAATCATCCATCTCCTCCGCCCATTCCTCCAGTTCGAACCTCCTAGGCCTTCGTGCCATAGGAACATGCTCCTCTATTTTTAGCGCCTCACTGGGATCCCCGTACGTCTCGATCATCACTTTGTTCATGAGGCTTGCAAGTGCCTCCATATGTAACTTATTACTTAAACCTAATGGTTGTCGATTTTCTTCGGACATAGTTGGTTCACTCCCTCATATGTATACACTCGAGTTTCACTCAACTCACAATTTTCAAATACTCGTACTTGTTATGATTATAACCAAATCAGCCAATCGCAAGTACACCCTAACAAACCAAGAAAATTACCAAGTAAACAACGGATCTCAATAAGATGAATTTAGAATACTAGGGATTGTAAATCCTAATTTCCATAATTTTCAAATTTTTTTTGTGCACACGGATTACGATTCTTTACCAGTTGATTTGTCTGTGCAAATTTTGATTTTTTTTGTACCTTTGAAGAACTAGAGTTTATAAGAAATCTGGGAAATAACAAGGATTAAAGAAAGAGTGACAGATTTAACCTTGATAGATGGCTTTGATTACCAACTGATGTGAACTGTAGCAACGAACCCAAACAATAAATATATTGTTAACTCAAGATCTTCACTAGTTAGGTTAAAGATGGTGGAATAACCTTGACACGTTGCTTAGCAAATCAAGAACCTTGGTATACGAAGATGCCACAAATAATTATGGATTATTGCATGATAAGTCGATAATTGCAACAAGAAGCTTGAATCTTGAAGCACTTGAAAAAACACTCAAGTTTGAGAGTAAAAATATGAGTTCAATTGATTAACTAATGAAAAAGAACAAGTGTTAACCCTTATATGGGGTCCAAACCCTAAACCAACTAGGAAACAACTTAAAAATCGAAAAAGAAAACAAAAAAAATGATAAAACCTAAAATGCGCCCGCGGACATGGTCGTGTTGCTGAACACGGCCAGACTGTGTTCTCTACTGTTTCGGAACCAAATAATATGTATGCGAGCACAACCATGTATGTGAACATGGCCAGGCCATGTCTGTGAACACGATCGTGTTGGCCTGCACACGTCCCGTTTCGACCTCTTCTCGTCCTGAACTCGAAATAACAACTTAAGACGCGGCCTTAAATGTTTATTTGACCTACAAAACATCAAAATGACTCAAAACGACTCAAATTACAACTAACTACGTTAAAAGAATACAAGACACTATAGAGAACTTGATTACAAGATCTTCAAGACGTAAAATGACTTGTATTCCGTGGCATCCTTCAGCTGCTCAGTCTAAGGTGGACTCTTGAGCGTTGATGATGCGAATCAACTGGACCACCAAAACATCTTCTTCCATCAGCAATGCACTCTCGATCTCCTTTTGAATGACTTGAATCAACCAATTCATGTGAATGAGAAACTAATATACCAATTTGTCCACTTAAAACATAAAACTGTCATAAAAATTGAAAAATGTGAGGATGAAGTGAAACTCCATCCCACATGGGTCAATAAGCCAAAATATGTTTTATTTATATGGTTCAAGATACAAAACAACTTATTTCTTGTGATATTAACAATACAAATTACAAGAACTTTGAACTTTTAGTGTTACTGAACTATCTAGATTGACTATGCAGATAGAAGTATGAATTTCGAAATTTTTTCAGATGCCAAGAATGGGTTCTGGGGGAATTCGTATTTATAGATATTCGGGTGCCCTTTTAGACTGGGTTCAACCCTTGGTCTGGATTGATTTGGATTGTCTAATCATGTTCTTTGATCAAAAGTCATGATATGGTGGTCCTGATCGTACCCCTTGTGAAGGTCCACAACCCTTAGCAATATACCCTTTCTGACTGGACAGTGGTGTCTAGTCCTTGGCGCTCTATCAGCACCAAGCGACCAGTCATAGTCCTTCACACCACCCGATCGCCACATGGCACCATCTAGACATTTGTTCCATGTCACTAGCCCACTGAGTTGCTATATCAGCTGCCTTGCTACATCATCAAGCCACCGGACCGAACTCTGGTTCGATTTCTCAAAAATTAAAAGTTCCCCGTAGCTACTCGCGATAATCATATGTTTCAAGCGCCAAGTGTGCCTCTAAAGCACCCAATCGACAAGTGCGATGTGCGACTCAGGCTCCGGCTCGGACGATGCTCCCCACCGTCCTCGGTACAACTTGAGCTAGCTCAAAACTATCCAAAACCAACATGGTCCACTAGGGTGCACCATAAGAAGCTTCGCTTCATTACTCCTTACTATTGGTGAAATTCTATATAAGGTAACTAATGTTGCTCCTTATTTCCTATGTGTGATGTGACTCTTTGCATTCCCTTTCTTTCACATTTCCATTAAATTGAATTTGAGTGTCTTACTTTATGCATTAAGTATTTTTCATTCACCCGATATTGGTTTTGAAAAATTCAAAAATGTTAAACTCTTATATCCCGCGGTGTAGATTATGTTTATCTCATTTATTTACTATTATAAATAAATGAACTCACTTAAATAATTGGTCAAAACTTAATTTTCATTAACCACTTTCAACATGCATAAGTGTGGACATCACTTCATTCTGCTTGGTCATTAATTTGAGATTTAGGGGCAAAGCCGGAAAACTATGGCAAATCCATGAATTCCCTCCAACAACTTTTCAAACGAGACTTTCTATTTGGTGCTTAATTCACCATGTGAATGTCATGTTTATAAAATATTATTATTGTACACATGACATTCACCTATTGTGTTGAAACATCAGATGAAACACCATATATAAAAATAGGAAAATTGTATACCAATTTTTCCTCGTACCAGACACAGACTTTTCCATTAATTATAGGAATGATTACAAAAACATCATTGAGGTTTGAGCTAATTACAAAAAAAAAAAAAAACTTAGAGATGTTTGAAAATTACCAAAAAAAAAAAAAAAAAGCACTTCAAGTTTAATTATGTCTTTAAATTTAAGGGATAAATGTAATATATTTTATAAATGTTAGGGAATTATTATTAAAATATTTTTTTGCTTATGAAAAGGAAAAATGTAAGACAAAAGTAAATCTCAAGTGATTTTTTGCAATATTCTAAATTTGTGGTTTTTTTTTAAATTAGCCGGAATCACGTGGGAAACTTTATAATTATCCCTTAATTACATACCAGGAACATGGACCTTTATACTACTGGTTTGTATCCAAAGCACCACGTCGTGACAGCATAGCATGTTTGTGAAACATGAAAGACTATTTCGTGGCCGAGTATTCACAACTTTCCTTTTTGAATATATTGATGATCTTATTCTCATTGGATAGCAAGAAGACATGTGTGGTAAGGGTTATTATAGGTAAGAACTTGAAGCTCTTCTGTCATAATGAACCTTAGGATGACACATTGTTGCATTCTTGAATTTGGGCAAGATGTGTCCGTTGGTGGATCTTAATTTCTTATGGGCCACATCTGTGCCCGTGGGTGCTTTGTTGAGTGAATTTATTTGTGGAAGAAGAGATTTTTTCATTTTGTGATCATATTAACTAGGAGCATTTTTTTCTTTTTCTTTTTTGGTATTGCATTAGTGTGGGTAAAATTGCAATTTTGGTTATGTAATTATATGGGTGGCAAAATTATCATAGATATCACATTTTGCAAAACGAAACCATTCTCTTAGGAGCAAAAACAATATTTAATAATTAATATATAATTCGATTTATATATTGAAATAATACTAATTGTTCAATGGGCTATTAATGGAATAACCAAGCCCAAAGGAGTCCGGAACCGGCCCACATGCCAATTTCTCTTACGCGCCCACGAGGTCCATCACCGGGTATAAAAGGTCACTCTTATTCATTTGTAAGTAATATGCACTCATAATCACTCTTACGTATAATTCAATATTCGTTATTGCCTTAATTTCTCTCAATCACTATGATGACTTCAGTGTCGGAGAGGCCTTCCTGGGACAACCTCAGAGCCCTCTAACGTTTGCACGTGTTTGCAGACAAGTTCTCAATCGAAGGACTTCTAGCTCCCGGAGAAAAAGACTTGAAGACTTCTCCTTTGGGAAGGACTTTATCAGAATCCCTAATTTGGAGTGATCTGCCCTAAAAAACATCACATTCAATTAAAAAAAACTCGTAAGTTGATTGATTTTTGCCAGAAATTGCAAAATCAGCCGAAAAGTATGGGGGCTCACGTAACCGATCAATGATATTTTCCGGCAAAATATTCAATTGTCGGTTAAAAATATAACTCAATTCTTGAAATTTTCTTTACTTGTAAGATTTTTTTACAAAACTTAATCTCAACGAGCCAGTTTGCCATCCCTCTTTAGTTTCAATTTTGCCAATTGATGTGTTTCCAACTATTTTGGGTGTATTTTGATCAATTTCACTGTATTAGTCCGGTTAAATTATATAGCATTACGATATTCACAAGAAAATTCCTATAATATTTTAATATACATTTTTAAAATTTAAAAAAAAATGTTTATTTCTCTCTCTCCTACACATTCGTTGTTATACGTTTTTGGATTAATGAATAAGGACCACCTAGGCAGATATATTTCTTTATTTTTTTTTCCACTTTATGTGGGATTGAAATTTCAACGTTAAGCAGCAACAGAGTGAATTATAATGATCTATTTAATTCTCAAAAGTAGCATTTACATAATTATTTGTTATTTATTTATTGCAAGGTTTGAGTATAGAAAAACTTAACTTGATGAACACCTTTAATTGGTTTTACACCATGAGGCGATGAATGATTTCTCATTCTTCTTTCGAGTATTTGCACATTCAGCTTAGATGTGTCTAAAGCCACCACATTCTCTGCATTGAATCCTTTTGCTTTTATTTGAAGATTTGCTTCTTCTGTTCTTTTCTTTCGTAGATTTTTCAAAACTGTCAAGGAGTTGAGGGCGTGAAACCGATCTTTCTTCATAAACACAAGACATGTTAGCAATAAATATAAAACAGGATCTCACTAATAAGAATTAGTGTTAGGCTCTAATGCCAATTGATAAAATATGTTGCCTTATTAATCAATATATCAATACAAAACCCTAGATGTTAGGATTCAAACAGTGTTGTATGTTAATGTTGTAACACTGAAACATACGACACACTCACACATCGGAAATATAAATAACACCAGGATTTTTAACGTGCTTAGATTCAAGAATCATAATGCACGAGGCCACGTCCAGAGAAAAACAATCCAATATTAGAAAAACAAAGTTTATTACAAATACGACTGGGTTTACGAATAGCATAAAGACTGTTAGAAAAATGTTTTTATCAAGATTTTGATGATTTTGTTTAAATGAGTTTTTATACCAAAACAATGTTTATAAATGTTGTCCAAATACTCCTAAATGATTTAAAATGTTTTTACTAATTTTTGGAGTATTTCTTAGAGTTTATTATTCGATAACAATTGGACAATACTTTTGATGATTTTGTGTTAATTGATTTTTACACCAAAATAATATTTTAAATGTTGTCCAAATACTCCAAATTGATTTAAAATATTTTTACTAATTTTTTGGAGTATTTATTCAAGTTTATTTTCGACTAAAATATTGGACAACACATTTGATGATTTTGTGTGTTAATGTGTTTTCACACTAAAACAATATTTCTAAATGTTGTCCTAATACTCCCGATCGGTCTAAAATATTTTTACTATTTTTCGCAGTATGTCTTGAAGTTTATTTTCGATAAAAAATTGGACAACACTTCTGTCTCGTGGTCGACAGGTCGCCTATAGGGCAACCCGTACATGAAGGTGTAAGTTGAAACAGAAAGAGAGACTGAAGATTTCAACAGCAGGCCGATCGGTCGCCCAGGGGGTCGACCGGTGCCTGCTTGTGCGAGTTTCGTTTTGTTCTTCAAAATTGAAAGGGAGAAATTTGGGCATGGCATGGGGTCGGTCGGACCCCTCATCGACCGGTTGCCCTGTGTAAATTTGTGCGATCTAAATTTGAATTTCTATCTCTGCGCGACCGTTCGCCCTGTAATCTTTTGACAGTAACATTTGTACCGTTGGACATCCATATCAGCAAGATTTACTTTATCAATTTTGAACATTATTTCTACATCTTGTGATCTTCTTTTTGTAGACAAAAGTGATGATGGAGGAGCCTATGTTGGAGATCCAATCTTGAATACTCTCCTATAAATAGAGTATGATTTGAAGACACAAGTGCACAACAACACAAGCAATCAAAACAACAAGAAAAATCTGCAAATTCTCCAAGCTTTCATATTTTACATTCTTGTTGTAATAAGCCTAAGTTCTTGCACTTGCACACTCTTGAGGTCTAGGCTTTTTATTCTTGATTACACTTGCACTCAAATTGTAATATTCATTATTGAGTTGTAATCTTGATTTTTGGTCAATCATTCAACACAAGACATCCTTGTGAGTATTCTTGTGGAAAGAATACACTTGGGGGATCTAGGTGATAGGTGTTTCAAGAGTGTGGTGCTCTTGAGGTATTTGAAGAATTTGGTGTTCTTCAATATTGAAGATTGTGGTGATCTTCACAAGGTGCCGTTGAAGGAAGATTGTGGTAATCTTCAAGGGAGATTGTGGTAATCTCCAAGGTGTTGTTGAAGAAGAGTGTGGTGCTCTTCAAGGTGTTGTTGTAAAGTGGTGTTGTATTAATTTTGGTAATTAATAAAATATTTTTTTTGAAATCCATCCCGGATATACTGGGTTGAACCTCTATAAATTGATGTGTGTTGTTTACATCCCGCACTTTTATTATTGTCTTGGCTTATTTGTTTCGAAAAAGAGGGCATATTCGAAAAGATGAACATAATCTATTCACCCCCTCTAGATTATCGTAGCCGCTTGGACTTACAAGTGGTATCAAAGCCAAACTCTTTGGCAAGCTCGTTCCACATAGAGATTAAAGAGGAACGATCATCGGCTACGAATGAAGTCTACCTTACCGGCGCCTCCACCACCAAGCCACCACTATTTGATTCCAAAAATTTTACATTTTGGAAAGAAAGAATGAAATGCTATCTACAAGGTTGCGGGTTCGATATTTGGAACACGATCGTCAATGGAGAATCCATTCCGATAATGAACTTACTACACACCTCCAAAGGCCTCAAAGAGCTCAATGATGAAGAGAAGAAAATCATCTCCTTAAATGGTAAAGCTCTAAATATTTTGTATTGTTCACTTACCGTTTTGGAATTTGATCATATTGTAGGAATTCGATCGGCACATGAAGTATGGCAAAAATTAGAAGCCATGTATGAAGTATATGCAAATGAAAGGAGCAACTCAAAAGCATCTACTTCTCAAAAGGATACTAAATCAAATCCAAGGAACAAGTCTCTTACAACTTCCAACTATGAAGAAGATGAACTATGTCTTATGGGCTTCGAAGAAGAAAAAGAGGCAAGTTCTAAACCCTCTACTTCCTATAATATTGATATACAAAATGAATATAGTGATTTGCAAAATGATTATGACTAACTTCAAAATGAATTCCAAAGCTTACTTGTTAAATACAAAGATTTGAAAAAGAAATTCAATGTTTTGAAAAATGGTAAGGATAGTTTGTTTACTTCCTATGAATCACTATCATGTGCTCACACCACCACACTTGACAAGGTTAGAAACCTTGAAAAATAAAATAGTACTCTTGTTGAGGATATTAATTGCATGAAAAAATATTTATCAAAATCCAACTTGAGTACCAATAAAATGACCAAGATTGTTGATATTCAAAATTGTGATAAAGGACTTACTCATAAGCCTAATGTTGTCAATCATATGAAAAAGAATCAAGTCTCTATGCATGATGGTTATTATGCTCCAAGAACTATTACATGCTTCTATTGTGGTAAAAAGGGTCATACGGTAAATACTTGTCGGGCTAGAAATAGCTTTAATTATTGTTGGAGACCTAAAAGTCTCAAAGTTAATCCCAAAGGACCCAAACACTTGAGGGTACCACAAAACGATGTCATATTAGGTACCCGGCAGAATAATAATCAAGGAAAATTTATGCCGCCAAGAAGACATCAAATGACCGTCTCATTTAATCAAAGGAGAAGACATCACCACAATGAATTTCCAAGAGAAAGACATTATCAACAATGGGAAGGACATAATCCTTGGAAATGGAGCAATTGGAGAAGCCATCATCTACAAGATGATTTTCAAAAGGAAGATACCATCAACAACGGAAAGACATAACCCATGGAAATGGCGTAATTGGTAAACCGTATCTCCTCATTTAAATATGCATTTTATTTTGTTATTATGCATGTTTGTAATTGTGCCAAATTTTTCAAAATGAGTTTTAAAAAAATTATTTTTAAAATTAAGGTCTTCAATATATTTGTGTGTTCTTAAAATTTTTTTAAAAAAGAAGACCTTGCATGTTATATTTAAAACTCTTGTGCATTTGTTTAAACTATAGTGTTTTATCATCTCTTATGGATTTTTATGGCATAAGCATACTTGTGACATATATCATTGCTCTAGCCTACACTATTACAATTATTCTTGTGTGCAAGACTTGTTCTAAGAATTGTGTAGGATTTATATATCTTCATCAATGGTTATCCACTCATTATTTAACAAGAGAGATATAAACTATCGAGGTACGGTCACCATTGTTATTCATCTCTTAGACTCGATATAATTTTTTCCATATGTCTATGTGCTTATTTTTCAAGATATTTCAAAGCATCTCGTACAAGTGCCATTAAAAGGATTTTTCGATTTTTTGAAAGGCACTATTCGATCAAGCTTGTTTTATCCAAGACTTGTAAAGGATTATATTTTGTTTTGATAAAATATTTGAATTTCATCCTTCTCTAAAAAGTATGCATTTGATTGTTCATATTCATTCTTGTCAAAACTCTTGTTCAAATGCTTCTTTTAAATAAGATCTCAACTCTATGATCTCGGTCTTTCAAATTTCAAAAGAGACCTTATATAGCTTTCTATAAGCCTATTTGAACTTACATGTCTTATTGAACTATTGATAATTTGTTTGAAAGCATAGTATGTGTTACTTGTCATTGTGTCTCTATTATTCGATATTACTATGCTCTTGTGCAATATGTCTTGTTAAGATTTTGCAGGAATTTTTGGTATTTCAAAACAAGCTTGATAACCAAGGCAAGGTTAGTAGATCAAAGATAATGTCAAGAAGAAGGTATTGATTTTGATGAAACATTTGCACCCGTAGCATGTTTTTGAAGCTATTCACATTTTACTTGCCCATTCTTGTTTTTAAGAAAATTTCAAGCTTTACAAAATGGATGATAAATCTACTTTTCTAAATGGTTTTATTCAAGAAGTCTATGTTAAACAACTGGGGTTTGAAAAATTTTAGGCCAAATGATTTTTATAAAAGGCCTTGTATGTTTAAAACAAGCACCCCGTGTATGGTATGATAGACTTAGCTATTCTCTTTTGCAAAATTATTTTACAAGAGGTAAGTTGATACTACTCTCTTTGTTTTTTGAAAAAGGGCAAGATTGCTTATTAGTGCAAATTTGAGTTGATTTGGTGCTACTAATGAATTTTTGTGCAAAACTTTTTCTAATTTGATGCAAGGTGAACTTGAGATGATCATAATGAGGGAGCTCAAATTTGTTCCTTGGACTTCAAGTTAAAAAATGCCAAGAAGGTGGTTATATTTCATAATCAAAGAATACACAAGAACCTTTGAAGAAGTTAGTCATTGAAGAAGGAAGAACAATTTCTATTCCTATGGCAATAATATCAAGATGGACAAAAGTTGAGAAATGAATATTGGTTAACAATCAAATTCGAGGTATGTTTATCTTCGTTTATTACTCTTTTAGACTCGACATTTTCTTTGCCTTATGTCTATATGCTCGAATTCAAAACTATCCCAACGAATCTCATTAAAGTCTCGTTAAAAGAAATTTTCAAATATGTGAAAGGCACTTCTTCTTATATCTTGTTTATCCAAGGTTTTAAAAAATTCATATTTTTTCGGGATAACAAGTCCGGTGATTACAATTTTTCAAAATATGGTTGTTCGCCTTTATTTTTAGCTCACCGCAAGTGTACGGTATACGTTATAGAAAAGGGTAGCAAGGTAGTATCCACGAAGACTAATAAATTAATATGCTAAGTATTGAACTAAGATAGTCTTATTTTTATTTAGACGGTCGTAAAATGATGGTTGTTGTGAGATTAAGACAATTAGGACAACTAAAAACACGAGATTAAAATAATGCAAATAATAGAAGTATCAAGATAATAAAATGGATTCCCGGGTTAGGGTTTCAATTAATATCTCTCTTGTTGTTCGATTTAACCAAAGTCAAGTTATTATCAATATTCCTATAAGACGATCGCGGAAATATTTTATCCTCCCTCTCGAGATGCATATAAAATGTAGATTGATATACCTATGCTAGCATCTCTACTCAGCATGAAGTATTCAACTCCTAAAAGTTCAAAAGATCAAATGTCCTCACAAATATTTACAAACCTCTCGATTCATGCAAATATTAGTGTCGAGTACTTAAGATCTAATATTGAAACTCATCTCTCGAATTGTGAATTAATATATCAAACAAGTTAAATCATTGATCAAGTGATAAAACAAGAATAAGCTCAAAGTACTCAAATAGGCTTCAAGACAATAACTTCAACTAAGATTAAAACATTCAACAAGAGTTCATTGATCTACTACTAAAAACCCGGATATCTAAAGAGTTTAGCTACACATGATGTCTAAACAACTCATAAACAAATTGTTCAAAGTCATGACAAACTAAAATGAAAGATTAAAACTACAAAAGAAGCAAGAAAAACTTAGGAAAATCGACAATCTCTCGATGTATCTCCGTTCCTTGAGCTCCGATGCAACCCGATTGTCTCCTTGATATCTTCTTCCAAGAATGAACCTTTGTCTTGTGTTCTATAGCCAAAAATGTCAGAATGTACCTTGGTGTGCGCCCCAAAAAGTGATTATATTCCTTTTAGAAAGTTTTAGGGCACATTGCGGTCATGGTACTGCATTACAGTAGGGACGCACGAGACGTGCGTGGGCGCACGGGCTACCCGTGCGTCATGCCGTAGGCCGAGTTCTGCTTTTCACCAACCTGCGCATGGGTCGTGCGTAGACGCACGGGCTACCCGTGCGCATTGTCGTAGGCAACTTCCAAGTCTCAGTGGCACACGGGTGATGCGTGTACGCACGAGCTACCCGTGCGCATTGCCGTACCTTCAATAATTCATCCCTAGGGGCGCACGGGTCGCGCTCAGTCGTGCTCCCTACCCGTGCGCCCTCTATTTTGCCTCATTTGTGGTGTTTCTTCTTTTCTATGCTCGTATTTGTCTCCCAATTTATTCAAATATCGTTAAATTCCTTCAAAACGAGCAAAGCATAACATCTTTCCCATAAAGAGTGAATACGAACCATTTCATATGAGTTTATGCATGTTTAATCACCATTTTTGTCAATATTAAACCTTAAAAGACATGCAAAACTCACACCTATCAAAACCCCCCAAACTTAGACTGTTGACCGTCCCGATCAACTATTTTGCAAACAAGAAAAATCATAACAGGGAGTAATGAATGACAGCGCACACAACAACTCAAAAAGGAAATTCATATTGTTCGTTATGGATGTCAAACAACAAGTCGATCAAGCCTCAAATATCTGATTATGGAGCACGTATCAAACAAAACATGGTGAATGCTCTAAATCACATCTCTCAAGATCAAGTGTATGCTCTCATCTCACATGAAGATAGGACGTGTTTACGCTCAAATCAATTCAATGTCGCAAAATTACCATAGGCTTGCAATCGTCTCATATCTCCGCCACTAGAATATATGCAATTTGTGAATAAAAAAGGACTTTCTTATTTGGTTGTAATGATGGCTCTTTGGTTAGGGTAGGAAATTTTGGATAAAGTGATTCAAACTCGAGCATATAGACCGGTGATCATATTAATCATCTACATTTCAATCCCATATGCTACTCCAATCATCCCTTATTTTCATCAACTTTACTCATCTCCATCTCCTTTCTTTTGTAAACATTATCACCTCACATTACAATTCCTAGCCTCCAAGTTCATTCAATGAAAACTCACAACATAAAGTCGATTTTTTTTCCGACTCTTTTATGAATTTTCAACATTTCTTTTCAACTCCTTTTCTTCCTCTTCTGTTCCAATCAACCAACTATACCCAATTATCCAATTTTTCAATTCCCACTCATTCAACCTCATTCACTCCCTTTACTCAATGTTATACACTCGAGTTTCGGGTAACGGATATATCAAGTTCAAGTTAAATTTGTGGTTATCAAAGAAATAGACAAGACTCAAATTGGCTAACTAGGAATTTCAACATTGTTAGGTAAACAAAAGGCTAACAAAGATGGCCTTTAATCACATTCACAATTCGCACACAACATGTGGCCTTGACAGAGATACCCGAGCAAGTTCTAGAATTTTAACAACATGAATGATACACTCAAATCACAACAAGACTGCATATGATGCAAGCGTAAAGAAAGGCTCAAAAGCTCACAGGCTTGTAAATATGCAATTCAAAGCATCAAACCATGTTCTTACTATCCTCATGCTCAATGTCATCTATTCATTGCTCAATCAACTCATACCCAACATCCACTCCCAACAATACAAATTTTCAATCAACACACAAACAACAAGTTGCATCATGCCCGGTCAACTCACTCTCTAACATCTATAAAAGCAATAAACGTGCTAAAGCTGTAAACGTGCTTCTAATGCAATGCAACCTAAAATGCTCTACATGCAACTATATGAAAACACACAAAAATGCAAGATTTTTTTTTCATCATCTACACTTTTCGTATATCAAAATACTATCTCTCCCCTAAACTTGAATGAAATTATATTTTTGTTTCGGAAGGGAAAAAATAGAATTTCAATAGTGAAAAGTAGAGTTATACCTGAATTACTGCGGAGGTGGCGGTGGGAAGTGGCCTTGTGAGATGTGCCACATTTGTATCTGTTGGATTACTTGCCACGTCTCCAACTCCCTTCGTTCCTGGGCCGCGTATCTTTGTTCTTGGGCCGCATATCTTTCCTCCTGAACCGCATACCGCTATTATTGGACCAAATATCTTTGTTCGAGTTCCACGGTCCTCCGATCATAGTCCTCCCGGAATGCACGGAAATCAGCCCGATGTTGCCGCAATTCTTCCCCTTGGTGACGCAATTCCTCCCCAAATGTGTGAAGCATGTCATGGAATTCATTGCCGCATTGGGACTCGCCGCCATAAAAAGTGTCGGGATGATCCCCGCTATGTGAGGGTCTGGAGTGATCTCTTCCTCGTGAGGACTCGGGAATGTCATACCCAATTTGAGGGTGATGTGGTTCCATTCCCATTTCCTGTCTTTTTATCTCCTCTTCTTCTGCCACCATGTCCTCGACATCCGAGAAACCTTCAACTCGGCGTCTCTTCCTTGCATTAAGAGCATCCGTAACTCTGGTATGTGCGTCAGAGTTAAGCAGGAAGTTGGTTGTGTCTGCCAAGGTATCTACCGTGGTGTACCTCGGGTTGGGCAATGGGAATGTGGCGCCTTTATTTTGTAGAAGAACCAACACACCATATTCATTGGCAAGAAATGTCATGTGGTGCAACGAAGCCATATTGACCCGAGTGCTGCCCGGTATAGGCTCCAAGCCTCGAAAATCGACATTGAAGTGTCGGGCAATAGGGGTAATCAAGCCCCCTATAGAAATTGCACCACCTCCCCGCTTTGCTAAATGATCCACTTGCTCAATGAAGTATGCGGCTGTGTTGTAAGGTCTACTCGTTAGCATACACCATAGCCAATATAGCTCTCTGACCGTCATTCCCCCAATATTCTCTCTCGCAAAAACAGAGGCTGACGTGACCCACTGTATATACCGGAACACTGGATTCCGGATCCAAGAAGATTTCGCAGTGCGGGCCTCGTATAGCATGGGCCCTGTTTCTGGCGTTTGGACTAGGAGGCGCCAAAATTCATATTGGTCGTATCGGTAAACTGGTCGGAAAGGCGCGTCTGTGGGTACCTCAAATATGGCATTCAACTCTGCTGTGGATAGTTGTCGCTCCACATTCCCCAACTGAAAAGTGACCCCAATGATCTCTCCACCTATATTTTTAATCATCTTGACTGTGCTTAAAAATTCGAGCGTGAGTTTCTTGTAACTAGGCCATTTTCTCCTCATAAAATTTGTCCAACCGACCCTTTCGAATAACCGCAAAACATCCTTGTGTATCCCAAGAAGTTGGGTACAATCATCGTTGGCGTATTTTGATGGAGCCATCGTTCGAACGTCTAGCTTATTCCATCGCTCTAGAGCATCCGCATTTGTTAGTACAACTCCAAAGGCTGCCGGGCTATCGGGTTGTACTTCTTGTGGTGGTTCCGCCCGAGGACGTCTTCGTCTTCCTTGAGGGTTTTGTCTATTCGCCATTTCTTGTGAATGGGTACCTGGAATAACATGTATTAGCAACCCAAAACAAACCAAATACAAACACAAGTAAGATGAATGTAGGCAAACAAGTTACATGGGGCATAATGGTTCTCATATGTCAAATTAACCGATCAATCAAGCTCCAAGCAATCAACTAATATGGCAAATATAGAGAATCATTATCTAAATGCCCTAGCAATTAAAGCTCATGCCCAATTCATCATCAATTCATCCAAATATGTCTCAATTCACATGCTCACAAGGTGTTTGATAATTTGCCTTAAAGAATAATTCATCCAAAACATAACAAAAATATCAACACAAGCACCCAACATAATCCTTAATACATAATTCTCAAGAAATTCACAAGAAAAAACGAAGTTCTTACCGGAATTTTTGAAATTTAGCAAAAGGGGAAAACTTGGAACCCTAGGTGCCTTTCAACCAATTATTCAATCCAAATTCGAATTTGATGTAAAGTGTTCGTGTATTATGATGAGAATATGGATTATGTGAAAGAATTTGTGAGAAAAATCGGAACTTTGAGCAATGTGTGGGAGGGGGCAATTTTTTTCGGGTTGGAAGAGAATGAGGTTTGGAAGAAACAGAGTCTGCCAGACTCTTTTTATCATTCATCGAGATGACACACGGGTCGTTCGTGGGCGCACAGGCTACCCGTGCGTCATGCCGTAGGAGCAGAGTTCAATTTCTCCAGGTGCGCACGGGTCGTGCGTAGGGCGCACGGGTTACCCGTGCGCATTGCCGTAGCTCGACTGGTTCCCTCCGGTATGCACGGGTGGTGTGCATAAGCACGGGTTACCCGTGCGTCCCTGGGCAGCAATACTCAGGCATTTTCAAAAAAAAAATTCACACAAATCACACAAAATTAAAACAAAACACACAAACAAAAATGAAATCCACACCAAAAACCGTTGGGTTGCCTCCCAACAAGCGCTATATTTAACGTCTTTAGCTGACGCCTGTTTTCGTTCCGTCACGGGTCTCGCAAGGTGATGGATGTCACCGCCGCTTGGTTACCTCGGTGGAAGTAATGCTTAATCCTCTGTCCGTTTATCATGAAAGTCTCACCGTCTTTTGTTAACGATTCCACGACTCCGGGAGGATTCAATACTTTCTTTATCACGAATGGCCCCGACCACCTAGATTTGAGTTTTCCCGAGAAAAGTTTAAGGCGTGAATTGTACAAGAGAACTGGTTCCCCCGGTAAAAACTCTCGTTTCTTAATCATTTTGTCATGCCACCTTTTGGTTCTTTCTTTGTAAATTCGGGAATTTTCGTAACCTTCATCCCGAAATTCTTCCATCCCATTTAGATAGAGCAACCTCTCTTCACCGGCCTTTTGAAAATCCAGATTTAGTTTCTTGACCGCCCAAAATGCCTTGTGCTCCAACTCTACCGGCAAGTGGCACGACTTCCCAAAACAAGTTGATATGGAGATGTGCCCAACGGTGTCTTATATGCAGTCCGGTATGCCCATAGAGCATCATCTAATTTCAATGCCCAATCCTTACGGTTGATGTTCACCGTCTTCTCAAGAATCTTTTTGATCTCCCGGTTGGCCACTTCGGCTTGCCCATTGGCTTGAGGATGATATGCAATGCAACTTTATGTTTCACCCCATATTTTGCCAATAAGTTGTTCATCAATTTATTTACAAAATGCGACCTCCATCACTAATTAAAGCTCTTGGAGTGCCGAATCGAGTAAATATATTTTTCTTTAGGAACCGCATCACAACTTGGGCGTCATTTGTTTGTGAAAGAATCGCCTCCACCCAACGGGACACATACTCCACCGCAAGTAGAATATATTGATAGCCTGAAGATGATGGAAATGGGCCCATAAAATCAATCCCCCACACATCGAACAATTCAACTTCAATTACATTTGTCATCGGCATCTCGTGTCTCCTGGAAATATTTCCCATCCTCTGACACCTGTCACATTGTTGCACATACAAATAACAATCGTTAAATAAAGTGGGCTAGTACAGCCCACTTTGCAATACCTTCGCCGCCATGCGAGTCGGACCAAAATGTCCTCCAGAGGGTGAGGAATGACACTGTTGTAGGACTCCCTCCCATTCTTCTTGAGGTACGCATCTTCTGATGATTTTATCCGTGCACCTCTTAAAGAGTAGGGGGTCGTCCCACATATAGAATTTGACATCGTGGAAGAACTTCTTCTTTTGATATGACGATAGATTTGGAGGCAAAACTCCCGCAGCCAAATAATTGACAAAGTCCGCATACCACGGGAATTTTGCCTCTACCATGAGTAACCGTTCATCTGGAAATTCCTCCTTTATTAATTCCGTACCTCTTTTTGCCTCCTCCTGATTTTCAATCCTAGATAAGTGGTCTGCCACCACATTCTCACATCCCTTCCGGTCCCTGATTTCCACGTCGAATTCATGCAATAATAGGATCCACCTAATCAACCTTGGTTTCGCATCCTTCTTATCAAAAAGATATTTGATGGCCGCATGATCGGTGTGAACAATCGTTTCGTTCCAATCAAGTATGATTGGAATTTATCAAATGCGAAAACAATCGCCAACATCTCTTTCTCGGTGGTGGTGTAATTCTGTTGAGCTGTCCAAAGTTCTACTAGCATAGTAGATGGATCTAAACAACTTTTCCCTCTTTTGACCGAGAACAGCCCCTACCGCAAAATCGCTCGCATCACACATCAATTCAAATGGTTGGCTCCAATCTGGGGCAACAAGAATAGGTGCGGTCACCAATGCCTTCTTCAAAGTTTCAAATGCCTGCAAACAATCATTGGAAAAATTGAAAGCAGCATCTTTTTCTAGCAATTGACTCAAAGGCTTAGAAATTTTTGAAAAGTCACGGATAAACCTTCTATAGAATCCGGCATGGCCCAAGAAACTCTGAAAGGCTTTTTCGTTTGTAGGAGGTGGTAACTTCTCGATCACTACAATCATTGCCCGATCTACTTCCAAACCTGCAGAAGAGACTCGATGACTAAGTACAATACCATCGCGTACCATAAAATGACACTTTTCCCAATTGAGTACAAGATTGGTCTCTTCACATTGCTGTAAGACTAAGGAAAGATTGTGAAGACAATTATCAAAAGAGTCACCAAACACAGAGAAATCGTCCATAAACACCTCCATAACTTTTTCAATAAGTTCGTGAAATATAGCCATCATACAACGTTGGAAAGTGGCAGGTGCATTACATAAGCCAAATTGCATGCGGCGAAATGAAAATGTACCATAAGGACATGTAAATGTCGTTTTTTCTGGTCTTCCGGCGCAATCATGATTTGATTGTACCCGGAATAACCATCTAAAAAGCAATAATAATCATAACCTGCTAGACAGTCCAACGTCATATCTATAAAGAGGAGGGGGAAATGATCTTTTCGAGTGGCATCATTAAGTTTTCTATAATCAATGCAAATTCGCCACCCGGTAACAATTCTAGTAACAATCAATTCTTCATTCTCATTTTTCACGACTGTTACCCCCTTTCTTTGGCACCACTTGTACCGGACTTACCCATGAACTATCAGATATAGCATAAATGATCCCAGCATCTAACCATTTCAACACTTTCTTCCTAACCACATCTTGCATGATAAGGTTTAATCGTCTTTGGTTTTGCACTGATGGTTTATAAACATCTTCCATCCGAATTTTATGCATTACAATGGATGTACTTATGCCTTTTAAATCATTTATAGACCATCTGAGTGCCGACTTATGTTTTTGTAAAACCCTTAACAATTTATCAAGTTGAGTAGGATTGAGAAGAGATGAAACGATTACCGGGTTTGCATTATTCGCCCTAAGAAATGCATATGTGAGGTGCTCGGGTAATTACTTGAGTTCCGGAGTCGACGTTGTTGTTTCAGGGTCACCCACGGGTTGCTCGTGCTCAGGCGCACGGGTCGTGCGTGATCCCCTGTCTTTAGTTCTCCCTTCGGCACCACGCACGGGCTGCCCGTGCTTCGGCACACGGCCCGTGCGCTCTTAAGGGGTCTGAGTTTTTGCTTCAGCATCACGCACGGGATGCCCGTGCGTGGACGCACGGGATGCCCGTGCGTGGACGCATGGGTCGTGCGTTGCTGTAGGTTTGACCCTCTTATTTCCAACTTTGTGTTCTCGCCTCTTGCGCTCCTAGGTAGTTCATGCATATGGTCTAAGGCACAAACATAGTCGTACAAATCTTGGTTATCAAAATCAAGCACAACACTCGACATTGAGCACGAGTGGGTTAGACCAAATTCTAAATCATTCGTAGACAATGTATGATCAACATAATCCTCAATGCATGAACTAACTATATCTAAAAAATGACAATTCTCCACCGTGTCATGAAATTTCATTGCCTTATATATAGAAAATAAAATGTGCTCATCATTAACCCGTAAAGTGAGCACTCCTTTTTGTACGTCTATTAAGACTTTCCCGGTAGCAAGGAATGGACGTCCAAGTATCAATGGAACATCGCGATCTTCTTCCATATCAAGAACCAACAAATCCACAGGGAATATAAATTTATCAACTTTTACTAGCACATCTTCTATAATTCCCTTTGGATATCTAAGTGACCGGTCCGCAAGTTGCAATGTCACCGTGGTTGGCTTCACTTCGCCTAGTCTAAGCTTCCTGAAAATGGACAAAGGCATCAAATTAATACTTGCCCCTAAATCACACAACGCTTTATTAAAGAAGTTACCACCAATAGCACAAGGGATAGTGAAACTCCCCGGATCTTTCAGTTTTTGTGGTAGCTTCCTTTGGATTATCGCGCTACATTCTTCTGTCAAATTCACCGTTTTAAAGCTTGTCATCTTCCTCTTCTTCGACATAACATCCTTAAGAAATTTTGCGTAATTTGGCATTTGCTCTAGTGCGTCTGCAAAAGGAATGTTAATGTGCAATTTCATAAATATATCAAGGAATTTTGCAAATTGATCATCAAGCTTTTTCTTTTGAAATCTTTGAGGGAAGGGAAGAGAGATAGACAATTTAGATATATTAGAGTTAGACGATGATTTAAGCTTCTCAGTCCCTGTTTGTTCCTCCTCTTGTCTCTCTTTTTCCCCATCGACTTTGACACCATCTTTCATTACCGATTCAACATCTCATGCCTTGGATGCTTCGCCCGAAATTTTCAGATTTCCCAATTTTTCTTTAGGCCCCTCATATTTCATACCGCTCCTTAACCGAATAGCCTTGCATTGTTTCTTAGGATTAACTTCCGTCTTACTCGGAAATTGACCCTTTTGATGTTGCCCACCAACAATTGTAGCCAATTGGCCCACTTGAGTTTCAAGTTTCTTTATCGAACTTGACATTTGGGTCATTTGTAGCTCCACCTTATCCATCCTAGAATCTTGCCTAGCGAAGCGACTCCTCGTGTCACTCATGAATGCATTTGATTGATTTATGAACGATGTGAGTGCATCTTCCAAAGATGATTTGCCTTCTACATTAGCACCCCCATTTGATGCATTAAATCCCGGCGGTGGTTGCAACACATTCTTTGTATTGGCATAGGAAAAATTTTCATGGTTTCTCAATCCCGGATGGTAGTGTGTTGGGTTTGAATTGTTCCGGAAATTGTTGAAATTCCGGTTATTCACATAATTGACCTCCTCCATCGGATATAGAAGAGCTTCACTACCCGTGCTCGTGCTTGCTTCTGGCCCTTTCGTGAAAACACTCAATTGGGTTGTCAATGCCGCCACTTGCACAGTCAATGCCTTAATTGGGTCTGAATCCGAAATTTCAGCTACTCGTTGTACATTGGATCTCTCGGGACCGGCCATCAGAACTATTCATAGCCATTTCTTCAAGAAGGTTTAAGGCGTCTTGTGGAAACCTTGCCAACAATGCTCCTCCCGCTGCGGCATCAACAAAGGCCCTCGTTTGCCCCATTAAACCATTGTAGAAGAAGCATAACTGTTGATCTTCCGGAAAGCCATGTTGTGGACATCTTCTTAACAAATCCCGAAATCGTTCCCAAGCCTCGTACAAAGGCTCGGAGTCAAACTGTCGGAATTGAGTAATTTCACTTTTGAGCTGCAAAGTTTTGCTCGGTGGAAAGAATTTAAACAAGAACTTTTGGCTCAAATCATCCCATGTGCTCACACTTCCTTGCGTCAGAGTACCCAAGCAATTCCTCGCCTTATCCCTTAAAGAGAAGGGGAATAGGCGTAATTTTATGGCGTCATCCAAAACTCCATTCATTTTTATTGTATTGCATATTTGGATGAAATGTGCAAGGTGAGAATTAGGATCTTCAGTTGCAAAACCCCCAAACTGGTTCTGTTGTACCATGTTGATCAGCGCCAGTTTAAGCTCGGAGTTGTTGGCATTTATCGGTATATGAGCAATACCACTGTAATTACGATTCGTTTGATGTCGAAAGTAATCACGGATAGCTTGTTGTGGAACCGGTATTGGTAACTCGTTGATCCCATTATTACCTCTATTTTCTTCGTCCACGTCCCCCATATTCTGATTTTGTTGTCTTTCAGCCCGTCTATTAGTTGCACTAATTCTCCTTGCGAAATCCTCAACTTCCGGTATGAGCGGTATTAAATCTCCTCGCCTAGAGCGAGTGTTCATGCACTACCTGGACCAAACTAAAAAAAACAAGTCAAATAATGAAGGATTTAAGTTAACCAAAAATATTGAGAAAATAAAAAAAATGTCTAAATTAAGAATAATTCTATCTATCGCAATATTAGCACCAAAAATTGTATTAGTCCCCAGCAACGGCGTCAAAAACTTGTTCGCCTTTATTTTTAGCTCACCGCAAGTGTACGGTGTACGTTATAGAAAAGGGTAGCAAGGTCGTATCCACGGAGACTAATAAATTAATATGCTAAGTATTGAACTAAGATAGTCTTATTTTTATTTAGACGGTCGTAAAATGATGGTTGTTGTGAGATTAAGACAATTAGGACTACTAAAAACACGAGATTAAGATAATGCAAATAATAGAAGTATCAAGATAATAAAATGGATTCCCGGGAAATCAAAGAAAGATAAGGTTTCGATTAATATCCCTTTTGTTGTCCAATTTAACCAAAGTCAAGTTATTATCAATATTCCTATAAGACGATCGCGAAAATATTTTATCCTCCCTCTCGAGATGCATATAAAACGTAGATTGAAATACCTATGCTAGCATCTCTACTCAACATGAAGTATTCAACTCCTAAAAGTTCAAAAGATCAAATGTCCTCACAAATATTTACAAACCTCTCGATTCATTCAAATATTTGTGTCGAGTACTCAAGATCAAATATTGAAACTCATCTCTCGAATTGTGAATCAATATATCAAACAAGTTAAATCATTGATCAAGTGATAAAACAAGAATAAGCTCAAAGTACTCAAATAGGCTTCAAGACAATAACTTCAACTAATATTAAAACATTCAACAAGAGTTCATTAATCTACTACCAAAAACCCGGAAATCTAAAGAGTTTAGCTACACATGATGTCTAAACAACTCATAAACAAATTGTTCAAAGTCATGACAAACTAAAATGAAATATTAAAACTAAAAGAGAAGCAAGAAAAACTTAGGAAAGTCGACAATCTCTCAATGTATCTCCGTTCCTTGAGCTCCGATGCAACCCGATTGTCTCCTTGATATCTTCTTCCAAGAATGAACCTTTGTCTTGTGTTCTATAGCCAAAAATGTCAGAATGTTCCTTGGTGTGCGCCCCAAAAAGTGATTATATACCTTTTAGAAAGTTTTATGGCATATTGCTGTCATGGTACTGCATTACAGCAGGGACGCACGGACCGTGCATGGGCACACGGGCTACCCGTGCGTCATGACGTAGGCCGAGTCCTGCTTTTCACCAACCTGTGCACGGGTCGTGCGTAGATGCACGGGCTACCCGTGCGCATTGCCGTAGGCAACTTCCAAGTCTTAGTGGCGCACGGGTGGTGCGTGTACGCACGGGCTACACGTACGCATTGCCGTACCTTCAATAATTCATCCCCAGGGGCACACGGGTCGCGCTCAGGCGCGCGCCCTACCCATGCGTCCTCTATTTTGCCTCATTTGTGGTGTTTCTTCTTTTCTATGATCGTATTTGTCTCCCAATTTCTTCAATATCGTTAAATTCCTTCAAAACGAGTAAAGCATAACATCTTTCCCACAAAGAGTGAATACGAACCATTTCGTATGAATTTATGCATGTTTAATCACCATTTTTGTCAATATTAAACCTTAAAAGACATGCAAAACTCACACCTATCAATGGTTCGTCATAATCGAACTAAATATATTGAGATTCAATATCTTTTTCTAGGGGATTGCGTTTCTAAAAACAAAATTTTAAGATGTGTTTAATTCCGTATCAAAGATAAATCGCGGACATTTGTTCATTTACCGCCGAGTCTTTTACCTCATTTCGAGCTTGATTATGACATAATGTATATTAAATGAGGTCTACGTTTGTATTTTGCACGGTTTTAAAACTGAGTGGCGAAAAATCGGATTTTTGGATCAAACTTCGGATTTTGCAAAAACAAAATGGACAGTCGGCTGACTAAGCTGAGGCCGACCGGTCTCCCAAGCCTCCGACCGATCTCCCCAGCCTCCAACCGGTCATTTTTTGCTCTTTCACCTTATATTCGTCCCCTTTGTCATTTTCACACACAAATTCACTCAAAATAATTTTCTTCTTATAAAATCTATATTTTTGAGTTTATGTAACTTCTACTTCATCCATATCATCAAACCTTTCCGATCAATTGGTAAGAATTTCTCTTTTTAATCTCAATTGGGTTGAACCCTTGAGAATGTGCTTGTATCTTGCTATTTTGACGAAATTCTTATATTAATATGTTGTATATGATGATTGTTGATGGATGAATGTTGTTGTATTGCAATTGGTGATGAAAATTTTTGGCTTAAACGAATTACAAAGGCAATATATATCTCTTGTTTTATTCAACGCACGCCAAGTGTTCGGCAAAATGTTTCTATGAAAAATTCATCACCTACATGATTCTCTTGATTTGAAAAGTCTTATAAGTTTATAGAGATCATGTTTTATCATTCAAATGAGCTTTTGCAAATCAAATGAGCAACGTTTCCCTTTTATTTAGAATTTAAGCTTAAATTTTCAATATGCTCGATAAAACGATTAAGTTGCGCACTTTGATATAATTGTATGATGTTTTTATCATGCTAACATTCGTTTTGATGATTCAAAAGGGGGAGAAACAGGAAAAACGCTCATATGCTCAAAGAAGCAAAAATAAGCTCGCTAGAAAAGCTATAAGCTAGGGCTCTCAAAAGCCAAAAGATGTGAATGATACTTAGTCCATTTGATGAATTATGGACTTTTATGATTGTCTAATGATATCTTGTCACAGGGGGAGCTTTCAAGCTCATGAAATTCAAGCTTTTAGCTTGTAGTTGTTTTGCTTCTACTTATTTTTGTTATGCATGTTGATAGGGGTAGCTCGTGCAAAATGTTTTTTTTTTTTTTGAAAAATCTTTGCTCCTACTCTTGCGTGGATCACTTATGATAAATGTTGCTTGTAATGGATTGTTGTTTTAGACCGGAAAATGTGTTTTGTTTTAAAATCGATCTCCTAAAATTGTTTTGGTTTGTAATCATCAAAAAGGGGGAGATTGTTAGAAAAATATTTTTATCAAGATTTTGATGATTTTGTTTAAATGAGTTTTTATACCAAAACAATGTTTATAAATGTTGTCCAAATACTCCTAAATGATTTAAAATATTTTTACTAATTTTTGGAGTATTTCTTAGAGTTTATTATTCGATAACAATTGGACAATACTTTTGATGATTTTGTGTTAATTGTTATTTACACCAAAATAATGTTTTAAATGTTGTCCAAATACTCCAAATTGATTTAAAATGTTTTTACTAATTTTTTGGAGTATTTATTCAAGTTTATTTTCGACTAAAATATTGGACAACACTTTTGATGATTTTGTGTTAATGTGTTTTTACACCAAAACAATATTTCTAAATGTTGTCCTAATACTCCCGATCGGTCTAAAATGTTTTTACTATTTTTCGGAGTATTTCTTGAAGTTTATTTTCGATAAAAAATTGGACAACACTTCTGTCTCGTGGTCGACCGATCGCCCTATAGGGCAACCCGTACCTGAAGGTGTAAATTGAAACAGAAAGAGAGACTGAAGATTTTGACAGCAGGCCGACCGGTCGCCCAAGGGGTCGACCGGTGCCGTCGACCGATCGCCTCTGGGGTCGACCGGTGCCTGCTTGTGCGAGTTTCGTTCTGTTCTTCAAAATTGAAAGGGAGACCGGCTAGGCATGGGGTCGACCGATCGGACCCCCCGTCGACCGGTCGCCCTGTGTAAATTTGTGCGATCTAAATTTGAATTTCTATCTCTGCGCGACCCTTCGCCCTGTAATCTTTTGACAGCAACATTTGTATCGTTGGACATCCATATCAGCAAGATTTACTTTATCAATTTTGTACATTATTTCTACATCTTGTGATCTTCTTTTTGTAGACAAAAGTGATGATGGAGGAGCCTATGTTGGAGATCCAATCTTGAATACTCTCCTATAAATAGAGGATGATTTGAAGACACAAGTGCACAACAACACAAGCAATCAAAACAACAAGAAAAATCTGCAAATTCTCCAAGCTTTCATATTTTACATTCTTGTTGTAATAAGCCTAAGTTCTTGCACTTGCACACTCTTGAGGTCTAGGCTTTTTATTCTTGATTACACTTGCACTCAAATTGTAATATTCATTATTGAGTTGTAATCTTGATTTTTGGTCAATCATTCAACACAAGACATCCTTGTGAGTATTCTTGTGGAAAGAATAAACTTGGGGGATCTAGGTGATAGGTGTTTCAAGAGTGTGGTGCTTTTGAGGCATTTGAAGAATTTGGTGTTCTTCAAGATTGAAGATTATGGTGATCTTCACAAGGTGCCGTTGAAGGAAGATTGTGGTAATCTTCAAGGGAGATTGTGGTAATCTTCAAGGGAGATTGTGGTAATCTCCAAGGTGTTGTTGAAGAAGAGTGTGGTGCTCTTCAAGGTGTTGTTGTAAGGTGATGTTGTATTAATTTTGGTAATTAATAAAATCTTTTTTCTTTTGAAATCCATCCCGGATATACTGGGGTGGTAGAGGATTAGCCCCTAGGTGGGTTGAACCTCTATAAATTGACGCGTGTTGTTTACTTCCCGCACCTTTATTATTGTCTTGGCTTATTTGTTTCGAAAAAGAGAGCATAATCGAAAAGACGAAGATAATTTATTCACCCCCCCCTCTAGATTATCGTAGCCGCTTGGACTTACAAAGACTCCCTCTTTATCAATTCACCAACACTCGTATAAAACTAATCTCTTGATTAAATCTTCCACAATCTCAACCTTGTTGGAATCCCTCCAACTCCAAATCCCTTGAACGGTTGAGTCCATCCACGCCGTAGATCTTCACCTTCTTCTCCCGAAGAATAAAAATACCGAACAAATGATTTCTTTAAGAAGTATAAATATATCTCGAAAAGGCTTTTCTGGATAACTTCTTCAAGTGGTTGACTTCTCTTCTTATAGCTTTCAATAATAAATCATATCCCTGATTTCTTGTGGACGATTTCTTGCTTAAAGAAGGAAATCAACAAAATAAAATTATTTCCTTGTGGGTAAGAATCATGTACGCAAGGAAAGTGATTTAGAAAAAGAATAATTGGCAATTATAAAATTGTCTGAATCAATTAAGATAAATCTATCCAATAATATCAGCAACATTCACAATATAGAACACATGCCAAAAATCACAGCACAGAATCTGGCATAAAATCCGCCCAGATTCTGTGCAACTAGTGTTGCATCACCAGAGTTACAACACTAGCACTTGCACCGTGCTCAAAGACCAAATTTGCCAATTAATTAACACTAACAAAGGTGTATTTAACTTTTTTATACACATGTTCATATAGTTGGTCATGAACAATTAATGAACATGTTCGTGAACATTCGTGAACATGTTCGATTATTAAACAAACGAACACAAAAATCCTTTTAAAATAAACGAACGAACACGAACAACCCGTGTTCGTTCGGGTTCAGTTCGTTTACAGCCCTGCCCATCACTACCACATATATCTGCATAATATATCATTATTTCAAACAAAAACAAACTACATTTGCAGTGAGACCCATTACATACAAATTATCATAATATATTTTATATTCAAGTTAAAAATTTAAAAGGGACACCATTATCAATTCATCCAATCATAAATTATTATTTTTCAAACTACGTCATTTTAGTGGGTATAGTGGGTATCATCACTCGCATATTATCCAATAAATTGTGATTTTATAACCTTTAATTTTTTTCTTAAAGTAATACTCAAAAACATGCTAACCTAAATATATTCTCTTTCTACATATATTCTAAAAAAAAAAGTTAAAAAGTCATCTCAATAATTAAAAAAAGAGGTTCCTTATAGAATTAAAAACCGTTCATTGAGAAAGGCCATGTTGCATTTGATAATATAGAACTTGACTATACATATAAAACTATTAAATCATGTAGGGTTTATTACAACCCTTAGATGGCCCAAAATAGGCACCCATTAAACGTTGCACTTTAATTGCCTTAGTGCTTCACCAAACAACTCATATTCAATAAACTTTGCCTCAAGAAATAGATAAAATTGCACTGGATTTCATCTATCACAATAATAGCACCAACATGCTTGATTATTACTGACACGCAATCTAAGTACAAACAAGGAAATTATTGCTATCGAGATAAAGATGACCCTCATGCTCCATAAAGATATCAACTTATCAATAGGTGCATATCCATTGTCAGATTTCTTATGATCCTATAGATTGTACCCTTATACTAAGGAGTAGGTATATATTCTACACAGTGTATATAAATTTTTGTTGGAATTGTGTTTGGTAAAATGGGTGTTGACCCGATTTTGACCAAATAATTAAGTAGTTTCCATTAGTAAAAAATGAAATTAAATTATTTGTAAAAATTCTACTAAGAGAGTAGATGATAATAGCATTTGGAATTTCTCAAAATCAATTCTGGGTGAATGAGAAATTAATGCTAGAAGTTAGTCACTTAATACAAGAAAATGGTATGGAAAATGGGAAATGTGGGGAAGGAGAAATGTTCCATCCCACATAAGAAAAGGAGGTAAAATTTGCTCACTTGATATATCCCAAGTTGGACTTATAGATTTGGGCCCTTCGGGGCACCCAAGTTTTTAAAGGAGTGGGGACATACATGCTTGTGGGTTTGGTTCGAAGCACACGTGCGCACCGGCGTGGCCCGGTCCGGCCCGGGCTTGGGATTGGAGGTCCTTATTCTTTTTAGACCAAAAACCTTTAAAATAAATAAATAATTAATTTTAATTAATTAATTAACGGATTCCAACTGGGAAGTGTTCGCATCCGCGTGTCGGGTCGTGCGTCAAGGTGTACTTGTTCACATGTAAAGTCGAAACTTTGTCAATCCTTTCGCATCCGAGCACTGGTCGTGCGTCGATGTGAAAGGCTGAACAAATGCGCTTGTTCAGTGAAAACCTGTCTTTTCGAGCCAAAAGACGTGTTCTTTCCATACGAGGCACCTGATGCTTATAAAACTCGGCCCCTGTAGATGGAATAAACACACAAAAACATAAGATATCAGATTATAATCGAGTCATTTTGCATTCGAGCATATTGACATACTTTTCGTTCAAAAGCTTGAAAGTCAGAAACACTTAGGCCTTGTTTGTTTATGTTTCCAATGGCCTCTTTCCAGTTTCCAACTATACATAAAAGTGGAATCATGTTTGTTCATAAAATTTCCAATGGAAATCATCATTTTCATTTTCTATTTTTCACATAAAACAACATCTCAAACCTATAATTTCTATTCTCAAACCTATACACTACCTTACATCACTCATCATTACTTATCAATCACTATTCTCATATTTTAACTCAATTATATATGTGGGACCCACCATTCTCAACTTTATCTACTTAAAATATTACTATTTTTAAATTATAGCTATCTAATGGGACCCACCAACTATAATCTTACAAATATAATATTATATATTCAAATTAAAATATTGAAGTGGACCCCACCACTACCAACTTTTCAATTATTATATACATAAAATAATATTTCAAAACTACTCAAACCAAACACAATCTCATTTCCAACCCTACATAAAACACATTTCAATTCATTCATCCAAACACAATCCCAATTTCCACACGAAAATCAATAAATTCTCAAAATTCTATTTCCAACTCCAGAAACTGGAAATGGACCATGGAAACATAAACAAACAGGCCCTTAGAGTTCGCTGTGTTTCGGGTTTGCAAGTGCTGTAAACTCGAAACTGAAATAGTCGTTGTATCTTAGGGACGTACGTCGGAACCGTTAGCACTTGTATACGGGGCGTTTTCGTCTTGCGGAGACTGAATCTAATTCAGGCATCGACTAAGCCAAAACATCCAAACACTTAGCCATTTTCGAAACAAAAACCTTCCTAAATTTACCTAACAATTTTCAGCCTAGAACATTCCCTTCGAGTATTTGTTCTGATAATACTTTGGTGTATGGTATATTTAATATAGGTTATTAGGGATAAAGATAAACATTGTTTTTTATAAAAAAAAAAGTAGATATTATTTGAATGATGTATATTCGCTAGGTATACGTACATCAAATATAACATTTATAATCTCTTGATTCTTGATTGATAACTATTAACTTAGCTAACACATTTTTATTTTGAAAAATTGCACTTGCCTCCTTTATTGAATGTCAGCACGATATCTAAAAGTTTAAACTATTAGAGATGTGAATCATTTAATATTTAATTACTCTATCCTCCTTTGTTTGTATCAGATTTTAGGAAAAGTTATATGGAAATGTTGAAAATGATGTTTTTATCCTTAATTTATTTTGTTAGTAATGTATAGTTAAAGGAATATATATTGTTCATTGTAATGAAGCAATAGTGACCAAATCACCGCCCTTGTTTTAGACCAAACAATTGATGGAGCCAAAGAAAGAAAATAGAAAGTTATTAAATCAAAAATTCGAGAAAGTGCTCAGCGTGGCGAAAAGTGGTCGCAAGTCCGTCTCTCTGGCAAGAACGAGATTGATTCCTTAATTTGATGAGAATAAGACAAATTGGTGATGATGCGGATTAGTTTGAGCGGATGATGATATATAGGTTCGAGGTCGCCGATTCTCACTAAGGACTATAGTTCGGTTGGTAGAGCCTTCCACCTATTTGTTCGTTTACTAAGTTCGACACAAAATCATAAATAAGTTCTACGAAGGATGGCCAAGTAGTTTTTTCCTTTTTCCGAAGAAACATTTTATATAATCAATTAATGTATATTAAATATTGACATGTACTTCACATGTCTTGTTATATTAACTTCAAATTTTGTTTGGGGATTAATAAAATAAAGCTTTTCAAACAATATGGAATTCGATATCAAAGTGAGAATATTGATGGATATGGTATCAATAGCGAATCTCCTATTTTCACAGTGTTTTATATGATGTTTTAATTCTTTCCGTAACATGTATAAGATAATATCATATTTATACATGTAGACTATATATTTATATTTTAACCCAAAGTATCTATTTTGTAAAAAATAAAATTTTTGAATGGTTTGCACTTACACTATATGCAACATTTACAAGACTGAATTAAGTAATTATGTAATTTACCTTTAATCTAATTAAGACTAACCTTAGTCGTTATACAATATATTAAAAATCCATGAGTGAAAAACTCTCTCCTCATCTCCAATAAGTAGAGCTGTCAAAACTAGTTCGGCCTGATCTGCCGGCTTGACCGGCCAAGTGATAGGGCCAGGTTATGATATTGTAAACCCAAAAACAGTGTTCTAAAAATCCCCCTAGGCGGGGCCTAGGCGCTAGGCGGACACCAGGCGCCCGGATTTTTGCCTATTCAGTCAGCATAGGCGGTCCTAGGATTAGGAAGGGTCTAGGCGGGGTCTATATGTTTTTTTCTTCTGAAACCCTAACAACACGATTCCGACTAGTGAAAGTAGCACCGACTACTCCAGAGTTCAGTTTAAGTGAAACTAAATATATATAATTTTCTTAATAAAAAAAATGAAACAAAATTTTAGGATCTGAAAATCTTCGCATTGATAATTTGATATTATATGTATCAATGCAATATTTGTTAAAGTATTGTATTTTAAATGATTTATAAATTTTATTGGATTATTGTTGTTGAATTAGTTTAAAGTTTAAATATCATATTTGTTCAAAACAATTTAAATATCATTTATAGACTTTACGGTTATGTATTATGGGAATTATACATAAAATTGCATATATATGTAAGGCTCCGCCTAGGCCTCCTAAGCGCTAGCCCCTGCCCGCCGCCCGTCTAGCGCCTGATTTATGTTTATTTTCATGGGCTAGACCGGGCTTGGGCCTCCAAAATAATGGTTCAATGGATTTCGGCCTGATTTTCTCTTTGGTCCGGTGAGCTAACACCGACTCGATACAGCCCCTTTAACAGCTCTACTAATGAGGGAACAATTTCCTAGAATACACAAGGAAATAGAATATCCGGTGGTCCGATCCCAATAATGATGCACCCCATTCAAGTCAATCAATGTATGATGATTTTCTTTAGTAGATGTGCATCAAACATGATAGTAAAATTTCAAAGGTTTCCCAAATTTGATTCGCGCATACTCAAAGGATCACATTTTATGTCTAGTCAAGTGCCAACACCGAACAAAATTGGCATCCACCTTGAAAGATTATTAGTTATAATTTTGAATGCTTATGACAAAAAAGATTCCAATTGAACAATGAGTAAAATAAGTTTTCTTAAAGGAAGTGGTAGACAGAAAACTAGAAAAGTGATAGAAATATGTATATACATACATATAAATAAGGGATAATTACCAAAACACCCCTGAGGTTTGGGTTAATTACAAAAAAACCCAGAGATGTTTCAAAATTACAAAAAAAATCTTCAGGTTTCGTATTGTCTTAAATTTAAGGGGTTAACTGTAATATTTTTGTAAATGTCAGGGGTTTTTTTGAAATATTTTTGAAAATCACCGGAAAAAATATAAGACGGAATCAAACCTCAAGGGTTTTTTTGTAATTTTCAAAGAACTCTGATTTTTTTTGTAATTAGCCTAAACTTCAGCGGTGTTTTTGTAATTATCCCTATAAAGAATGGAATTAAGATTCTCAGTCTATTTACCCCAAAAAAATAATTTAAAAAGGTAAAAAATCTATCTAGTACTAATTAAATAATTTATATACAAGATAACAAAATATTGTACGCAATTGATTTATTTATCTTCATGCAAAGTGCAATTGTATGGTTTATTTTGTTTAAGAATATTATACTTGCATTCGCCAAAACAAAAAATTAATAAATATTACATGCTTATTACTTATTAGTAGTATGAACGTATTTATTATTCATCAAACCCTTATCCGTCGAATGCAACCAACCAAACGAACCCTAAATTAAGAGTTAATTTGAGTCATTTTACAAATTTAGTTTTTAGAAAATTGTAAAGACATTGTCCCAGAATTCAGGCTTCGATCCAAAGTAATTGATAAGATCCTATAATGGACAACTTATTGCATGAGCCATGAAGTGTTTGGATTAGATATTTTAAAAATCATATCAAAGCCAATGTTAACACTGAATTTAATTCACTCTCCTTACATAAAAAAAAAATTAAAACAAAAAAAAATCTTCAAAATTGTGTAACGCTATTCATATACATGTTAGAGTAGAATGCCCGGCGTTCCAATTAGATTGGATTTTTTTTTCTACTTGTAAAACAATTTTATTGGAAATTATAATAATATAAAGGCATTTCTTTATCTTATGTTCTTTTGCATTTATCGCATATTTGCACATATGATAAAGTCCTTAGATCAATTTAAGCTATGAGGCATGGTCGCGCATTTGATGGCGATCATGGAACATGTCTCTAAGGCTTTGATCTTAAATTTGTTCCAAGTCGATGGGTTTTTCAAGATAGGACATTAAATAACCCCGTAAGACTTGTACATATGGTGCATGCTCATGAGACGAGGATGTTGCATTCCATTAACATCAGTGTTGCGACACAAATGCACATATGTGGGTGCTTGTTAGCGAACAAGTTCATTTGAACATGACCCAATGAAAATTCTTAGATAGAAACTCACGATTGTCGAATAAGAATTTTTATATTGCAATAGTACATGATTAATCCTCGTACTTGAGGCACGACTATACCTTGTGTATATCCTACAATACTTTGATTTATTTTTTGATTGCTTGACAATCACAAAGAGATATTTTGGGTATTGCAGTGATATGCATGGAGGTTTGTGTGTGGCCAACATAGAATTCGACACTTATCATTTAATAAGGGAATTTCCTGTGTTTTCATAGTTCGTGGTTCAAAGACTGCCAAGGCACGATGAATTTGATTTATAAAAGAATCACAAGAACTTGAAATGGGATCACAGTTATTAAATCAATTGGGTTCGACTTATAAATCTATGCCCAAGATTTAATCGGGAAATTAGTTGTCGAAAGGATCGTACATGTATGCAATTGCAATTTAAATAGGTTTACTCGCTATTTCACCTAATACTAGGTAATCATGCTACTTGCTAGGTGTTACCATGATTTGTAGGTTCTTGAAATTAAAGAGTTAACTTCAAGTATATTTATTAATTGGATTATAAATAGAATAAGTTATTATTATTCAAAAGTTACAAAAGTTGTAAGCCTACTACTAGTGTTAGTCGTGAACCTAAAAGGGTCACACATAATTTTGGATGTTGACATTTTGAGATTGAAAAATTCAATGGTTGGATGCAATTAATTGATGAAGATTAATTAATTGGGTTTTTAATTTAATTCAATTGTGGAATTAAATATTTAATTATATAATTTGATTATTTAATTAAATCAAATTTGATTAGAGAATCAAATAATTGGAATAGAATGAATTAATCAATATTTGAATTGATTAATTGGGATTTAATTAATTAATTAGTAGAATTAAGTAATTGGACTTTAAAGTCTAAATCCCATACCTTAATCTAGTAGGCATATTTGTAGAAGCCCATTAGATAATTGAAGAGAAATAAAATAAATAAGATTTATTTATATATATATATATATATAATAGGATATATATATATATATGATTAAGAGAGAAAAAAAAAAAAAATCACATTACTCATACATGCATGTGACCATGTGGGTTTGTGGTATTCTTTTTCTTTACTTTTGCTTGTGCCACCCAACCAAATATGTTTTTAATTCAAAAGGATGACTTAACCTTTTATTTTTAAATAAAAGGTTGAGTTGTGACAATGATTATGTTTTTTGGTTGTGATTAAAACACAAGTCTTCATCTTTGGTGTGGTTCAACAAGAGACATACGGTTTTCACAGTGAGATTGAGAGTTTGATTTCTTAATATTGATTTGTACTCTTGGTGTAAACTCTCTCATTATCTCTTCAATATACACCACTTTTCTCTTCAAGATTTTAGTAGAGAATAATTAACCAATAATTATTCATCTACAAAATTTTAACAATAGTTGATTGTTGGAATTAAATTCTATTCCGTTTTCAATTTCGAAAACGTGGTAAACTCTACTAGCGAAGAATTTATCCCGGTGTCACAACCAAGAGGTGGACTCAATTAGAGGGAGGCGCTTGAATCTCTATTGGCGAGTTTGCGAGGATTTACCCTGCTGTGAGGAATTTGGATTCCTTCTACATCATCTTCAAAAGGAAGCATTATAGGTAAGATCCTAAATCTTATTTTACCACTTGTATAAACGCGCGATCGTTAAATCGCTACGATAATCGGGGCTTTATTTTATGAATAATTGTATGCATGATTTAAATTTTGATTTTCGCTGCGTTTAGCCCGCGATATAGCGAACCCAACAAATGGTATCAGAGCCACGGTTTCGCGATTATACAAGTTTATCTGTGTTTCAAACATATATTAATTTTAACATATGTTTAATGAATTGTAATATGTGCGATAAAATGCGTTTTTATACGGTTTAAGTTTTGGGATAAAACTGAATTCAGTTATTTCTTACAAAAAAAAAAAGGAAGAAATGGGACTGAATTCCAAACAAATCCGATTACGAATTCGTTTTCCGATTTCGGATTGTTTTGATTTGATCTTAAAGTTTGTACAGGTTGTACATGTGTGATTTGTTTAACAAAGTTTGGTTAATCAAATGATCTCAAACTTGTACAGATTGTACAGGTTTGATTTGTTCTTGATTTGTTTAACAAAATTGGTTATTCAAAACTGGTAGGATATATATATATATATATAATATGTATACATATATTTCAATTTTGATTAGTTAGATTTTGATTTTAAATTGTTAACATCAGAATCAATAAAAAAACGTTTTTGTGAATAATCAAAATAAGCTTTATCCCAAAATTAAATCGGCACATAGAACTTGGTAAATTTAAATGCTTTAAATTTATGTGATGGATGTTTTAGCATGATTTATTTAGGGATGATCATGAGCCTATGACCAATGTGATTGGATGTATATATTTTCTTTGGGTTTTTGGGGCCTGCGAGCCTCTTATTCAATTATTTGTAAATTATTTAAATTTTCGCATTGAGAGTAAACTAAGTGGTGAGGTTTTTTCATTTATTGTAATTGGAGGACGTTCGATGCGAAAGGCCTACGCTTGTGTGGGTATATTTTTACAAATGTAATAGAATAGAAGAATCAAGGCCCATGCATGTATGGGTATATTAATGAAATGTAATAGAAATAGTTCTATTTATTTTTACCCTTAGATTGACCAAAGACCCATTTTTGGCTCAAATGGGTCGCATAGGTTGGCCATGATCATCCCACCGCTTTTTGCATAGGATGTATGCTAGATTTATTTAATGCTCTTTGCTTGCGCTCATATGATGAATTGCGTTAAATAAAAACCAATCTAGTAATTAAGTTGATGAGATCTTTGAAAAGTTTAAAAACCCCAAGTTTTTGAAACTTAAAAGGGAATTTAATTTTATTTAATTCCATATCAAACAAAAATGGACAAGATAGGTAGGACTCATCGTTCCATGCCTTCCATCAAAGGTAGACAACATGACGATGCTACCACACTTGGTCACTGGCCACGAGTCGTGGAGTGATTTTGTGTTGGAAAGCTGTGATATCTACCAAGCATTGAGATACTCGTGGGATGGACTCGTCTTTATGTTGACCACGAGTCGTGGAACATCTTGATGCTCCATCTACACGAAGGTTTGATGGGTTATGTTTGACACTTAGTACCATATAGGCTCATAAAATTGAGGTATATTGGAAAACGCGAGGCAAAATAATCTTGAGGGTTGTATAAATGATACAATTGTTAAAGAGTTAACTACCAATAGAAATATCTCATGGGCTCATAAAATTGGGGTATGAAATATTTCTATTGGGCTTCAAGCCCATTAAGAAAATTAGATTTTCGGAATTTTATTTGGGGTTAATAAAATTTGAATAAAATAGTGGGAGACATTTAATATTAAAGACCTTATATTGAATGAATATATTTTCCATAATTCACTCATTTTTCGCCGTTTATTTTTGTAGACAACTCTACTAAAAATGGCTAAGAATCCACTAGGATCCATACTTGAGCAAAACAAATTAAGCGCCCAAACTTTGTCGATTGGTCGAGAAACCTAAAAATTGTCCTTCAGTCTGAGAAGAGGGCTTATGTACTTGACCAAGCACCTCCTGAAGATATCACATCAAATGCCTATGGAGAATACCTTCGTCATGTTGATGACAATCTCCAGGCTCGGTGTTATATGTTGGCATCAATGTCAAATGAGTGCAAAGCGACATGAAGGTCTAGAAGCGCTAGTGAGATTCTTCTCCATCTACAAGAGTTGTACGGTGAGAGAACGCGACAAATAAGATATCGAGATATCAAAGGAGCTTTTTAGATGTCGATGATCGAGGGCTCTTGACCCAAGACCATGGTGAAGATGATAGCACTCATTGAAAGGCTTACGTCCCTTGGAGTTATTATGGACAATGAACTCTATGTGGACCTTATGTTGCAATCTCTGCCTCCTCATTTGATACATTTGTTGTCAACTTTAACATGCACTCCATGGAGACTAGTCTCCCTGAATTGGTGAGTATGTTAAAGACGGTGAATCTACTATAAAAAGGATAAGCCGATCATGCTTGTTGGATCCACATCCAGGATCAAAGGTGCAAAGTCTAAGAAAGGAATTGGAAAGGAAAGGGTTCCTCTAAGCCCAACAAGAAGGCAAAGGACAATGGCAAGAAAAAGGTTAATTCTCAAGCCAATGACAAATGCAATTCTCAAGGAAAAATGGGACATTGGAAGAGGAATTGCAAGGAGTACCTTGCAAATGCGAAACGCGTTCGGGTATATATTTTGTTGAAGTTAACTTATCGATTAATGATGCTTCTTGGGTATTGATACCGGTTGTGGCTCACATATTTGCAATGATTTGCGAGATAATGGTAAGCGAGGAAGCTTGATAGAAAGGAGATGGTCCTTCGGATGGGGAATGGAGCAAGAGTTCTTTGCATTAGCTATAGGGATGTTTATCTATCTTTGGAGAATGGTTTTAATTTGTGTTTGAACAATTGTCTTTATGTTAGGATATTATTAGAAATATTATCTCTGTTCTGTTTTGAATGAGAGAATGTTTTAAATTTGTAATTGAGAATGAAACTTGTTCCATTTTCAAAGATTATGCACTTATATATTCCGGTTATTTGACAAATTGTTTATACACTGTTACTCCCCATAATCCCATTCTCACAATTCAACAAAATAAAAGAAAATTAGATAATCATAGTTCCGTCACTCTTTGGCATGCCAGATTAGGTCATATTTCCGAAAAAAGAATACACAAGTTGGGACAAAAACTCAACCTTATGGGAGAACAAATGTTGCCAACATGTGAATCATGTCTTAAAGGGAAAATGACCAAATCACCATTTATTGGACAAGTGGAACGGCAAAGATCTGTTGGATTTGATCCATACGGATATTTGTGGTCCACTAAGTGTTAGTGCACGAGGAAACTATCACTATTTCATAACTTTTACCGATGACTATTCTAGGTATGGTTATGTATACCTTATGAGGTTCAAATCTGAAGCTTTTGAAAAGTTCAAAGAATTTAGATGTGAGGTGGAGAAACAAACTAGTCGTAGTATTAAAACTCTTCGATCGGATCGAGGAGGTGAATACTTGACCACTGAGTTTCTTGATTATCTAAAAGAGAATGGTATTCTCTCACAGTGGACTCCTCCTGCTACTCCACAACTCAACGGAGTTTCAGAGCGTAGAAATCGAACTTTGTTAGACATGGTTCGATCGATGATGAGTTTCACTTCTTTACCTCTTTCATTTACGGGGCTATGCCTTGAGACAAGACATACTTATTGAATAGGGTGCCATCTAAGGCCGTTCCCAACACACCATATGAAATGTGGTGTGGTAAGACACCCTCTTACAAATACCTCAAAGTATGGGGGTGTCTTTGCTTATGTAAAACAACAAGTGGGAGATAAGTTGGATATGCGATCCATCTTATGTAAATTAAAGTGGGGTATCCAAGAGAGTCTATAGGATATTATTTCTATGATCCTTCGGAACAAAAGGTTTTGTTTGAGGAATGCTACTTTCCTTGAAGAAGAATTTCTTTCTCGGATGAGTGGCGAAGCAAGAGAGAACTTGAAGAAGTTCAAGAACCACAGAATTTCCCAAATGTTGCGAGATAATGCACGGTGAAGGGTGGACCATCTAAAGCACAACCTCTTCGAAAATCCATAAGGGTTTCAAACGCGCCTGAGAGGCTAAACCTTTTATTAGAGAACAAAGAAGAGGGGCTCTATTGGATAATGATCCAAGAAGCTATGAAGAGGCGATGTCGGATATCGACTCAAATAAATGGCAAGAAGCAATGCAATCGAAATTGACTCCATGTACTCCAACAAGGTATGGACCTTGGTGGACCCACCACATGGAATTGTTCCCATTGGTTGCAAATGGGTCTATAAACGAAAGCTTGGGGTAGATGGAGAGGTGGTGACTTTTAAAGCACGTTTGGTTGCAAAAGGTTATACTCAAAAGCAAGGAGTTGATTATGATGAGACCTTTTCACCAGTAGCGATGCTTAAATCCATTCGGATCTTGCTAGCCATATCAGCATATTATGACTATGAGATATGGCAAATGGATGTGAAAGCTTTTCTTAATGGAAACATTAAAGAAGAGATCTATATGAAGCAACGGAGGGATTCATATCCAATGGAAGCGAGCAAAAGTTTGTAAACTCCAGAGATCCATTTATGGACTCAAACAGGCTTCTAGGAGTTGGAACATTCGATTTGATGAAACGATCAAAACATTTGATTTTCATAAAAATCCGGATGAACCATGTGTGTATAAGAAGGTTAGTGGGAGTGCGATTTGCATTTGTTGTGCTCTATGTTGATGACATTCTACTCATTGGAAATGATGTAGGTATGTTACAATCAACTAGGACTTGGTTGTCTAAACAGATTCTCCATGAAGGACTTGGGAGAAGCATCTTTTATCCTAGGGATAAAGATCTATAGAGATAGATCACGAAAGATGATCGGATTATCGATCAATGTACATAGACAAAGTACTAAAAAGGTTTAGTATGGAGGAATCCAAACGAGGATACCTACCTATGAGTCATGGTGTTTCACTTTCTAAAGCTTGTCTCCTAAGACACTTTGAAGAAAGAGAAAGAATGTCTCGCATACCTTATGCATCCGCTATTGGAAGCATAATGTACGCAATGTTATGTACTAGGCCCGATGTCGCACATGCTTTGAGTGTCACGGATATCACCCAATCCAGGTGATGAACTTTGGAAGGCGTTAAGATGATCCTTAAGTACTTAAGAAGAACTAAGGATATGTTTTTGATATATGGCGGTGGAGAGCTAAAACTAGAAGGGTTCAGCGATTCTAGTTTCGATCGATAAAGACGACTCTAAGTCCATGTCGGATATATATTCATCTTGAATGGGGAGCGATTAGTTGGAAAAGTTCCAAACAAGAAACAAGCTGCAGACTCCACCTTTGAAAGTGAATATATTGCCGCATCGATCTGAAAAAAAGAGGTTGTTTGGATACGAAACTACATCCAAGGGTTGGGTGTAGTTCCATCCATTGTTGATCCAATAATGATTTATTGTGACACAACGGTCTATAAGCGCAAGCAAAAGAGCCAAGATCTCATCAAAGATCCAAGCATATAATGAGACGATACCACCTGATCAGAGAGATCATTGGTAGAGGCGATGTTGTTGTGGATCGAGTTGCTTCAGCAGAAAATGTAGCAGACCCGCTAACTAAGCCCTTATCACAAAAGGTATTTGACGGACATCTCGAAAAGATGGGCCTAAGATACATGGGCAATTGGAACTAGGGCAAGTGGGAGATTGTTATAGTAGAATGCCCGGCGTTCCAATTAGATTGGATTTTTTTTCTACTTGTAAAACAATTTTATTGGAAATTATAATAATATAAAGGCATTTCTTTATCTTATGTTCTTTTGCATTTATCGCATATTTGCACATATGATAAAGTCCTTAGATCAATTTAAGCTATGAGGCATGGTCGCGCATTTGATGGCGATCATGGAACATGTCTCTAAGGCTTTGATCTTAAATTTGTTCCAAGTCGATGGGTTTTTCAAGATAGGACATTAAATAACCCGTAAGACTTGTACATATGGTGCATGCTCATGAGACGAGGATGTTGCATTCCATTAACATCAGTGTTGCGACACAAATGCACATATGTGGGTGCTTGTTAGCGAACAAGTTCACTGAACATGACCCAATGAAAATTCTTAGATAGAAACTCTGATTGTCGAATAAGAATTTCTATATTGCAATAGTACATGATTAATCCTCGTACTTGAGGCACGACTATACCTTGTGTATATCCTACAATACTTTGATTTATTTTTTGATTGCTTGACAATCACAAAGAGATATTTTGGGTATTGCAGTGATATGCATGGAGGTTTGTGTGTGGCCAACATAAATTCGACACTTATCATTTAATAAGGGAATTTCGGTGTTTTCATAGTTCGTGGTTCAAAGACCTTGGCCAAGGCACGATGAATTTGATTTATAAAAGAATCACAAGAACTTGAAATGGGATCACAGTTATTAAATCAATTGGGTTCGACTTATAAATCTATGCCCAAGATTTAATCGGGAAATTAGTTGTCGAAAGGATCGTACATGTATGCAATTGCAATTTAAATAGGTTTACTCGCTATTTCACCTAATACTAGGTAATCATGCTACTTGCTAGGTGTTACCATGATTTGTAGGTTCTTGAAATTAAAGAGTTAACTTCAAGTATATTTATTAATTGGATTATAAATAGAATAAGTTATTATTATTCAAAAGTTACAAAAGTTGTAAGCCTACTACTAGTGTTAGTCGTGAACCTAAAAGGGTCACACATAATTTTGGATGTTGACATTTTGAGATTGAAAAATTCAATGGTTGGATGCAATTAATTGATGAAGATTAATTAATTGGGTTTTAATTTAATTCAATTGTGGAATTAAATATTTAATTATATAATTTGATTATTTAATTAAATCTAATTTGATTAGAGAATCAAATAATTGGAATAGAATGAATTAATCAATATTTGAATTGATTAATTGGGATTTAATTAATTAATTAGTAGAATTAAGTAATTGGACTTTAAAGTCTAAATCCCATACCTTAATCTAGTAGGCCTATTTGTAGAAGCCCATTAGATAATTGAAGAGAAATAAAATAAATAAGATTTATTTATATATATATATATATAATAGGATATATATATATATATATATATATATATATATATATATATGATTAAGAGAGAAAAATAAAAAAAAAATCACATTACTCATACATGCATGTGACCATGTGGGTTTGTGGTATTCTTTTTCTTTACTTTTGCTTGTGCCACCCAACCAAATATGTTTTTAATTCAAAAGGATGACTTAACCTTTTATTTTTAAATAAAAGGTTGAGTTGTGACAATGATTATGTTTTTTGGTTGTGATTAAAACACAAGTCTTCATCTTTGGTGTGGTTCAACAAGAGACATACGGTTTTCACAGTGAGATTGAGAGTTTGATTTCTTAATATTGATTTGTACTCTTGGTGTAAACTCTCTCATTATCTCTTCAATATACACCACTTTTCTCTTCAAGATTTTAGTAGAGAATAATTAACCAATAATTATTCATCTACAAAATTTTAACAATAGTTGATTGTTGGAATTAAATTCTATTCCGTTTTTCAATTTCGAAAACGTGGTAAACTCTACTAGCGAAGAATTTATCCCGGTGTCACAACCAAGAGGTGGACTCAATTAGAGGGGAGGCGCTTGAATCTCTATTGGCGAGTTTGCGAGGATTTACCCTGCTGTGAGGAATTTGGATTCCTTCTACATCATCTTCAAAAGGAAGCATTATAGGTAAGATCCTAAATCTTATTTTACCACTTGTATAAACGCGCGATCGTTAAATCGCTACGATAATCGGGGCTTTATTTTATGAATAATTATATGCATGATTTAAATTTTGATTTTCCGCTGCGTTTAGCCCCGCGATATAGCGAACCCAACAGTACATAGCCAATTGAGCTGGGTGCTATTCTTCTGGCCCATTTTTTTTCCTGTTGCAAGGGGGAAAATAAAAAGGAAAGGTCCTTTTTGACTGACCATTCGCCATTTTCCTCAATCTATCTCGTTGATAAGAGGTCCAAATTGTTTACCAGAAATTAAATAAAAGCATTGTACGTCCCACAAAATACAGATATAATAATTAGGTAGTTTTTAACACGTGGTAATTGGCCAAATTGACCACTTATGTTTTGTGAAAATGAAAAAAAAATAGTCATGTTTTTCAAAATATGTTTTTACCATTTTAACTAAAAACTGACGGTCACACTCTTCGTGCATTCTTTGGTGAGGTACTTTAGCCATTTTAAGAATGATGATTCAGAGTCTATCTAATTTGATTTTTTCTTTTTTTTTTTTGAGAAGATCTAATTTGATTTTAAGAAAGCCAAAGAGAGGAGAAATTAGAAAGAAAAAAAAAGGACTATCAAAGAAATCCGAATTCTGAAATAGTCAAATGAAGAGTAAACAACTAAACATGAGAAAAATAGATATTTACGAGAGTTTTAATTATATTATTTTTCTTGTGGTATAATATGTACATCCTTCTCCAATGATGAGTTAGATTTAGGTTCTTGTCGATAAAAATGATTGTTGTATCCCGTATGAAGCTTTTGTAGGCCCACCACTTAAATAATTAATAACCTTTGGTGGATGCAAAGTTAGAAACAAACTTGCCAATTGCGGCTCTTTTTGGATATATCTGAAAATCCAACTTTGCTTTCGTGTAAAATTAAGTTTTCGTAAATGAGTTTTAAGGCCCTTTTAATAGTAATTGACAATAAAATAATACTGAACTTCCTAATCAAATCAAATATGCGTTAGCATTTTCTACACTATCAATTAATTATATATGAAACTGTGTACAAAACATATATCGTTGTGATTTGTGATTTACCTAATTAAGTATATATGGCATTTTCTATAATCCATATCATAAACAAAACAGTGCACCTCAAATTTTTTGTACTTTTTCTCTTCTCCAATAACGCCAGATAGTTATTGAAAAATGAAAAGGACAATAAAGGAAATAACAAAAAGAAAAGGAAAATGTGATGGGAAAGATGCTTTAATTAATGTTGTAAATGCATAATAATTACCATTGATTATGATATAACGATCAAAAGCTAGAGGAAACTAAAGGTAGATGATGTTCGTGTTTGCCAAAGATCAAAAATATTTGTGGTGGAGGTGAAAATTATTACATGATTTTAGGATCCCATCAAAAATTTCTAGGAAGTACGAACCAATAAAACCATATATCCCCAGACAATATCAATCTTGCATATGATAACAAACCAATTTTCCAGCTGGAGGAGGGATGTCCAAAAGTGAGTGAATTATTGCATAAAGTTTTGGAAATAATCTGAATATTGAATGTGAATTGAGCTGCAAAAGGGCCTTAGAATTTGACAGATCTTTGATTTTCCACTTGTGCCTTGATAGTGGTGAAAGGAGATTTACATTGATATGTCCATTCAAGTTATTATCTTCCATCCATTTTTTTGAATCAAGCTTTTCTTTGCTAGAGTGTTTCGATATTTTTGTTCTCCTTTTTAGAGGTGTAATTCTTGACTAGTAATCCTTTTTATTAATCCTTCATTATTATTTTTGTTTTCCTCATCTCTTCTCGATATGAAAAGAAGTGTTACCAAACCCGCAAGGGTTGCCAAAATGAAAGAGTGGAGTAAGTGGAGCGGCGGGTAAAAAGTCACGAGTTCGATTCCCCCTACCAACACTTTCTTGGTTGAGCCTGTCACACAGGGCTTGCCTAGTGTGGTTTACCTGGTTGGTGTAGTTTGCAGGCTAGTACGTCCAGCCCGAGGGTTTATCCAGTGCACTCTTAAAGAGTAGCGGCTGCGGGTTCCCCCGTCATCACAAAAAAAAAATGTTACCAACACCGGCACGACTCGGAGACAAGAGGTGGTTGTTGCCTCCCAAAAAAAAATTCAATTTTTTTCTTCTGTATTTTAGTTGTTATTAGTCTATATTTATGTATAGGTTAAGGGAATTAAAAACATTTTCTCCCCCAAAATTTTGAGAAAAAGAAGTTTTGAAATTGTTTTTTAAATAGGTTCCCAAGTCTCAATCTGCAAATCACCTAGGTTACCAAGCATAACCAAGTGTAGAGTAAATTACAAAAATTACTCTCGCGGTTCGTTTGTTTGCAAGGTTGTGAATATGTTCGACTAATTTCATTGGATTATCACCTTTGAGAATGTCAGTGTGATTGTAAAAATATTTCACATAGTGGGATTTCTTTCTCTGTGGATTGTAGTTTTTCTCCGATTTTGGAGTTTCCACGTAAATTCTTGTTTTGTGGATTGTTGTTATAGTCCATTTTACTTCTCAATTATTTCTGTTTGTCCCTAGGGGATGAATGTGAGATCTGATTTTTCCAATAAGTGGCATCAAAGCCCGGGTCGGCTCTCTTAAAATTCTGAGTATTCTATGTGGTCGCAGCGATATCTGACCTTCCACATCAGAAAAGAGTTCTTGATTGGTTCGGGGGTCTCATTTGGAGGTGGTTGTTCATCAGGCTAGGGCGGTTCAAGCAGGTGGAGAATTTTAATGGAATGATCAAGTTTGACTTATGACAAATATAAGTCAAGGATGTGTTGGTACAATCCGAGTTGCACAAGGTTTTGAAAGTTAACTGCCAAGGTGGATGTGGAGTTAATCTGGCAAATAGCTACTAATCCGGGTTAATATTGTGACAGTAAGTATTTACTCTGATGAGAAAATGTATGTCCTTTTGGCATGTGAGTTGTCATGAAATAGGATGTGGTTATGTTAGCGGGTCTAGAAATTTGCACATGGGCATTGGCTTGTCATGGATACAGGGTGTGGTGGAATTTCACACGGGCCTCGGTTTGGCATGGTCCAGGATGTGTGGTGGAATTTACACACGGGTATCGGTTTGGCATTGATACAAGATGTGTTTATGTCGATGGCTGAAGGACTTCTATGAGGGCCGAAAGTTGGGAGTTGCACCATAAATTTCTGCGAGTTTTTTGACATATGTCGTAGGGAATTCTTAGGATGGTTCATTCTAAGTGGTTTGCTCATATGGTGGAGTAGGGTTCTCTGGTTTGAAAATGATGGTTTTTTATTTTGAGAATCATGATTGTCGGTGAAGACAATGAAACTTCTTTTATTTTGCCAAGGTGGAGTTTCTTAGTTTTGTGTCAGATAAAAGAAGGGGTTTTGTCCCACATTGCTTGTGGAACAAAAGGGATGGGAGCCTTAAGGTTATTAAAGGAACTCATGTGATATGTTTTCAAGTGCACCAGTTCTTTGTGGTTTGACTCTAGTTAAATTCTTTTCTTGTATTCTATAGTATGGAGAGTTGGGAGAGAGGTGTGAGTTAGTCAAAGGTTTGTAAGAGTGTGGGGGTACTGGGTCAGGAGAGAGAATGTTTGTGTGATTGTAAAAATATTTCACATAGTAGAATTTCTCTCTTTGTGGGCCGTGAGTTTTCTCCGGTTTTGGAGTTTCCACGTAAATTCTTCTGTTGTGGATTGTTGTTATTATTCATTTTATTTCTCAGTTATTTCTGCTTGTCCCCAAGGCATAAATATGGGATCCGGTTTTTCCAACAATCACAGCCCAATAATAAGGATGAAAGATCCAATCAAACTCATTAATTTGTTTACTTTGGGATATCCTTTCCACAACCACAATGTCATAATACCATCCCATAACAAATATTTTACAGCAATATAATGATTTTTTTTTGCAGTAGTTCCTAAAATCAACCCCAAACTTGAAACGAGCATATGAAATATACTTATAAACTGAGGGTTATTTATGTTGCCTATCACAAGATCATGATGAAACTAAATGAATGAATTTGATGAAAAAATATCAATTCTACTTCTCACAAGAATAGATTTGTAGAGAGATTTACAACTCACAAAAAACTCTCAAAAACTCTCACTCAATCTCTCAAGGATTGATTTGATCACCCTATAGGATCTATCTGATCTTTTTGATATTTTCACTTATAAGGGATATTATAACTGAAAAACCATGCACCTATTTATAAATGGATGTGAACGGGGTGTGTGGTTGAAGTTTCGACAATGGTGGGCTTGTTGGGAAGCTTCACACTAGTGCTTGTCAAATTTGACAATCATTTCTTTAAAGTTGGTGGCTTCTAGATGGAGGATACAACTAGAAGACTAGTGTAACGACCTTCGTCAACATATCCAGAACAAGCATCCCTCATATGTCTATGCATAACTCAAGTTATTCTCGTGTAACGACCTTCGTCAACATGTCTGATGGATTCTCCTTTTTTGTGGATCTTGACGAGTTTCAGTTGTTGTCGTTCTATTGTCTCGTGTATCCAATGATATTGAATGTCAATATGCTTTGTACGGGAAAAGTACATGGAGTTCTTACTCAAATCTAGAACACTCTGATTGTCACAGTGTACCTTGTAATCCTTTTGCTTGATTCCAAGTTCTTGGAGATAACATTTAGCCACAACATTTCTTTACCAGCTTCAGCGACAACAATATACTCTGCTTCTATTATGGATAAAGCATCACACTTCTGCAGTCTTAACTGCCATGAAACAGCTCCCCTGTGAAAGTGTAGAGAAATCATGAAGTAGATTTTCTACTATCAAAATCTCATGTCATATTTGCATATGTATAGCCCTCCAAGACTGGATCAGCTCCCATGTAGCAAAGACATATTTTTGATGTACCTTTCAAGTACCTAAGAATCCATTTCGCTGCCTCTCTATGCTCCTTTCCAGGGTTAGAGAGAAAATGACTCATTGTTCCCACTGCGTGAGCAATATATGGTTTTGTACACACCACTGCATACAGTAGACTTCCAATTGCTGAAGAGTATGGTACTGATGACATTTCTCCGGTCTCTTCCTTGAATGAGGGGCATGCACTCTTGCTCAACTTGAAGTGGTTGGCTAGTGGAATGCTAACTTGTTTGGCATTATTCATATTGAACCTCTCAAGCACCCGTTCAATATATTTCTCCTGAGTTAAACCTCCGATTCTTTCTATCTCGAACTATCTGCATTCCCAAAATCTAATGATTCGGTCCTATGTCTTTCATGTCAAAGGATTTTGAATGTTCTTTCTTATCTGACTAATCTTCGTTGCATCTTTTCCCACGATCAGAATATCATCTACGTATAGTGGAAGAACAACGAAATTTCCGTCTGAAAACCTTTGAATCTAAACATACTCATCTGCATTAGTCTTCTCGTGGCCTTGACTCACCATACAAGAGTTAAATTTCGTGTACCACCGTGTTGTTGTCTACTTCAGAACGTACAAGCTCTTATTGAGCTTGCAAACGAGATTATCACCTAAAATCTCAAAACCTTCTGGATGCTCCATGTAGATCTCTTCCTTTAGATCTCCGTGAAGAAATGTTGTCTTCGCGTTCATTTGTTCAAGCTCCAAGTTCATACTTGCTATTAAATCAAGAATAACTCTAATTGATGTCATCTTGACTACCGGTGAAAAAATCTCATCAAAGTCAATTCCTTTTTCTGCTGGAATCCCTTGACTACCAATCGAGCTTTGAGTTTCACCACATTTCCGCTGCCATCTTTCTTCAGCTTGAACACCCATTTCTTTCTTAGTGCCTTCTTCCCTTTTGAAAGTTCTATGATCTCATAAATATGATTCTTTTGCATAGATTTCATTTCATCATGCATTGCTTTTTGACCATTTTTCTTTGTCCTTATGAGATATCGCTTCTTGAAACTCTCGGTTCTCCATCTTTAGTAAGGAGAAGGTATTCGGATTTTGAATATCTTCTAGATGGAATCTGTCCTCGTTCAAACCTACGAACTTCTGGAACAATCTGAGGAGATTCACCATCATCTAGGCCTTCTGATGGTATAGGAACACTTGGTAGAGCGGGTTGTGGCTCCCCCTGCTCAACACCTTCTTCTACCTCCTCATATTTTGCTTCTGGTATACCTTCTAGCACTACATCTCCATCTCTCATGAACGGTTAAGTGCCGCATCCGAGATTTGATCACGAATATTTGACTTCCGAGACATCGTTTTAAATGTCATCTATTATCTTATTTTCATGGAACAATACGTCCCTACTTTTTATTACCTTCTTCTCATTTGGATCCCATAACCTGTATCCAAATTCTTCATCTCCATAGCCAATGAGCATGGAGTGGTCCTTGCATCAAGTTTCTTTCTGAGCTCTTTGGATACATGTACATATGTTAAACATCTAAATATCTCAAGTGGGAGTATGATGGATCCTTCTCAGACCACAAGTTCTCCGAAACTTCATGTTGACCAGGTAGCAAGCAACCCCGACTGCTTCTCCCCAAAATGGCTTTGGCAGCTTAGCCATACTGAGCATGCTTTGAACACGTTCCATGATTGTCTGGTTCATTCTTTCGGCTACACCATTATGTTGAGGGGTGCATGGGACCGTCTTCTCATGCCAGATGCCATATGTTTTGCAATAGACATCGAACACTTTAGAAGTGTATTTGCCTCCATTATCCAATCCAAGACACTCTTCCCATTTCACGTTCCACCATGACATGAAACAATATAAAATATTCAAACACCTGGTCTTTTATCTTCAGGAAATACACCCACAACTTTCAAGAAGCATCTCTAAAAATGTCAGAAAATATATGTTACTGGCTAGTGATTCAACCTCCAGGAAGCGCAAACATCATAGTGCACCAAATCGAGCAACTCTAGTCTTTCGTTGAAGATGAACTAAACGAGACTCTTTTTTTCTTACCAAATAAGCAATGATTCCAAGGATCTAGTGCGGCCCTTGTCAATATTGATAAGCTCCTTCTTTATCGGGGGCAGACGACCCTTTCTCACTCATGTGCCAATTCTGGTGGCATAAATTTTGAGAAGCCTCCTTACAAAGAACGTTGATGTTGTCTGTACATATTTTCACACGAGTCTCGTACAGCGTGCCACAAATGTGTCCTTGAGCAACTATCATAGTGCCTCTTGACAACTTCCATGTTCCTTTGGTGAAATTATTACTATAGCCCTATTTGTCAAAGGCAATCCCTGAAAGTAGATTCAGCTGAAGATCAGGCACATGTCTCACATTCTTCAAAGTAATTGTACTCCTGACACTCTTTTTTACCTGTATATCACTCATTCATGAAATTCCAGAGGAACTGGAATTTCCCATCTTCACTTCTCCAAAGTGACCGGTTTTGTATGTTGTGAAGTAGTCCTTATGAGGAGTTATTGTTTGATACATGTTTTTATCTTAATTTTGATGATTTTATTTTTACACCAAAACAATGTTTTTAATTGTTGTCCAAATACTCTTAAATAATTTAAAATGATTTTAATATTTTCAGGAGTATTTCTTCAAGTCTTACTTTAGATAAAATTGGACAACACTTTTAATGTTTTTATGTTTATAAGTTTTTACTTCAAAACAAGGTTCCTAAATGTTGTCTAAATACTCCCGATTGGTTTAAAATATTTTTACTATATTTTCGGAGTATTTCTTGAATTTTATTTTCGACAAAAATTGGACAACATCTCTGTCTCATGGTCGATGGGTCTTCTATAGGGCAACCCGTACTCAAGATGATTTTGAAGCAAAATGAGACGGAAGAAAAATCAAGCAGTCGGCCGGCCGCATCGGGCGTCGTCCGTCGGTCGGCCGCCAGTCGCCAGAGTCGACGGCACTGCAAGTTTGGTTTTTGAAATGTAACTTGATTTTCTCTAAAACCATTAAGGGGGACCGGTTGATGACTGGGACGACCGGTCGAGGTACATGTCGACCGGTCGCCTATGTAAAAATTGATGTGTTTCGTTCCAAACTTCTATTTTAATGCGGCCGGTCGCCTGTCTTTTGACAAAGACAAAAATATGACCGTTGACACAGACAAATTTCCTTAAAATGTGGGATTGATTTCTAATGACTATATTCTTGATTTTAATTGTATTTTTTCGTAGATTTTCAATCCCCAAGAGGAGCCTATGCTTGATCAATCATCTCCTATAAATAGAGGAAGTTTTGGAGCAACCAATACAACAATTGAGATACAACACAACAAGATACACTTCAAGCAAATATTTGTTCTTCATTGTTATTATTCTTGTTGTAACTTTGCCTAGCTTATCACGTTCACATCCTTGAGGTCTAGGCTATTCTTGATTACACTTTGCACTCAAATTGTAATATTCATTATTGAGCTGTAATCTTGATTTTTTGGTTATCATTCAACACAAGATATCCTTGTGAGTGTTCTTGTGGTAAGAACACACTTGGATGATCTAGGTGATAGGTGCAAGAAGATTGTGGTGATCTTCTTATTGATGTGTTGAAGAAATTGGTATTCTTCAAGGTTGAAGATTGTGGTAATCTTCACAAAGTGCCGTTGAAGAAAGATTGTGGTAATCTTCAAAGGGAGATTGTGGTAATCTCCAAAGGTGGTGTTGAAGAAGAGTGTGGTGCTCTTCAAGGTGTTGTAAGTTGAGTTTGTATTAATTTTGGTAATTAATAAAATTCTTTTTCTTTTTGAAATCCATCCCGGATATACTGGGGTGGTAGTAGATTAGGCCCTAGGTAGGTTGAACTACTATAAATCGAAGCGTGTTGTTTACATTCCGCACCTTTATTATTGTCTTTGAGCATTCGGTTCGAAAAAGAGGGCGAAATCGAAAAGATGGAGATAATCTATTCACCCCCCTCTCTAGATTATCGTAACCGCTTGGACTTACAAGTGGTATCAGAGCCAAACTCTTTGGCAAGCTCGTTTCACATCGCGAGTGAAGAGGAACGATCATCGGCTACGAACGAAGCTCAACTTTCCGGCACCTCCACCACCAAGCCACCACCATTTGATTCCAAAAATTTTATATTTTCGAAAGAAAGAATGGAATGTTATTTACAAGGTTGCGGGTTCGATATTTGGAACATCGTCATAAATGGAGAATCCATTCCGGTGAAAGACACACCACACACCTCCAAAGGCTTCAAAGAGCTCAATGATGAAGAGAAGAAAATCATCTCCTTAAACGGTAAAGCTCTCAATATTTTGTATTGTTCACTCACTAATTTGGAATATGAACATATTGTAGGAATTCGATCGGCACATGAAGTATGGCAAAAATTAGAAGCCATCTATGGAGTATTTGCAAATGAAAGGAGTCAAAAAAAAGCATCTACTTCTCAAAGGGATACAAGTTCAAATCTAAGGAACAAGCCTTTTACAACTTCCAACTATGAAGTAGTCGAACAATGTTTTATGGGCATCGAAGAAGAAAACGAGGTATGTCTTAAACCCTCTACTTCCTATGATATTGTCATTCAAAATGATTATAGTGATTTGCAAAATGATTTTGATGATCTTCAAAATGAATTCCAAAATATACTAGTTAAGTACAAAAATTTGAAAAGGGAATTCAATGTTTTGAAAAATGAAAAGGATAGTTTATTTACTTCCTATGAATCACTATCATGTGCTCACACCACCACACTTGACAAGGTTAGAAACCTTGAAAAACAAAATAGTACTCTTGTTGAGGATATTAATTGCATGAAAAATGATTTATCAAAATCCAACTTGAGTACCAATAAATTGCCCAATGTTGTGAATGTTAATGGTTGTGATAGTTTGAATAGTGAACTTGATCATGAGCCTAATATTGTCAAGCATATGAAAAAGAATCGAGTTCATATGCATGTTAGTAATATTACTTGCTTTTATTGCGGTAAGAAGCGTCATACGGTAAATACTTGTCGGGCTAGAAATAGCTCTAATTATTGTTGGAGACCTAAAAGTCTCAAGACTAATCCCAAAGGACCCAAGCACTTGAGGGTACTACAAAACAATGTCATTTTAGGTACCCGACGGATTAATAATCGAAGAAAATTCATGTCGCCAAGGAAACATCAAATGAACATCTCATTTGATCAAAGAAGGAGAAAACATTTTCAACAAAGTCAATTTCCAAGAAGAGGATATAATCAAAAATGGGAAGAACACAATCCTTGGAAATGACAAAGACACTTTCGAAAATGGGAAGGCTACAATGCTTGGAAATGGAGAAATCAGAGAAGCCATCATCAACAAGATGATTTTTAAAGGGGAAGATATCATCAACAATGGGAACGGCACAACCCATGGAAATGACGTAATTGGTAAACCGTATCTATCCATTTAAATATGCATTTTATTTAGTTAGTATGCATGTTTTTATTTGTGCCTAGATTGCAAATGAGTTTTCATATTTTTAAAATTAAGGTCCTCAACAAATTTTTGTGTTTTTTTTAAAATCCATTGAAAATGAGACCTTACATGTTGTTTTTAAACTCTTATGGATTTTTATAACATAAGCATATTTTTGTGTTATCTTTTATTACTTGTCTACACTTGTGCTATTATATTTTGTGCAATTTGTTTAAGAGTTGTGTAGGTGATATACCTCATATTCATTGGCTATTTCTTCATCAAGTTTGTTAAACCATCGAGGTATGTTCACTCGTATTTTTACTAGAACTCGATTTTATGTCTATGCACATATTCTTCATGTTATTTTATTTTAACCCCTTAAGTGCCCCTAAATGATTTTGCAAATTTTTCTTAAAAGGGCACTACTCGGTTAATCTCGTTTTTCTTGTATATGTGTTTTCTTCGAAACTCATATTTGTTGGATTTAGTCCATAATTATCTTTTTGCAAAGTTTTAAAACTTTTGGGGTGAAAAATCGTATTTTGGAAAATTCTGGAGAAAGAAAAATCGCACTGGGACGGTCAAGGCAGGGTCGATCGGTCGCCCTGCACGTCGACCGGTCGCACCCTACCTCGACCGGTCGCCCAGGGCTATTTTTCAAGGTTAAAACGTTCTGCTCTTTCATTTTGAAACAAACGCAAAAAAATCTCCAAACCCTTGCTGCAGCGAAAATCATCCCTCTTTCTCTAAGTTCTTCAATTCTTCATCATTTTTCACGATTCTTGTTGCTAATCCTCTTATTTTTGCAAGAATCTTACATATATGGCTCCTCCAAGAAATTCCACCGGTCGAAATCCCATCTCCAAGCGTAGAAGGGGCGGAGAGGGTTCTTCAAGAAATCGGCAAGAAGAAGCCGAACAAAGGGATATTCGAGCTACCCAGAGAAACGTGGCTCAAGAAGGTGATGACGTTCAAAATCCCATACTCTCTCGGGCCCAAATTGCCGATCTCCGCGAAACAATTTCGCTCCAAAATTGCCGTTGGGCGAAAAGTAAGAAATCTTTTATTACTCAAGCTCCTCATTCTAATAATGTTCTTAATTTCATCAATAAATATGCGGAATGGTACTATGAAGATTCGGGAATGGGAGGAAAATCGATTGCTCGGACTAAAATGTGTCGTTTTAATTCATTTACAAATGAATATCCTACTATTAGAGGATTTTTTGAGGAGCAAGGTTGGATGTTTTTATGGGAGCATGCTTATGTCTTATATGATGATGATGTTATCCAACTTTTTTATGCTAATATGTGGGTGCAATATGATGATCAAAGGAAGCCAATTGCCGTTAATTCGTTTGTAAGGGGTCGTCATTTTAGGTGGACTCCTAATGATATTTGTCGACTTTTACATGTTAGAGAAGGTGGTTGGGACTATTTCTCTTGTGGTACTTGGAATGATGAAATGTTGGGGGTGTCTATGAAAGAAGTTAAGACGTATTTGGGCGTTTGGCCAAAATATTCTCTGTTGGCGATGACACTTGAGCACCGTATTTTATCTATTATTGTCGCCTACTGTATTTGTGGAAAAGCGGGTAAAATGCCTAGCAACATGGATTATTTTTTCACTTATAAGATTGCTAGGAGGGAACCGCTTAACTTTGGCGCCATATTTATTCAATGTCTAATCGAGTCCATCACTCAAGGTAATAAGAAGTTGGTTATGGGAAATTGGATTTGTAAACTTCTTATACAATCGGGACTACCTTCGTCGGAGTGTAACTCGGAGGTATTTCAAAATGACTTTGACATTGATAACATCTCCCAAATGGTCACTATGCGCAAGAATATGGACATCCGACTGATAGGCGTGAGTTTTGCATGTATTTTGAGGCGTATTTCGAGCTATAATGATGAGTAAACATGCATATACTCGTGTTAAATGTACATATTCACTCCTTGTGGAAAAGATATTACACTTTGCTTATTTTGTAGGAATTTCATGATATTTGAAGCCAATTGAATACGAATACGAGGAAAGCAAAGTGGAAACACGGAGAATTGAGTGAATATACGAAAAGTGAAGCCTAAAAGAGCGAAAGTTGAGCGTTTACGGAAAAGATAGGGGGCACACGGGTTGGGCGTGCCTCAAGACACCACCCGTGCACCCCTGTATAAGGATTATTGGAGCTGCAGCATGGCGCACGGGTAGCCCATGCATGGGCGCACCACCCGTGCGTCCTACAGAGGATCGGATTATTTCACCGGAGTGGCACACGGGTAGGCCGTGCTCCGACGCACCACCCGTGCGCCCTACAGAGAGTTGAGGTATTCCAGCAGGGTGGCGCACGGGTAACCCGTGCGTGGGCGCACCACCCGTGCGTCTGCGCTGGAATCCCATCATCTGCAGCATTAAGCCCTAAACGTGATGGGAAGTATAAACAGGCTTTTTGGGGGGCGCACACAAGGACATTCTGGCATTTTTGGGATCTACAACACAAGACAAGAGTCAACTCTTGGAAGGAGACATCAAGGAGATAATCGGGTTGCATCGGAGCTTGAAGAACGGAGATATATCGAGAGATTGTCGACGTTCCTAAGTTTTCTTGCTTCTCTTTTAGATTCAATCTTTTATTTTCATTTGTAATGACTTTGAACACTTTGTGTATAAGTTGTTTAATTATGTGTAGCTAAACTCTTGAGATTTCAGGGTTTTGGAAGTAGATTAATGAACTCTTGTTGGATGTTTTAATCTTAGTTGAAGTTATTATCTTGAAGCCTATTTGAGTATTTTGAGCTTATTCTCGTTTTATCACTTGATCAATGATTTAACTTGTTTGATATATTGATTCATAATTCGAGAGATGAGTTTCAATATTAGATCTTGAATAATCGACACAAATATTTGCATGAATCGAGAAGTTTGTAAATATTTGTGAGGATATTTGATCTTTTGTGCTTTTGGGAGTTGAATGCTTTATGTTGAGTAGAGATGCTAGCATAAGTATTTCAATCTACGTTTTATATGCATCTCGAGAGGGAGGATAAAATAGTTTTGTGATCGTCTTATAGGAACATTGATAATACCTTGGCTTGATTAAACCGGACAACAAGAGGATTATTAATCGAAACCTTAACTCGGAAATCCATTACATCATCTTGATACTTCTTTCATTTGTGTTATCTTATTCTTGTGTTTTAGTGATTTAAATTGTCTTAATCTCAAAACAACAATCATCAAATTTCGATCGTCTAAATAAAAATAACACTATCTTGGTTAAATACTTAGCATATTGATTTATTAGTCTCCGTGGATACGACCTTGCTACCCTATTCGATAACGTACACCGACACTTGCGGTGAAGCTAAAAATATAGGCGAACAAGTTTTTGGCGCCGTTGTCGGGGACTAATACAATTTATGGTGCTAATATTGCGATAGATGGAATTATTCTTAATTTAGACATTTTTTTTATTTATTTTGTTTTAGTGTGACTTTAATTCCACATTATTTGACTTGTTTCTTTTAGTTTGGTCCAGGTAGTGCATGAACACGCGCTCTAGGCGGGGGGACTTAATACCGCTCATACCGGAAGTTGAGGCTTTCGCGAGGAGAATCGAGTCTACCACTAGACGGGCTGAAAGACAACACAATCCGATAATGGGGGATTTGAATGAGTTACCAATACCGCCTAACAATGGTGGAAACGATTTACCGATACCGGTTCAACAGCAAGCCATTCGTGATTACTTTCGACCACAAACGAATCGTAATTACGGTGGTATTGCCCATATTCCTATCAATGCCAACAACTTCGAGCTCAAACCGGCACTAATCAATATGGTGCAACAGAATCAGTTTGGGGGATTTGCAACTGAAGATCCTAACTCTCACCTTACGCATTTTATCCAAATATGCAATATGATCAAAATGAACGGAGTCTCAGATGACGCCATAAGACTGCGCCTATTCCCATTCTCTTTAAGGGATAAGGCGAGAAATTGGTTGGGTACTTTGACGCAAGGCAGTGTAAGCACATGGGACGAACTGAGCCAAAAGTTCTTGTTTAAATTCTTTCCACCGAGCAAAACTACTCAATTCCGCAATTGACTCGAGCCTTTGTATGAGGCTTGGGAAAGGTTAGGGATTTGTTACGTAGATGTCCACAACATGGATTTCCGGAGGATCAGCTTGATTATGCTTCTTCTACAATGGTTTAATGGGACAAACGAGGGCCTTTGTAGATGCCGCTTGTGGGGAGGAGCATTGTTGGCAAGGTTTCCACAAGATGCCTTAAATCTTCTTGAGAAATGGCCATGAACGATTACGGTGTCCATCCGAAAGATCCAATGTACAACGAGTAGCGAAATCTCGGATTCGCACTCCAATTAAAATATTGACGGCACAAGTAGCGGCTTTGACAACTCAATTGAGTGTATTTACGAAGGGGCGAAGCGGCATGAGCACGGGTAGTGAAGCTCTTCTATATCCAATGGAAGAGGTAAACTATGTGAATAACAGGAATTTCAGCAATTTAGGAATAATTCAAACCCAACGCACTACCATCCAGGGTTGAGAAATCATGAAAATTTTTCCTATGCAAATACAAAGAATGTGTTACAACCTCCGCCGGGATTTAATGCTTCAAGTGGAGGCGGTAATGGGGAAGGCAAATCGTCGTTGGAAGATGCACTCACCTCTTTCATAAATCAATCTAATGCTTTCATGAATGACACGAGGAGCCGCCTCGCTAAGCAAGATCTTCGGATGGATAAGTTAGAACAACAAGTGACAAGCTCGATAAAGAATCTGGAGAATCAAGTGGGTCAATTGGCTACAATTGTGGGTGGTCAACATCAAAAGGGTCAATTTCCGAGTAATACGGAAATGAACCCTAAGGAACAATGCAAAGCAATTCGTTCTGGTTGGACGGCATATGAGGGGCCTAAAGAAAATCGGGAGTCCGAAACTGTCGGATGAAGCATCTAGGCGGAAGCGGGAGAATCCGTGATGAAGGATGATATTGAAGAAAATAGGAAAAAAGAGAACAAAGAGGCGAGAACAAGCGGTGAAAAGCAAAAATCATCATCTAGATCAAACATATCTAAGTTGCCTATATCTCTTCCCTTTCCTCAAAGATTTCAAAAGAAAAAGCTTGATGATCAATTTGCCAAATTCCTTGATATATTTAAGAAATTGCACATTAACATTCCTTTTGCGACGCACTAGAACAGAATCTTAGAACTATGCGAAATTTCTTAAGGATGTTATGTCAAAAAGCGGAAGATGACAAGCTTTGAAACGGTGAATTTGTGGAAGAATGTAGTGCAATTATCCAAAGGAAGCTACCACAAAACGAAAGATCGGGGAGTTTCACTATCCCTTGTGCTATTGGTGGTAATTTCTTTAATAAGGCGCTATGTGATTTAGGGGCAAGTATTAATTTGATGCCTTTGTCCATTTTCGGAAACTTGGATTAGGCGGCGTGAAACCAACTACGGTGACATTGCAACTTGCCGATCGATCACTTACGTATCGGGGAATTATTGAAGACGTCTTGGTAAAAGTTGATAAATTTATATTCCCGTGGATTTCTTGGTATTGGATATGGAAGAAGATCGAGGCGTTCACCGATACTTGGGCGCCCTTTCTTAGCAACAGGTAAGGCCTTAATAGCGTGCAAAAGGTGAGCTCACATTACGTGTTAATGATGAGCACGTTTTATTTTCTATATATAAGGCAATGAAATTTCATGATTCGGTAGAGAGTTGTAAATTTTGGATATAGTTAGTTCATGCATTGAGGATTATGTTGATCATACATTGTCTACGAGATGATTTGGAATTTGGTCTAACCCACTCGTGCTCAATGTCGAGTGTTGTACTTGATTTTGATAACCAAGATTTGTACGACTATGTTTGTGCCTTAGATCATATGCGGGAACTACCTAATAGTGCACGAGGCGAGAACTCAATGACGAAATAAGGAGATGAACTTGCGAGAACGCACCACCCATGCACCCACGCACGGGCATCCCGTGCGTGATGCGAGAGAGGCGGGCCGAGCTCTCACGAAGAGTGCGCGGCCCGTCGCAGCGCATGGTCAGCCCGTGCGTGATCTTTGAAATACCAACACCGACCTTAACTCAAGCAATTACGAACACCTCAAATATGCATTCCTTGGAGCAAATAACGCAAATCCGTAATCGTTTCATCTCTTCTCACTCCTACTCAACTTGATAAACTATTAAGGGTTTTACGAAAACATAAGTCGGCACTAGGATGGTCTATAACTGATTTAAAAGGCATAAGTCCATATATTGTGATGCATAAAATTCGGATGGAAGATGTTTACAAACCATCAGTGCAAAACCAAAGACGACTAAACCCTATTATGCAAGATGTGGTTAGGAAGGAAGTGTTGAAATGGTTGGATGCCCGGTATCATTTATGCGATATCTGACAGCTCATGGGTGAGTCCGGTACAAGTGGTACCGAAAAAAGGGGGGGTAACAGTGGTAGAAAATGAAAATGAGGAACAAATTGCTACTAGAATTGTTACCGGGTGGCGAATATGTATTGATTATAGAAAACTTAATGATGCCACTCGAAAAGATCACTTCCCCCTCCCCTTTATCAATATGATGTTGGATCGTCTTGCAGGTTATGATTATTATTGCTTTTTAGATGGTTATTAGGGTACAATCAAATCATGATTGCGTAGGAAGACCAAGAGAAAACAATATTTACATGTCCGTATGGCACATTTGCATTTCGTCGCATGCCATTTGGTTTATGTAATGCACCTGCTACTTTCCAACGTTGTATGATGGTTATATTTCACGATCTTATTGAAAAAGTTATGGAGGTGTTTATGGACAATTTCTCTGTGTTTGGTGATTCTTTTGATAATTGTCTTCACAATCTTTCCCTAGTTTTGCAGCGATGTGAAGAGACCAATCTAGTACTAAATTGGGAAAAGTGCCATTTTATGGTACGCGATGGCATTGTACTTGGTCATCGAGTCTCTTCTGCAGGTTTGGAAGTTGATCGGGCAAAAATTATAGCAATTGAGAAGTTACCACCTCCTACAAAGAGAAAGCCATTCGGAGCTTCTTAGGCCATCTTTGGATTTTACGAGAAGGTTTATCCGTGACTTTTCTAAAATTTCTAAGCCCTTGAGCCAATTGCTAGAAAAAGATCTTCGATTTCATTTTTTCCAATGAATGTTTGCGGGCGTCAAACGTTGAAGACAAAGATTGGAAACCGCTTTTTATACTCGTCGCCCAGATTGGAGTCAACCATGTGAGCTAATGTGTGATGAGCGACTATGCGGTTGGCGGTTTGTTCTCGGTCAAAAGAGGGAAAAATTGTTCCGATCCATCTACTATGCAAGTCGAACGTTGGACAGTGCCCAACAGAATTATACCACAACCGAAAAAGAAATGTTGGCGATTGTTTTCGCGTTCGATAAATTCCGATCTTACTTGATCGGGACAAAGACGATTGTGCACACCGACCATGCGGCTATCAAATACCTTTTTGACAAGAAGGATGCGAAACCGAGGTTGATTCGATGGATCTTATTATTGCAAGAGTTTGATGTGGAAATCAAGGACCAGGAAGGGATGCGAACGTGGTAGCGGACCATCATCCGTCTCGATTAGAAAATCAAGAGGAGCAAAAGGAGGTACGGGATTGATCAAAGAGGAATTTCCTGATGAAAGATTACTCATGCTTGAGGCAAAGTTCCCATGGCATGCAGACTTTGTAAACTATTTGGCTGCCGGAGTTTTACCTCCGGATCTATCACCGTATCAAAAGAAGAAATTCTTACATGATGTAAAGTTCTACATGTGGGATGACCCCTACTCTTTAAGAGTGCGCAGATAAAATCATAAGGAGATGCATACCTCAAGAAGAATGGGAGGAGTCTACAATGATGTCACTCTTCACCATCCGGCGGACATTTTGGTCCCACACGCACCGCATGGTGAAGGTATTGCAAAGTGGGCTATATTGGCCCACTTTATTTAATGATTGTTATTTGTTTGTGCAACAATGTGATGAGATGTCGGCGAATGGGAAACATTTCACGGAAGCACGAGATGCCAATGACCAACATAATTGAAGTGGAGTTGTTCGATGTGTGGGGGATTGATTTTATGGGCCCGTTTCCATCATCTTCGGGATATCAATATATTCTACTTGCAGTGGAGTATGTATCCCGTTGGGTAGAGGCGATTCCTTCCAAAACAAATGATGCTCAAGTTGTAATGCGCTTCCTTAAGAAAAACATCTTTACTAGATTCGGCACTCCAAGAGCTTTAATTAGTGATGGAGGGTCGCATTTTGTAAACAAATTGATGAGCAACTTGTTGGCAAAATATGGAGTCAAACATAAAGTTGCATTGGCATATCATCCACAAGCCAATGGACAAGCAGAAGTGGCTAACAGGGAGATCAAACAAATCCTTGAAAAGACGGTGAACATCAACCGAAAGGATTGGGCGTTAAAATTGGATGATGCTCGTGGGCATACGGATCGCATATAAGACACCGTTGGGCACATCTCCATATCAACTTGTCTTTGGTAAGTCATGCCATTTGCCGGTAGAATTGGAGCACAAAGCATTTTGGGCGGTTAAGAAACTGAATCTGGATTTTCAGAAAGCCGGTGAGGAAAGGCTACTCCATTTGAATCAGATGGAAGAATTTCGGGATGAAGCTTACGAAAATTCCCGAATTTACAAGGAGAGAACCAAGGGTGGCATGATAAGATGATCAAGAAAAGAGAGTTTTTACCGGGAGAACCGGTGCTCCTATACAATTCACGCCTTAAATTTTTCCCGGGAAAACTCAAGTCTAAGTGGTCGGGGCCATTCAGGATAAAGAAAGTGTTGAATCCACCTGGGATTGTAGAATTGTTAACAAAAGAAGGCGAGACTTTCATGGTAAATGGCCAACGGATTAAGCACTATTTCCACCGGGAATCAAGAGGAAGTGACATCCACCACCTTGCGCGACCCGTAATTTAACAAAACAGGCGTCAAGCTAAAGACGTTAAATATAGCGCTTGTTGGGAGGCAACCCAACGGTTTTTTGTGTGACTTTCATTTTTTGTGTGTGTTTAGTTTCAATTTTGTGTGATTGGAGTGATTTGACATGCGTGTTTTTATTAATGAGTGTGATTTGTGTGTTTTCGTTTAATTTTTGTGTGTTTTATAAAAAAAAAAATTCAGCTGCTTTGCAGTGCGCACGGGCAGCCGTGCGTCGCACACCACCCGTGCGCGCCCTGTAGAGAGTTGGGCAAATTCAGGGGTGGCACACGGGTAGGCCGTGCTTGACGCACCACCCGTGCGCCGTCTGATGAAGAAGCTTAAATATGACAGTTTTTAAACTGTCTTCTTCTCCAAAAATCCCCCAAATCGCGCGCCCACTACCCCAATTTCATTGCCTTCGAAATTTCTTGTAAATTCTACTCAAATTCGTCCACATAATCCCTTCCCCATCACAATTGAACTTCACTTTACATCGAATTCACATTTGCTTGAAGAATTGTGAGAAAAAGCACCTAGGGTTCAAGTTATTCACTTTGATTCGAAATTCGAAAATTCCGGTAAGAGCTTCATTTTTCCTTGCGAATTTCTTGTCATTATGCAATAAGGATCATGATAGGTGCTTATTTTGATATTTTTGCTATGAATTGTGTGAATTATTCTTTGAAGCAAATTATCAAACACCTTGTGGGCTTGTGTAATTGGGGAAATTTAGGATGAATTGTTGATGAATAAGGCATGGCCAATGATCGTTTAAGCTAATACTTGTCTAGAATGGCCATAATTCTTGCTTGTTTGGGGTAGTTGATCGATCATAGTAACGTGGGCAAGTGAATTTGCATCACCTAATATGTTAGATTTGATCCCCTACTTTGTTGTTGCCATTGATGATATTGGGATGCTAATGGGATGTATCTCAGGTACAAACCCTTCATGGCCGAGCGAAGAAACCCCCAGGGTGGAAGGAGACGTGCACGCGGGACGGCACAACGCGAAGTGGCACCACCGGAAGTCGACCAAAACAGTCCAGAGGCATATGGGGTCAACTTGACAAATGCCGATGATCTTGAGCGATGGAATCGCTTGATCGGTCGCCAAATAGCTCCATCTCGCTACGCCGACGATGATTGTACCCAAACTTTGGGGATACATGAGAACGTGTGGCGTCTTTTCGCCAAGGTAGGATGGACGAACTTCATGAGCCGAAGGTGGCCGACATTTAAAAGGTATACATTGGAGTTCTTGAGTACCGTGGAAGTACTCAAACAAGGCGGGACCTTTGAACCGTATATGATAAAGTTTCGGTTGGGAATGTCCGTAGACAACTGTCTGCATGACCCAATTGAACACCATTTTCGAGGTCCCTACCAACGCTCGTACCCGCCCGATGCCTCATTATGATCAATACGACTTACGAGAATGCTTGTGGAAACACCACAAACGGGCCGATGTTGTATGCGCGCGAACCGCCAAAGCCTCATGGATCGGAATCCAGTTTTTCGGTATATTCAACGCGTGATCGCATCCTCCGTGTTCGCCCGAGAAAACATTGGAGGTATGACGACTAAGGAACTTTATCTTCTCGGTGTATGGTTATAAACACCCCCTACAACACCATTGTCAATTTTGCCGAACAAATCGAGCAGTTAGCTAGCGCGGGAAGGGGGTGCGATTTCGATAGGGGCCTCATTACCCCTATTGCCCGGCATTTCAATGTCGATTTCCGAGGCTTGAGCCTATCCCGGCAGCACTCGGTTAATTTGGCATCGTTGCACCACATGAAGTTCATAGCAAACGAAGACAACAGATTGGTGCTTCTACAAAAGAAAGGTCTTTGCATTTCCGTTGCCTAACCCGCCTTACACCACCGTCGATACATTAACAGACACCACCAACTTCCTAATGAACTCTGACGCACATAACCAAATTACTGAGGCTATAGAGGCAAGAAAGAGGCGTAGAGTTGAAGGTTTCTTGGATGAGGAGGATATGGTGGCGGAGGAGGATGCGTTTCATGGCCGAGAAATGGGGATGGAACCTCATCACCCCCAAATTGGGTATGATATACCCGAGTCCTCACACGGAGGCGATTACCCCCGACATTCTCAAAGCGGGGATCGTCCCGGTCCTTCTCACGATGGAGGACCCCGGTAGCGGCACCGATTTTCAAGACATGTTTTATGCGTTTGGGGAGAACTTGAGGTGGCAAGAAGAAGAGTTGAGGCGGCGAGAGAGGATTTGAGGCAACATAGGCTGATTTTCTCGCGTCAAATGACGAGCGATCTGAGCGGCATTCCGAGGAGACGTGGCGAGTGCTCCAACAGCTAAAAATGTGGCATATTTCTCAAGGCCACTTCCCACCACCGCCGCCGCAGTGATTCAGGTATATCCCCACTTTTTGTTATTGAAATTCTATTTTTCCCCTTAGGACACTATAATTTCATTCAAGTTTGGGGGGAGAGATAGCATTTTAATACATGAAAAGTGTGGATACAAAAAAAAAAGAAAAAAAAAATTCATGCATTTTGTGTTTTCATATAGTTGCATTAGAGCATTCTAGGTTGCATTTGCATTAGAGCACGTTTATAGCTTTAGCACGTCTATTGCTTTAGTAGTGGTTAGAGAGTGTGTTGACCAAGCATGTTGCAACTTGTTGTTTGTGTGTTGATTGAAAATTCATATTGTTGGGATTGGATGTTGGTTATGAATTGACTGAGCCTTGAATAGATAACTTTGAGCATGTTAATAAGAAAAACTTGGTGTGATGCTTTGAATTACATTTTGACAAGCATGTGAGCTTTGAGCCTTTACTGCTTATTTCTTGTGCAGTATTGTTGTGATTGAGGGTATCATTCGTGTTGTCAGAATTCTAGAACTTACTTGGGTATCTCTGTCAAGGCCACATGTGTATGTGAATTGTGAATGTGATTAAAGGCAATCTTTGCTAGCCTTTCAAGCCTTTTGCCTACCTAAAAATGTTGAAAACTCCTAGTTAGCCAAGTTGAGCCTATAGCCTATTTCTTTGATAACCACAAAATTTAACCCTTGATCTTAATATATATCCATCACTTTAAACTCGAGTGTATAACGTTGAGTAAAAAGGGAATGAACGAGGTTGAATGAGTGGAAATTGAAAAATAAGATACTTGGGCGTACTTGGTTAAATGGAACAAAAAATGAAGGAAAGGAGTTGGAAATATATATATATATATATATTTGAAGTTGATAAACTTGGGGGGCGAAGGATTGTGAATGGAGGCGATTATCAAAAGAAAGAAAGGAAATGGAGATAAATGAAGTTGATAAAAATGAGGGATGATTGGAGAGCATATGGGATTGTAATGAAAATGATTGATATGCTCATCGGTCTATATACTCGAGTTTGAGTCACTTTATCCAAAATTTCCTACCCAAACCAAAGAGCCTTCATTACAACCAAATGAGAAAGTCCTTTATGATTCACAAATTGCATACACTTTAGTGGCGGAGATATGAGACGAATTGCAAGCCTATGGCAATTTTGCGACATCGAATTGATTTGAGCGTAAACACGTCCTATATCCTCGTGAGATGAGAGTATACACTTAACCGAGAGTTGGAATTGAGCATTTCACTTTGTTTTATTTGAGGCGTGTTCTTTGATTAGATATTTGAGGCTTGATTGAGTTGTACTCAACATTCATGACGAACAATATGGATTTTCTTGTGGATTCTCTGTGTGTTGTTATCTTTATCTCCTGTTGTGCTTTATCGTGTTTTAAATATTGTTGATCGGGACGGTCAGAGTTTAAGTTTGGGGATTTTGATAGGCGTGAGTTTTGCATGTATTTTGAGGCGTATTTCGAGCTATAATGATGAGTAAACATGCATATACTCGTGTTAAATGTACATATTCACTCCTTGTGGAAAAGATATTACACTTTGCTTATTTTGTAGGAATTTCATGATATTTGAAGCCAATTGAATACGAATACGAGGAAAGCAAAGTGGAAACACGGAGAATTGAGTGGATATATGAAACGTGAAGCCTAAAAGAGCGAAAGTTGAGCGTTTACGGAAAAGACAGGGGGCACACGGGTTGGGCGTGCCTCAAGACACCACCCGTGCACCCCTGTATAAGGATTATTGAGCTGCATGGCGCACGGGTAGCCCATGCATGGGCGCACCACCCGTGCGTCCTACAGAGGATCAGATTATTTCACCGGAGTGGCACACGGGTAGGCCATGCTCCGACGCACCACCCGTGCGCCCTACAGAGAGTTGAGGTATTCCAGCAGGGTGGCGCACGGGTAACCCATGCGTGGGCGCACCACCCGTGCGTCTGTGCGCTGAATCCATGTCTAATGACATTAAGCCCTAAACATGATGGGAAGTATAAAAAGGCTTTTTGGGGGGCGCACACAAGGACATTCTGGCATTTTTGGGATCTACAACACAAGACAAGAGTCAACTCTTGGAAGGAGACATCAAGGAGATAATCGGGTTGCATCGGAGCTTGAAGAACGGAGATATATCGAGAGATTGTCGACGTTCCTAAGTTTTCTTGCTTCTCTTTTAGTTTCAATCTTTTATTTTCATTTGTAATGACTTTGAACACTTTGTGTATAAGTTGTTTAATTATGTGTAGCTAAACTCTTGAGATTTCCGGGTTTTGGAAGTAGATTAATGAACTCTTGTTGGATGTTTTAATCTTAGTTGAAGTTATTATCTTGAAGCCTATTTGAGTATTTTGAGCTTATTCTTGTTTTATCACTTGATCAATGATTTAACTTGTTTGATATATTGATTCATAATTCGAGAGATGAGTTTCAATATTAGATCTTGAATACTCGACACAAATATTTGCATGAATCGAGAGGTTTGTAAATATTTGTGAGGATATTTGATCTTTTGTGCTTTTGGGAGTTGAATGCTTTATGTTGAGTAGAGATGCTAGCATAAGTATTTCAATCTACGTTTTATATGCATCTCGAGAGGGAGGATAAAATAGTTTTGTGATCGTCTTATAGGAACATTGATAATAACTTGGCTTGATTAAACCGGACAACAAGAGGATTATTAATCGAAACCTTAACTCGGAAATCCATTACATCATCTTGATACTTCTTTCATTTGTGTTATCTTATTCTTGTGTTTTAGTGATTTAAATTGTCTTAATCTCAAAACAACAATCATCAAATTTCGATCGTCTAAATAAAAATAAGACTATCTTGGTTAAATACTTAGCATATTGATTTATTAGTCTCCGTGGATACGACCTTGCTATCCTATTCGATAACGTACACCGTACACTTGCGGTGAAGCTCAAAATATAGGCGAACACCGACCAACTAAAATGGCTAGAGGAAGAGGTCAAGATTCCCCTGATCCAAACGACTTCTTTGGTGATGCCGAGGCCGCGAGATTGGTGGAGGAAGGCGAACAGAGCAATCCGGAGGGTAATACCGGTGCTCAACCGCCTAGGAGGTACACCCAAGCCGAGTTTGATGATTTAAGGGCTTTTCATGAGGCGAGGTATGAGGCTTTGGAGCAAAAGACCTCCAAAATGCAAAAATCAATCGGCAAGTTGAAGAAATTCATCAAAGACTTTATTCCCGGATCTTGCTTCTCTTCGGACGAGGAATGATGTCCCACCCCTTTACTTTTTAGCATTTTCTTTCATGTTGCTTTGTACTTCTATGAACTTTGTAAAACTCTTTTGCACTAATGAGATTTGCTTGTTTTCTTGAAAAGGTTAAAAAAAGATTGCAAGTTGATAATGACTTGTGGGTGATCATGATACTGATGGAGTATTTGATGGTAAAAATACTCTAATTTAGCATAGTTTGTTGTTGGTATGAAGTACTTGATGGTAAAAGTGTTTCTTTTAATTCGTGCTTAAATGCATTTGACATGTCTCGCTCATTTTGTTTAGATGAATTATTTGGGACATTTGTAATGTCTAATATGCATTGTTTGATGCTTAACATGTATTACGTGATGGCTCTTTAACTTTTGCTTGATGGCATTGGTAATGCCTTGATATCTCTTTGGCTAAATTATCTCAATTGGGTTGAACCCTTGAGAATTTACTTTGTTTATGCCTATTATTTGTTGGATATTTGTTAAAAATTGCTTTTGATGATGGTATGAAAATTTTTGGCTTGGATCATTTACAAAGGCTATATACAACTTCTTTTAATTTTCAAGCCCACAAAGTGTTCGATAAAATGTCGCAATGAAAATTTCAACTTTTGTCTCTTAATTCCAAAAGTCTTCTCTACTTATTGAGATCATGTTTTGACAAATAAACCGAGCGTATAAACTCTTCATGACACATTTCTCCCATTTTCCTTGGATTTTTAAGCTTATATTGCTCAATGGTTGATAAACCGTCTCTTTAGCGCACATTGAAGTATTTGTATGACGTTTTTATCATCCTAACATTCTTTTTGATGATTCCAAAGGGGGAGAAACAGGAAATTGGCTCATTAGCTCAAAGAAGCTAATAAAAGCTTATTATAAAAGCTATAAGTTATGGCTCTCAAAAGCCATAAGTTGTGAATTATATTTAGTCCAATTATTGTTTGATGGACTTTTATACATGTCTAATGAAGTTTTGTTGACAGGGGGAGCTTATAAGCTCTTGAACATTATGTAAAAGCTAAGCTTTTGGCTTATGGTTAATTGCTTTTACATTATTCTTGATGTGCTTGTTGATAGGGGGAGCTTGCGCTTATTATGCCCATTATTGAATATAATTACTCCCTTTCTTGGTTACTTATGTATATTGGAAATTTTGGTTGCTTCCAAACGGTTAGATGTTTTTACCGGAAAATTATTTTTAAAAAATTGTCACTCTAATATTTCTAAAAATTGTTTTGGTTTGTAATCATCAAAAAGGGGGAGATTGTTTGATACATGTTTTTATCTTAATTTTGATGATTTTATTTTTGCACCAAAACAATGTTTTTAATTGTTGTCCAAATACTCTTAAATAATTTAAAATGATTTTAATATTTTCCAGAGTATTTCTTCAAGTTTTACTTTAGATAAAATTGGACAACACTTTTAATGTTTTTATGTTTATAAGTTTTTACTTCAAAACAAGGTTCCTAAATGTTGTCTAAATACTCCCGATTGGTTTAAAATGTTTTTACTATATTTTCGGAGTATTTCTTGAATTTTATTTTCGACAAAAAATTGGACAACATCTCTGTCTCTTGATCGACCAGTCGTATCTTTATAGGGCAACCCGTACTCAAGATGATTTTGAAGCGAGAAAATGAGATGGAAGAAAAATCAGCGGTCGACCCGATGCATACTGGCGTCGGCCGTCCGATCGGCCGGCCGCCCAGAGTCGACCGTACCGCAAGTTTGGTTTTTTGAAAGCAGAACTTGATTTTCTCTAAAACCATTAAGGGGACGATTGATAGACAGGGACGGCCGGGTCGAGGTACACGTCGACCGTCGCCCTATGTAAAAATTGATGTGTTTCGTTTCAAACTTCTATTTTCGTGCGCGACCTTGATGCCGTGCTTTGACAAAGAAAAATATGACCGTTTGACGTGAGACAAATTTCCTTAAAATGTGGGATTGATTTCTAACAGCTATATTCTTGATTTTAATTGTATTTTTTCTGTAGATTTTCAATCCCCAAGAGGAGCCTATGCTTGATCAATCATCTCCTATAAATAGATGAAGTTTTGGAGCAACCAATACAACAATTGAGATACAATACAACAAGATACACTAAGCAAATATTTGTTCTTCATTGTTATTATTCTTGTTGTAACTTTGCCTAGCTTATCACTTTCACATCCTTGAGGTCTAGGCTATTCTTGATTACACTTTGCACTCAAATTGTAATATTCATTATTGAGCTGTAATCTTGATTTTTTTGTTATCATTCAACACAAGATATCCTTGTGAGTGTTCTTGTGGTAAGAACACACTTGGATGATCTAGGTGATAGGTGCAAGAAGATTGTGGTGATCTTCTTATTGAGGTGTTGAAGAATTTGGTATTCTTCAAGGTTGAAGATTGTGGTAATCTTCACAAGGTGCCGTTGAAGGAAGATTGTGGTAATCTCCAAAGGGAGATTGTGGTAATCTCCAAAGGTGGTGTTGAAGAAGAGTGTGGTGCTCTTCAAGGTGTTGTAAGTTGAGTTTGTATTAATTTTGGTAATTAATAAAATTCTTTTTCTTTTTGAAATCCATCCCAGGATATCTTGGGGTGGTAGTAGATTAGGCCCTAGGTGGGTTGAACTACTATAAATCGAAGCGTGTTGTTTACATTCCGCACCTTTATTATTGTCTTTGAGCATTCGGTTCGAAAAAGAGGGCGAAATCGAAAAGATGGAGATAATCTATTCACCCCCCCTCTAGATTATCGTAGTCGCTTGGACTTACAGTTATGTGGTAGGACGCTGCAGTATCTACCACTCATTATGTATCTTCTCTTGAGATATGAAGGCATGCCTCATCATGGGTTGAACAGAGAGCTACATCTCCAGGAATGATAACTAGTGTTTCTACACCCTTATTATTCGGTTGGGAACTGCTCTGACATTGCTCCTCTATCCATTTATAGTAGTTCTTCTTCATATGACCCTTTTATTCCACAGTGATAACATTTATAAGTTGGTTTTCTGCCATCGGTGGATCTGCCCCTATACTACTTCGTTGTTGTTTCCCGTGTTGTCTCCCTAGATTTTCCATCACAAGGGCAGTGTTTGATTTGTGCACGTCTTTTCTTATGGCCTCCTCATTGAATAGGGCATCCTTAACCATAGACTTGTTAAGTTTGCTTTCTGGGCCGAATTTGTAATGTCCTAGTTTTCGAAATGTGATTTTTAGCGTTACTAAAATATAAAACTTATATTTTATTATATCACTATATTTTGTTTTTAAAACAAGTATCTACTACAGCGGAAGCATAAATTAAAACAGGTTGATCATAAACTAGAAATCCGAAAAACCCATCGTATTGAATAATGAAAAATGCAACATTATTGTTTCATAAAAAAAATAGAATAACTAAGTTGGTAATAGGAAACAATGATAACGTAAAACTAGTTTTCCCCCTAACAAAGAATACTAATAAATAGAAAAAAAATTCATTGGCTTCCCCTCCATCGGCTCCACACCCATTCGAAAAATCTCAAACGTAGTTGATAGTCGTACGAAGCGTGAGCTAGAAAGCCTAAACGTCTAGTTCTTCGTCACTGTTGAATTTTCCCTATTGTGTGTAACACTTTGAAATTTTGTGGTGTAAAGTGAGGGGAAAGAGTTTTTATCAAGTTTTGGATGTGTGTGGCAAAACAAACAGAGAAGGAAAATCTGTAGAAATAAGGTTTTGGGCATTTCTTTGTGAACCGCCTAGCAAATAACATGGGATTGAGGGATTGTGGGTTTTCTACCTTAACTGTTGAACGTGACTTGCAAAAGTGCAGATTTGGGGGGATCTGGGCTCATCTAAAGGGGTTTTAAAAAAAAACTTTATAATCCCATTAAAAGCTTTATTACAAAATAAATATTTATATAATATATATATATATATCAGATAAAATAGTTATGATGGTTTTTATATTTAAATGGAATAAATGAATAGGTAATTAATAAAGTAATAAATTATATATAAAATAAATTTCGGATATTACATAATCCCCTTCTTACAATAAATTTTGTCCTCGAAATTTGTCTTACCCAGTTGGTCGAATAATTTTGGATACTTGGCTCGAACTTCCGCTTCCCGCTCCCAAGTCGCTTCTTCTTGGTTGTGTCTACTCCACTGAACTTTGATTAAGGTGTCATCTCTGTTTCTCAGCTTGTGTACTTTTTTGTCAAGGACGGCTATTGGCTTTTCTTCATAAGTCATGTCTCAGTTAACCTCCAGCACTTCATAATTGATTACGTGATTCTGGTCGTGGACGTACTTCCTCAACATAGATACATGAAACACATTGTGTACTGCTGCTAGCTCTGGCGGTAGCGCCAGCCGATAGGCTACTTCCCCCACTCGTTCTAATATCTCGAATGGTCCAATGAATCTCGGAGCGAGTTTCCCCCTCTTGCCAAACCTCACAACTCCTTTAGCTGGGGAAATTTTTAGAAAAACTTTGTCTCCTACTTCAAATTGCAAATCCTTCCTTCGCTGATCAGCATAAGATTTTTGTCGGTCTTGAGCTATTTTTATCATGTTTCTCACTTTCTCGATAATCTCAACAGTTAGCTCCACTAGTTCAGGGCCCAATACTTTCTTTTCACCGACTTCATTCCAATAAATAGGAGATCTGCACTTCTTGCCATATAAATCTTCATACGGAGCCATCCCAATAGTTGCTTGATAGCTATTATTATAAGAAAATTCCACCAGTGGCAAGTACTTTTCCCAATTGTCGTCGAAATCCAAAACACATCCTCTTAGTAAGTCTTCTAGAATCTGGATCATTCTTTCCGATTGTCCGTCCGTTTGGGGGTGGAAAGTTGTACTAAATTTGAGTTTCGTCCCCATTGCTTCTTGTAGACTACCCAAAAATTTCGATGTAAACCTCGGATCCCTGTCTGAGACTATAGATATGGGTACACCATGTAATCTTACAATTTCTCGGATATAAAGTTGAGCCATCTGTTCCAAAAGTATGTCATCTTGATCGGTAAGTGGGTGATTTAGTCAAACGATCCACTACGACCCATATAGCTTGGTTTCCTCGTCTTGACCTCAGAAGCCCCACTACAAAGTCCATATTCACATGTTCACATTTCCATTCGGGAATCTGAAGTGGTTTAAGTAAACCAGAGGGTCGTTGGTGTTCGGCATTTACCTTCTGACATGTCAAATATTTTTCCACGAATCCTCCAATGCTTCTTTTTCATGTTTCTCCACCAAAAAATCTCCTTGAGATCACAATACATTTTAGTCCCTCCTAGGTGTGCGGTATAAGGTGTGCAATGTGCCTCTTCTAAAATTTGCTTTCTTATGTCCCCATCTTTAGGCACGCACAGTCTTCCCTTATATACCAGCGTACCATCATCAGCTATGGCGAACTCTTTAATTTCTCCCACCGACATCTTCTTCTTCATTTTGCATAGAAACTTATCATTTGTTTGTGCTTCTTTGATGCTACTACATATCGTCGGTTGGACTGCAAAATTCGCTAGTACTGCCTCAGTTTTAGCAAGTGGAGTCACAATCTCAATTCTCATTTTAGCAAATTCCTCAATGAGGTTTTCTTGTGTCATGAGTAAGCTTGCAATTGTCCCTCTGGGCATACGGCTAAGTGCACCCACTACTACATTTGCCTTACAAGGCGGTAATGGATTGTACAATCGTAGTCTTTCACGAGTTCCAACCATCTTCTCTGTCTCATGTTCAACTATTTTTGTGTGAAAAAATATTTCAAACTCTTGTGATCAGTATAAATTTCACAATTCCCCCCGTATAGATAGTACGGCATATCTTTAGAGCATGTACGACTGCTGCCAACTCTAAATCATGTGTAGGGTAATTGAGTTCATGTTATTTCAATTGCCTTGAAGCATAAGCAACTACTTTACCGTTTTGCATCAAAACCACCCCAATCCCTATTTTGAAGCGTCGTTGTAGATTATAAAGCTTTCTGAAGGGTTCGGGATTATTAGAACTGGCGCCGAAACCAGGCGCTATTTTAGTTCTTGGAAACTCTGTTCGCACTTCTCAGTCCACATGAACTTTTCACCTTTCCTTCGGAGTTGGGTCATCGGGCCCGAAATTTCCGAAAATCCCTCGACAAATCTCCTGTAATATCCGGCAAGACCCAAGAAACTACGCACCTCATTTGCATTTGTAGGAGCCGACCATTTCTCAACGGCTTCAACTTTTGCAGGGTCAACTTCGATACCTTTCGTTGTGACTACGTGGCCAAGAAAGACCACTCGATCAAGCCAAAACTCACACTTCTTGAATTTGGCGAATAACTTCTCCTTGCTGAGAGTCTCTAACACTATGCTAAGGTGTTTCTCGTGTTGCTCTCCGTCCTTTGAGTACACCAAAATATCATCTATGAACACAATCACGAATTTGTCCAGGAATGGGAGAAAAACTCGATTCATCAAATCCATAAATACTGATGGAGCATTACTAAGCCCAAAAGGCATCACTGTGAACTCATATTGCCCATATCGTGTCCTAAAAGCTGTCTTCGGTATATCTCCTTCTTTAACCTTCAGCTGATGGTACTCAGACCTCAGATCAATCTTAGAAAAGACGTTTGCCCCATTCAGTTGATCAAAAAGATCCTCATTTCTCCGAAAAGGATACTTGTTCTTGATAGTAAGTTTATTCAACTTTCTGTAGTCGATGCACATCCTCATGCTCCCATTTTTTTTCTTCACAAAAAGGACAGGTGCTCCACAAGGCGACACACTGGGTCGTATAAAACTGATATCCAAGAGTTCTTGAAGCTGAACCTTTAACTCTTGAAGTTCCTTGGGGGCCATTCTGTCTGGTGCTTTTGATACAGGAACGGCTCCCGGAATCAGATCAACTCCACTTGCCAATTTGGAGGTATTCCAGGCAAATCATCTGGGAATACGTCGGCATACTCGCATAATGGAACTTCCATGATTGTTTTTTCGCAAGAACCTGAGTGGCCATCACATTAACCAAAAATCCCTGACATTTTCCTTTCTTAAGCATTTTAACCGTCTTCATTGCCAATATAATTCGAGGCATTCCACTCACTCTTGCTCCGAAAAATATAAATTTGTCTCCCATTGATGGTTCAAGAATTATTTCTCTTTCGTGACATTTGATGTGGGCCTTATACTTATTCAACCAATTCATTCCTAGTATGATATCAAAATCCCTCATTCTAATCACATGCAAATCCGCTTCTAAATTCTTCCCATCAAAATCCAATGCCACATTGTTAGTCATAGATCAGTACTTATTGTTTTTCCGAAGGAAGGCTTATTTGTAGGTCCCAAGGGGTGTAAGTGTAAGGTTTAGAAGGGGGGGTTGAATAAACCTTACCAAATTTTCGATTTAGTCCTTTTAAATATACAGAGTTGATACTACACAATTTGTGTCCTTGATGGACAGTCAATTTAGCCACTCGGTAGAGTTAATCTCAACAGACTCAACCGAGTTGTTGATGGAATAACTCAGCTGTTGACTCTAAATTAACTCAACTGTGGTTTCGTTTTCAGCGGAAGACTTAACACCCTTAAATTTGATTAAGCAAGAGTTTAGTGCTTGGTTTAGTACTTATAAATTATCAAGTGGATAGCAAATATGTCACAAAATTAAACAATTAAGATGCGAGAGATTAAAGTCTTTGAAATGTAAATGACACAATGAAATTTTTATAGAGGTTCGAAGATGGGGTAATTCTTCTACTCCTCTCTTCTCCAACTCCCGGAGGAATCCACTAGGTAATGATCAATATACAAAGTGGTAATCCCGGATACAAGTCTTGATCACACACGGTGACTTGATCCTTTGGGACTCGGTCCTGAGACGCCTTGATCACTCGGTTGGCTTCTCGTATGACTCGAGAGCCTTTCTTCACAGGGCATTGCGCTTGCTACTACAGCTCACTTGCTCAAGCTCTTTGGATTTGATCACGAAGCCCTCCAAAAGCTTAAGACTTGGTTCGACCTTGAACCTTCCTACAATCCTTCGTGGAATGTAGACCCCTTGATTTTTCAGTATTTTCCTCTTCAACTGATTGAAGTTATCTTTCCTTCACAGGTGAGTGTTGGATTGATGTTCTTCGTAGTGTAGGCTTGAGGATTGAGAATGATTGATTTTCTAATAATTGCTTGAATGTTTTTAGTTCAGGTCTGTGACTTGTGTCGCTTGTCACTTGTATCTTGTATCTCTTGTATCACTCATTCTCAAACAAACTCCTCAGCCTTTTATATTGATCTTTCAAAAATTTGCCCGTTGAAGAGATAGGCTTATTTTTGAAAGTCACTTGCGATCGTTGGCTTGTCTTATTGCGATCCTTGGAATTGCCATTTCCTCGTATGAATTGTTCTTTCACCTTTTTGAGTTCGACACGGTGTAGTGCTTCCCATTGGTTCATTCCTTTTGCACGCTTCTCGACTGAGCACTCCGAGAAAGGTGGTATGGAGATATTACTTGTTTAAGTAATTCTCTTGATTTAAATGCAATGAGATCTTTTACGATTATCTCGACTTGACCGCATTTCTTTGCTTTCCCAGGTGACTTAGAGTCGGGTTTCTAATCATTGGGTGACTCTTCTGTCACTTCAATTTGAGACTTGGCTTTTCTTGAGTTGACTTGATCGATACTCCACTCACCGCATCTCACCGCTTTTGAAGAGAGTTCGTCTACTCTTCTTTGCCATACTCTGTCTCGCAGTCAAGTCTTCCTTCTAGTCTTCATTGTCTTTTGCATGTTAGGGCGTAGGCCGACTTAACTCGGCTTGGCACTCTATTTATTACAATGCATTTTACAACAAGAATGGGGTGCCAAATTTCTATTCTAAGTTTTACATGGCATTCATCAAAATCTAAACAATAAATTTCCTAACAATTTCCCCCTTTTTGATGATGCCAAAACTTAAACCATTCAAAAATGCAAATAGCAAAGATACATACAGATAGTGTATTGACATAGAATGTATGCGCAGAATCAATCCTTTTATTGATCATAACATTCTTGTTCTTTTACACAACTGTTTACAAGGTGTATCAGAGCACATATTTGTCTACAAAAGAATAAAGAATTTATAGCTTTATTACATAAGACTTACATTGTATGTATTTACATAATAAAATACACGAAGGGTTGGACAGCAACACTTCATCTCCTTCGCTATCTCCTTCTTTCATCTTGTTCAAAGATCTTCTTTCTCTTCTTCTCTTTTTCTCATCGTCACCGCCTTCTTTTTCTTTTCATATGCCTTCCCGGCAGCCTTCTTCATCTCTTCTTATTCTTTCCTCGTCTTTCCTCCCATAGCTGAGTTTGTCTCTTGTTTTCTTCTTCTATTCTCGCTTTGCATACTCAGTGTTACTTTTAGCCACTTGCAAATTTGCTACTTGGTCAAGCCACCAAAGAGATCCCTCCTTTCTTTCCCGGATCTACGTATTCAATATTTTCGGGGCGAGGCCAGTAAAACCTCTTCCTCCACCACTACTTTTTCCTCTACCCTGGGCGTGTATTGTATGGGGTCTTCTTCTTTCCCGGTGAGTGACCGGCGGAGTGACCAGCAGAGGATCGCCGTGAGTCTCGCCGTCGTCGCCTTTCTTCACATAACGTGAGACCCTTTTTCCCAAGACAAGTCCCAAGCTTGAGCCATAGACATATTTGCAAAGTATCCTTCATATGCGAGCGTTTTAAATTCATCAACCGATCATGGCTCGTCTCCGACATCCGAGATGGCACATGTGTCTCTCTCACCGGAATGCCTCCATGTTCTTTCAAGATGTTCATAACTCGGGCATCCATTCTTCCTTCCACTTCCTTCATCCCTCGCTTCAATTGTTTTCTCTTTTCAGCCCCATAGATATAGCAGAGTGTTGGAGTGGCAAGAGTCACTGAGGGAGTTTGTTGCCGATAATGTCACTGTGACAGACCCCGTTGAGGGGTTTGTGCAATCATCAAGGTCACATCTTTCGATCCTTCCCCTCAAAGATATTTTCCTTTCTTTTGTTTCAACACTTCCTCACCTGATTTTCCTTCGCAATGCTTTCCTTCCTTCTCAACTTCGAGGATCCCCTTGCGCCTTTAGGTATTCCCCTTCCCCTTTTTGGCATCATCAAAGGAGAGAGGAACGCCGAAACAGACTTGCAAGGCAGGAAGTCGAGTCCTGCCGATAGTTGAGTTTTGTCTCGAGTCCTGCTGCAGAGTATGCAAAGACGAAATTCGGATCGAGTAGCGTTGGACTCACTGCTGAAATCGCTTCATCTCGGCCATGAGAAGGCTGAATTTTGTATTCATGGTTTCTTCCAAACGTTGTAGATCACTCTTGTTTTGCTCACGCAGCAGCTTAATCTCGGCAATGTGAGCTTCATGCATGTGCTCAACATGTTCTCTCGGCCTTCGTTTTTGCATCGCATTTTCAGCTCTCCATACCGGCAGACTTGTTGAACAGTGTCCTGAAGTATCTAACTTGTTCCACACGCATTGTTTTTCTTTGTTGCCACCATTCCCTCGATCCGGACTGTTATGCCTCTTAAATAAATCAGTGAGAGTGGCATCTCTGTTGTCCGCCGCATGTCCATAGAGGCTCGATGCCTCTCCATCCGTTCAATCTCGGCCGAATAATGTCTTGAACACTTCGCGGACTTCATTGATTCTTCCATTGCGGTGACGGCCATGCAGCGTCAAAATCATAATCACTGGAACAATGGTGCCTCGATTGAAAAACGGAGCTGGTCTGCGGGTAGCGTGCGCGTTCATTTTCTCGATTTCTTCATGGAGGTCGGGTACCTCCAGAGAAAAGGAAAAGATTCTATAAAGGATTCATCACCGCCAACCGGGATTTGTTCGATGATGAGCGGTGCGCGTGAAGTTCTTTTTGGAATCGAACCGCCGCAGCACTTGGGGGAGCGCGCAGATGGACTCGTCTCACTGGGTCTTTTGTGAAGTGGACCACTTGCCGAGCCTCATTTGTCTCAACAGCCTTCGTTGGTCTCGGTGATTTTTCCAATTGAGTAGATCGGTCCTCGGCCTTATCGAAGCGTCATCGGACGATGATGAGATTTCCATTGGTGGCTCATCATCAAAATTAAATGTTTGACGAGTAGTCTTGGGATCGACTTGCTCGTGCTTGGAACATCCGCAGCTGAAGTCTTTTGGATCTGGTCACGGGGATGACTCGGCTTCTTCTTCGCCTTCCGATCCCGAAAGGTTACATCAGATTATCCTGGGAATCATGAAGTGCGCTTATCTCCTTCTCGGATGGGTCGATGATAGCAGGAGGGATGTTATCTACTTCAGCTTTTTTACCCCGGAAGTCTCAACCTCCCGTGGCCTTCATTACCTCCAGCAGTCTCTCTGCAGCGAGGCCTTGGTCCTCCCTTTCGACAGTGTCACTGTCTTAGGGTCTTCTGCGGTGGCATCCATTGGAGTCTCAACCCCATGGATTGCACTTTCATCGCCCAGTGTTAACTCCCAGGGCTATTCCTTCCCTCGTGCCTCGATCGCATCGCATCAGCCGTCATTATTTCGAGTGCTTAGCTGGGCATCGCACCGATTTGAGGCTGAGAGCGAGTCTCAATCGCCTGAGCTTCATTGATGGCAACTTGTTGTTCTTCTTGTGTTTGTATTTTCTCTACTTCGCCTCCTTGATTCGTTGTGGAGTCATCTGCAGCATCCTCCGACCTTGCCGCTGCGGTGGAGGGAGTTTCCTCGGGGCGCACCACCGAGTGACTTGAATAGGGTCACTCGTCTCCAAACTCCGGCTGTTTCTATTGAGTGTTCAGCCGTTGGGGCAGGTGGTAAGACACCTTCAATAGGGGTTGGCTCGACCGGGGTCCCCACGTCCCGCTTTCATCGCCAGATTCCTTATTGCTTCTTCCGAGTGAGCTGGGAAGTGGTAGAAGAACAACATGATGGCGATTTGTTGAACCACTCCCATTGGATCAATTTCGATTGTGTTCTGGAGGACTCTCCTGGTCCCTCCATCAATCTTTGCTCGTGAAGGATTCTCGATTCGTGCAATGCTTGCTGCATTTGCAACTCTTCGTGGTAGCAAGATTCTCCAGGGTCCTCATCACCGGAGAAGACATCAAGGAGAGGATGTGTGTGTTCGGTGGTCCGGAGATAGGCGAGATGCTGGCCTTCTCACGTGCCTCGCCTTCCTCTCGCTTGCTTTTCTTTCTCCTTGTCTCAAGATCTACAGGATGTCTCGTGCAGCTTCTTCATCCAGTCCGGGAGTACAGTGGTCATCCAAGGAAGCTCAACAGTTCCTCTTCTTCTTCTATAAACTCAGCCGTTGGAATTGTTCCCTGGATCGACTCAATTTCCATTTCCTCCACTCGCAGACGATTTTGGATGTCCTGGGTAAGGTGGGGATAGAATCATCACATCACTATCAGCTCTACCAGCCTTCTTTTTGTGTCTCACCGCTCGGACTACAAGCTATTTCTTCAGCTTTGCCTCTCGCTGATCGCTTCAGCAGACTTGGTTGTTTCATCAATTACATCCGAGACTCTACTTCTCCAATAGCCTCTCAGATATCTGCTCCACGGTGAGTGGTCGACTCGGTTTCTCAAGTTCGAGTGCTTGACAATTCTTCTTCGTCTCCTAGTTTGTACCGAGAGGGATTTCCGGTTCGTAGACGGTTTCTCTCGAGTCTTGGGGGCGGGGGGGTGCCGGTGTCTTTTCCGAGGAGCCGGCCGCCGTCTTGGCTTGTCGCTTCTCCTCTTTTTGACGATCGGAGAAGGTATTTGAGTGTCCTTCTCGACCGCGCCGGGCGGGAGAGACACGGCCGCAGTGGGCAGTGACTCGGCTGCAGGGCGAGGAGCATGTTTCGCTTTCTTTCTTTGCAGGGCGGATCTTTTTCTTAGCACTGCAGGGGCGCTTTCTTCGGGTGGAGGAAACAATTTTGTATCTGGTGTGGTCACCGATTCCCCTCACTGTGTCGATTCTCTTGGCGTAGGCACTCTTCTCTCAGTGCGCCGCAGAGGTTTGCTCTAAACATCCTCTTGTTAACATGGAATGCCTTCCCATGTCTAAGAGGGACTCCTTTCACCTCCATCACCGGCCAATCACTAGGCCATATCCTAGGATCCTCCAAATGAGCCATCTTCCTTGAAGGATTTGTTCCCTACGTTCGCGTAGTCTCCTTTGAGACAAACTCCATTGATTTATTTTCTTTTTCTCGCGATGATTGCGGCCCATTACAATCGCTTTGCTTTTTGATTGGTCAAAGCCGCCAAATATGATGTCAATACATTTGGCAACTATGTCCAATGACTTATGATAATCCTCCTTGGCCATCTCTTGTTTGATGTGTACACTATTTTATCAAGATAGTCGGGCTTGGCTATTTCTTTCCAAGCATCGCCTAAGTTTACATCAACTTCGTTGATTTCTCGAGGCTCCTTCAGGTTGGTAGTGAGCAAAGGGTCACCAAATCTCGCGAGATAGTCACCGCTTTCCGTGAGCAGATGACTTTATTCCTTCATCGTGAATCTCAAAGATTCATGTAGAATCGACCTCCTCCACATAGGTCATCGGATATTCTAACGTTAGAAACGGTTTCAGCCCGGATGTTTCCAATTTTTCAGCGATTTTCTTCACTAGGGTGTCGTCGGACCCCTGTTTCACCATTCCGTCGAAATCCACAGTAGACCCGGTGTGGATTTGCTTCCCTAATTTGACAAAGTCGTAGGTTGGTGCCATTTTTCAGATTTTATCAAAGAAAAACTAAGAGATTGATTTGAAGATAGATAGGGTTTCGAGAGAATTTTTGCCTTTGCTTTTGAGAGAAAGAGATGAACAGTTTTGGTAGTGTGAGAGAGAAACGGAAGGAAATGGTTTAAGTATGGTTTATGAAAGGACGTGCGGGTGGTTTTTGAAATGTGATCGAAATCAACGGCTTAGATTTTGCACGCCTATTTAGCATTTAATGTCTCGTATTTAATGCGGCAAAGATTTATATCCAATCATAAGTTTGGTGTGCAAACTTTATGTCCGTACACATCATCATTATCCGACGTATTCCTTAAAACATTCCCGCTTTGTCAAAACGATGCGTTTTTGTCACTTTGCTCATAAGTGACTCAAATTTTATCCTTTAGCCGATTTAACTCTACTTCTCACATTCTCTTAGTGACTCGGCTACCCGGTGACTCGGTGTAACCGTCTTTCCGATCTGGTGATTTATCGAAATGATTTGTGTGTTCAGCTCTTTTTCACCCTTTTTGTGTTTCATTTCTTTTCTTTGATTCTTATGAGTGTCAGCTCAGCTCAATTAACCCTAACTCATGTTTGAGTTCTTCAAATCTTGACTCACATAATGGTTTTGTGAAGATGGCGGCCGATTGTTTATCGGTTGAGATATATTCCAAGATGATGTCCTTTCTTTTCAACGTGATCTCTTATGAAGTGATATCTGACATCGATATGCTTTGTTCTTGAGTGCAACACAGGATTTTGAGTAATGGCAATTGCACTTGTGTTATCACACATGATTGGAATTTCTTTTTCTTCAACTTCATAGTCTCTCTCATTTCTTTGTCTCATCCATAGGACTTGGCACAACTGCTTGTTTGCCCATGCAGCCTATGTATTCTCCTTCACTTGTAGAGGTGGCTATTGAGTTTTGCTTCTTGCTAAACCAGGAAATTAGTCTGTTTCCAAAGATTTGACATGTGCCCGAGGTGCTCTTCTGCCCACTCTGCATCCAAAGATAGTTAATCAATAGCCAATTAGCTTGAATCCACCTTCCTTTGGATACCATAAGCCAACTTCTTGGCTTCCTTTCAAGTATCTCAATATTCTCTTAGTTTCTTTGTCATATGGCTCTCTTTTGGAGCAGATTGAAATCTTGCACATACACCTACAAAGAAAGGTGATATCTCGCCCGCTTTGCCGTGAGATAGAGCAATGATCCAATAAGTGATCGTATCTTGTTTGATCTACAGCTTGCCATCCGCATCCATGTCCATTTTGATGATGTATTCATTGGTATTTTCACGAGGAAGACTTCTCCTCCATACCAAACTTCTTCATTAAATCTCTCGGTGTATTTTGTTTGACTTATGAAGGTTCCATCCTTCAATTTGTTTCACTTGGAGTCCAAGGAAGAATATCGCTCTTCTCCCATCATGCTCATTTCAAATTTACTTTGCATGAGGTTTGAAAATTTTTCACACATGACTTTTTGTTTGTAGATCCAAAAATGATGTCATCCACATATATTTGAACAAGCAAGATACTCTTTTTGTCTTGAATTAAAGAAAAGTGTTCTATCTACTTTTCCTTTTGTGAATCCATTTTCGAGTTAGGAATTGTGACAAGGTATCATACCAAGCTCACGGGTGCCTGTTTCAATCCATATTGAGCTTTCTTGAGTTTGTATACCTTATCTCCAAGAGTCTTCTCGCTCAAATCCCGGAGGTTGTTCAACATACACTTCTTCTTCCAATAAACCATTTAGGAATGCACTTTTTACATACATTTGATATACAATGAAATTCTTGTGAGTCTGCATAGGCAAGAAACATCCTTATAGCTTCCAATCTTGCTACAGGGCAAATGTTTCATCAAAATCTATCCCTTCTTCTTGGCAATATCCTTTGGCTACTAGTCTTGCTTTGTTTTTCTTACCACGTAACCTTCCTCGTTCATCTTATTTCGAACACCCATTTGGTGCCAATAACATTTTTGATGTATGGGTCTTTGCACTAATTCCCATACTTTATTTCTTTCAAACCGATTGACTCTTCTTGCATAGCTTGAATCCAATGTGTGTCGTCCAATGCTTGTGACACGTCTTTGGGCTCTATTTTGCGAGATGAAGCATGTGAACATGGCTTCTTGTTGAGTTCGATCTCGTTTTGACACCTTCTCTTATATCTCCAATGACAAGTTCGGTGGATGGTCTCTCGGCCATCTTACATCAGTTGGAGTAAGTTAGTGGATTGATCGACGGTACTGTGTTGTTTGTGGTCGACTCTCTCGTAATCACTTAGTCGCAAATTTTCAAATTGTTTTTGAGATTGACTATCTCATCTTCTTCTCGAATTGATAATTCGACTTGACTTCCAAAGATAGGGACTCTTCGTATGGTTGGATGATTCACTTATCGGTGACTCTTCAATGTCTTCTCCATTTACATTTGGCTCATCGAATACCACATGAATGGATTCTACGCAACCATAGTTCTTTTGTTGAGTACTCAGAGGCTTTGCTTTCGGTGAGTATCCTAAGAAGATACCTTCATCACTTTAGCATCAAAAGCCTTTAGATTGTCTTTGTCATTGTTGTGGATGAAGCATTTACATCCAAATATTCTCAAATATGCAACATTTGGTTTTCTTCCACCCAAATCTCATAGGGAATCTTTTTGTCACCGTCATTTATCATACATACATCTGTTTTGGGTGTAGCAAGTGTGTTGATTGCTTGACCAAAATTTTTGGTAACCCCGCTTCACTAACATGGTCCTTGCCGCTTCTTTGAGGGTTTTGTTCCTTCTTTCGCAACTCCATTCTCATTGTGGAGTTCTTGCCGATAGTTCATGACCAATACCATTCTCAATACAACATCGAGTTATTATTCCATTGACAAACTCAGGTTCCTCTATCCGATCTTATTTTGATAATGGTTTGACTCTTCTCGTTTTGAATCCTCTTCATCACCGTGGTAGTTTTTGTAGAGTTTCTTTCTTCTTACACATGAATATTGTCCATGTATATCTTGAGTAGTCATCTACTACCACCAAGGTGTATTTCTTTCCACTTATCTTTTTGGTTCCCGGTTTGGGCCAAATAGATCCATATGTAGCAGAGATGCAATATTCTTGTTGAAGATGAACATGTCTTTTCTTTGAATGAAGATTTGATTTGTTTTCCTTCCGACATGCATCACATATACTCTTCTTCTTGTATCTCAACTGAAGTCCTTCCACAAGATTACTTCTTGCAAGCTTGTTAATCGTTTTGAAATTTAGGTGACTCACTTTTTGTGCCACACCAACTTGATTCAAATTTGTGCTCTTTGCTAGTAGCAGTCTTTGGGTGTTGCGTTGACCAATCCACGACATACATATTCTTCTCGTCTACATCCTTGCGCAAAGACAACTTCATTTGATTCAATATCCTTGATTTGGCATATACCCATGTTAAATCCAACATTGTAACCCTTGTCACGAGTTGATCGATGCTTAGCAGGTTGAAGTTAAGTCCTTCAACATATGCAACGCCTGTGATTTCTAATCCATTCCTCTTGATGGATCCAATGCCTCTTATTTCACCAGGAGCTTCATTTCCTCCAAAATGACTTTTTGCTTTTGCTCCTTTTACTTCCTTGAATTTTGTGATTTTTCTTGTTTCTGTCATATGTCCGGAAACGACCACTATCCATGTACCAGGTTCCTTGGCACTCAAATTTCTCTTGAACCGCAATCAAGGAAATTAAGTTTTAGGTACCCATACTTGTCCGGATCCCGAGGGGTTAGAATTGTAAGATGATCCAACCAACTTATAGCCAAATGATTTGACTCTAAGGGGTTGCCATCTATCGATGCCATAATCATAATTAATCCTGGCAAATTGCTTGGGGATTCTAGGTTCATACAAATTGTCTCTTTTTGTCGTATGTCCGTGTATAATTTTTAGCAATCGCCTTCTTTGGGTAATTGTGGTGTCTCCGAGTGTAGTGCCAGGTGCATATGTGTCCGATGAAAGCTCTTATACTTTTGGAATGGCCTTTCTTGCCGAGTTCTGTGCCTTTGCCATTTGGGCTTATATTCCATAAGTCTATTCGATAGTTTACATTATTCCAATCACTTGGCTTGGATATTTTCTACCATTTCCATCATATGTATTTCTTTTATGGATTTTTGGGGTTTTTGGTAGCTCGCTTCTTCTTTTGAGTAGTATTTTTGTTTGGAGTTTCTTGAGGAACCAAATTTGAATCTCTTCTCATTTGCCCTTTCAGCGCACTCAATCGGTTGTTTTCCTTTTCCTTTATAACCAAGGCCGGTTTGCTTGTTCTTGTGTTGTGGAGTGAATGTGTGTGCATCATTTAGAGTTTTGGATTTTTCGGACTCTTCATGACTTGAAGATCCTTTTTCCAAAATTACTTTTGAGGTTTGACATGGCACAGAGGAATTAAATCCTAAGCCTGTCTTGTCTCCACATTCTCTTTGACTAATAATAAGATCATCCAATGATTTAGATGCCTTAGTGAATGAGGCAATAACATTTTTGAGGTCATTCTCCTCTTCTATATAGCAGCAATTTCTCGCTATTAATTTAGCATTTGCACTTCTTTAAACTTTCATTCTCATCACTATTTGACTTAGAGTACTCACTCCTTAGTCGGCTTTGAGTTTTGACTCTTGAGTAGTGTTTTCCTCATTTAATAGTGTGTGTGAGGATTTAGTGTGTTCAAAATCTTTCATCATTTTTCCTAATGAATCATAAAGATCGAGTGGGTGATGAAGTGTGTGTCATAGTCACTATCATCGAGTCCGAGTTTGATGAGTTAGAGTGTACCTCATCTTCTTGGTCGGAGTTGATCTTGTTCCTTGGCCATCAAGCGCATCGGGCTTCTTCTTCGTGAGTCACTTGAGTAGTCGGCTTCACCGCTCTCGAATCATTGTCTCTCTTGACTTGGTTGTTTTAATGATCGCAAACCATCATTGCCTTTTTCTTTTCTTGTCTTCTTTCTCTCAAAACCTTTCTTTCTTCTTCATTCCTATATTTGTTGACTACGAGGATATGAGCGATCAATGGCATAGTGACTGGTTGTCTCTGTTCCAACATAGATATTGACCTTTTGATCGGCTCTTTCCATTCTTGGATTGTCGGCCACTTTGATACTCAACTTTTTGATGATCTGTTCTCTTGGTTGGCCTATCTTCCTTGATTTGGAGGGAGCCGAGTGTCTTCCTCGGAAGATTCACCCTTTCTCTCTTGTAGTTCTTATTGAAGAACTTGTTGAACCTCTTGACCATCGGGCTATTTTTCCGGATCAATGACTTCTTTGACCTCGGCTCTCTTCCCATCTTTAACAATTAGAAAATTGTTTTGGGTACGATTGTCTCTTCTGGTCTTTTCTTCTCATTTCAAACTCGTAGGCTTTGAGGTCCGAGAATAATTCATGGTTGGATGTCTTTGATAGGTCCATGGAATGTCTCGATTGCCATGACCTTCATTTCCCATTCAATTTGGAAGACTTTTTAGGATCTTCATACACATTTCCTTCGTGTATATTCTTTTCCAAGTGCGAGATAACTCGTTGGTGATTTCGTGAACCGAGCATCCAGTTGATCCAGGTTTTCTCCCGAGATCATTTTGAAGTTCTCAAATTTTCAGACATTTGACCACCGATAATTTGTTTTCTTTGATTTGCTTCCGAGCCTTCACAAATCAATGTCACTTGTCCTGATTTCTTTAGCCGTTTTGCATGATTTGACTTTATTGAACATGGCTTTGTCAAGGTTTTGTAAAGGATGTCCTTGGCTACATTGTCCAGGTTGTATCTTTTTTGTCATCATTTGTCCACTCAGTTCTTGGTTTTTCAACCATGATCGTCCTGGGAGCAACATCCTCTTCTCCTCCTTGACTCTTCTTACATTTGTGTTCACCTTTAAGATTTGCGGTGGCCCATCTTCTATCACTATCCACATCTCATCATGTAATCTTTGATAGATGAGCCTACATACGAATTTTCCAATCATCAAATTCTTCAATTGTGAACATAGGGATGCGTGTCAAATTTGCTTCCATGATAATAACTTTTAATGATAAAAAGAGTTTTGAAAGTTTAAGTACTAAAGCAGACTTTGAAAAGTTTGGAGATCTAGTTCAAGAACCGGTGCGGAGGGTTCAATGAACCAACCGCTCCGATACCACTTGTAGGTCCCAAGGGGTGTAAGTGTAAGGTTTAGAAGGGGGTTGAATAAACCTTACCAAATTTTCGATTTAGTCCTTTTAAATATACGAGTTGATACTACATTTGTGGTCTTGATGGGGCAGATCAATTTAGCCACTCAAGAGAGTTAATCTCTCAATGAGACTCAATCGATTTGTTGATGGAATAACTCATTTTGTTGACTCTAAATTAACTCAATTGTGGTTTCGTTTTTATTGGAAGACTTAACACCCTTAAATTTGATTAAGCAAGAGTTTAGTGCTTGGTTTAGTACTTATAAATTATCAAGTGGATAGCAAATATGTCAAATAAAATTAAACAATTAAGATGCGAGAGATTAAAGTCTTTGAAATGTAAATGACACAATGAAATTTTTATAAAGGTTCAAGATGGGGTAATTCTTCTACTCCTCTCTCTTCTCCAACTCCGGAGGAATCCACTAGGTAATGATCAATATACAAAGTGGTAGCAGTCCGGATACAAGTCTTGATCACACAGTTGACTTGATCCTTTGGGACTCGATCTGAGACGCCTTGATCACTCGGTGGCTTCTCGATGACTCGGCTTCTTCACAGGCAATTTGCTTTGCTACTCTGACTCACTTGCTCAAGCTCTTTGGATTTGATCACGAAGCCCTCCAAAAGCTTAAGACTTGGTTCGACTTGAACCTTCCTACAATCTTTCGTGGAATGTAGACCCCTTGATTTTTCAAGTATTTTCCTCTTCAACTGATTGAAGTTATCTTTCCTTCACGGTGAGTGTTGGATTGATGTTCTTCGTAGTGTAGGCTTGAGGATTGAGAATGTTTGATTTTCTAATAATTGCTTGAATGTTTTTAGTTGATGTCTGTGACTTGTGTCGCTTGTCACTTGTATCTTGTATCTCTTGTATCACTCATTCTCAAACAAACTCCTCGGCCTTTTATATTGATCTTTCAAAAATTTGCCCGTTGAAGAGATAGGCTTATTTTTGAAAGTCACTTGCGATCGTTGGCTTGTCTTGTTGCGATCCTTGGAATTGTCATTTCCTCGTATGAATTGTTCTTTCACCTTTTGAGTTCGACACGGTGTAGTGCTTCCCATTGGTTCATTCCTTTTGCACGCAGGGACTGAGCACTCGAGAAAGGTGGTATGGAGATATTACTTGTTTAAGTAATTCTCTTGATTTTTTGTCGGCAACGGATCTTTTCTGATTATCTCGACTTGATCGCATTTCTTTGCTTTCCCAGGTGACTTAGAGTCGACTTCCAATCATGGGTGACTCTTTGTCACTTCAATTTGAGACTTGGCTTTTCTTGAGTTGACTTGTCGATACTCCACTCACCGCATCTCACCGCTTCTTGAGAGAGTTCCGTCTACTCTTCTTTTTGCCATACTCGGTGTCTCGCGTGAGTCTTCCTTCTAGTCTTGATTGTCTTCTTGCATGTTAGGGCGTAGTCGACTTAACTCGGCTTGGGCTGACTCTATTTATTACAATGCATTTTACAACAAGAATTGGGGTGCCAACTTTTTATTCTAAGTTTTACATGGCATTCATCAAAATCTAAACAATAAATTTCCTAATTATTTCTAGTGTATCACTAATTGTGCAACTCTCAAGACACGTTTTAGCATGAAAATCAGTGGATATGAAAGAATGCGTAGAACCAGTATCAAATAACACTAAAGCAGGTATATTGGAAACATGTATCATACATGTCAGTGTTCCCGAGTTCTCTTGGGCTTCCTGTTGTGTCATGGCAAAAACACGTGTCTGACCCGTTGGTGTCTTTCCCTTCTTGTCTGGAAATGGGGTGCAATAATTTGCGTGATGGCCAGGTTGGTGGCATCGGAAACATTTTCCTTGTCCCATTAAGCATTCACATAATGATTTCTTCCACAGGTTGGACAAGTTGGCTTCACCTTCATAAATCGAATTGCGTTTGCCGGTCGACGACTTTTACTCGGCTACAGCCGCTACTCCCTGACTCGAACCATTCCATTTCCTCTTTCCTTGGACATTGTCTATCTTCTGGGCAGGATAGTCCAATTTCAAACACGAAGCCACTTCCTGAGCTCGTGAAAGCAGTTCAGCATAAGTCGCCGTTCCCAAACCCGCTAGCACACATCCTATTTCTGGACGGAGACCCCTCCGGAACCTCCTTGCTCTCTTCTCATCCGTGTCTACCAAGTGGGTGGCAAACCTTGCCAATTGATTGAACTTACGTTCATTCTCGATGACTTTCATATTGCCCTGTTTCAACTCCAAGAACTCGATCTCCTTCTGATCTCTATAAGACTGTGGAAAATACTGTTGCATGACCTCTTGTTTAAAGTTAGCCCAAGTCATGCCACGTAATTGCTCATCTGTCCTTGAGCGAGAGAAAACCTCCCACCAGTGGTCCGCATCTTCTGTGAAATGAAAGGTGGCGCACGAGATTCGTTGTGCATCAGTGCTAAGGATACGGGCAAATATTCTTTCCATTGCACGCAGCCACTCCTCGACTGCGAATGGCCAATCGCATCCATTAAAGGTTTGTGGTCTGAATCTCCGGAACTGTTCCAAAATGTGCGCTTCCTCATTTCCACCAGCTGGGTAGCCTGGTGCAGGTGGTACGGCATTCTGCTGGGGTAACCCTCGTAGTAAAGCAACGAGATTATTTAGCAAATCGTTGCCGGCAACCCCTTGGCCCTGGCTTGAATTAAGCGATGCATTTGATTCATCCCTTCGTGGAGCCATGATCTATAATACAATGGATTGTTTAGTTTTTAACTCGTATGAGAAGTAAGTATAACATATATCCCACACATAAACACCACAAGACAAGGTAATTAAATCAAAAATATAATTCCACTATTTCAATGCAAATTTCCTTCAAAAGGATACAAATGCGAAATAAAATAAAAGATCATACTGAATACTACCAATCTAGGAAAAAAATATGAAAGAACTCCTACTAGAATAAAGAAAGAAAAAGAAAAACAAAATTCAAAATAAAATTAATAGCTAAGTGCTAGAAGAACTAGTCATCTAACTAGATCCTCGATGAAAATAATCCATCTAGGTCTTCCTCTGGGTCCTCCTCTAATTCTGCCAACGAATCGTCATCTGAATCAACATATACCACATTAGGCATGACGGGTGGCCCACGCCTAAGTAGTTCGACTATAAATCTCTCGGGATCCAAGGTGGTATGGGGCGGCATGAATCGTAGTCCATCATGTCGTCGCGTACATTTCTTGCGAGGTCACTCCATTCTCTCGGATAAGGTACTTGATTAGCTTGTCATTTGCTTCATCCCGAAAGTGATTATTTCTTCAAGATGTCGTATCTCTAACCACATTTCTCTCATTGTTTCAATATGTTCCTCTACCGTGGCCCCTAACTATCTTTCATAATTTAAAAACATATATACCCTCCAATGAAAAATTCGATCTCCCATTCTCTTCCTAGCTGTTTTTATCTACGCACCATCCTGGAGCATTTCGCGTTACCATATAAGTTCATATATCATTTAGTAAATTATGCAGTTCGTTTTTCGTATAGCTCATCATAAATCACCACTTATAAGAGACATTTCTAACATGTTAAGCAGGTAAATATTTGTGAAGCATGAAAATATATTTATCACGTAGGTAATGTTTAAAAAGAATAATAATAATAATAATAATAATAATAATAATAATAATAATAATAATAATAATAACAATCACATTTTTCAAGCAACTCATACCACATTGTACGTTCTCAAGATTTCATATATTGAAACGATAAGTAAATATTACTTGTTTGGATGCAGCTCGGTGAAAGGATAGCCATTTTTTCAAAAATAAAATATTGCAAGTCTACAGGAAGGTAGACCTGCTCTGATACCACACTGTAACGCCCTAGTTTTCAAAATGTGATTTTTAGCGTTACTAAAATATAAAAACTATATTTATTATATCACTATATTTTGTTTTTAAAACAAGTATTTACTACAGCGGAAGCATAAATTAAAACAGGTTGATCATAAACTAGAAATCCGAAAAACCCATCTTATTGAATAATGAAAAATGCAACATTTATCGTTTCATAAAAAAATAGAATAACTAAGTTGCTAATAGGAAATAATGATAACGTAAAACTAGTTTTTCCCCTAACATACGAATATAAGAAATAGAAAAAAATTCATTGGCTTCCCCTCCATCGGCTCCGCACCCATCCGGAAAATCTCAAATGTAGTTGATAGTCGTACGAAGCATGAGCTAGAAAGCTTAAACGTCTAGTTCTTCGTCACTGTTGAATTTTCCCTATTGTGTGTAACACTGAGATTTTGTGGTGTAAAGTGAGGGGAAATAGTTTTTCATCAAGTTTTGAATGTGTGTGGCAAAACAAACGGAGAAGGAAAATCTGTAGAAATAAGGTCTTGGGCGTTTATTTGTGAACCGCCTGGCAAATAACGTGAGATTGAGGGATTGTGGGTTTTTTACCCTTAACTGTTGAACGTGACTTGCAAAAGTGCAGATTTGGGGGGATTTGGGCTCATCTAAAGGAGTTTTAAAAAATACAAAACTCTATAATCCCATTAAAATCTTTATTACAAAATAAATATTTATATAATATATATATATATATATATCAAATAAAATAGTTATGATAATTTTTATATTTAAATGGAATAAATGAATAGGTAACTAATAAACTAATAAATTATATAAAATAAATTTCGGATATTACAGAATTACTAAGAGAAATAACAAGTGTTTTCCAGCTATCGGGAAGTGAACTGAGAAGTAGGAGAACCTGAATCTCATCTCCAAATGGCATCCCTACAGACGACGATTGGTTTACCAGGCTCTGGAAATCACTAGTATGCTCGGCAACTGAAGTTCCATCTTTCAATATCATGTTAACTAAGCGCCTCATCAATAGGGCCTTATTTCAAGCGGTTGTGGCCTCGTACATGTCCTCTAGTTTCTGCCAAAGAGCATATGCATCCGTCTCCTGTGTGATATGGTGGAAGACACTATGGTCAATCCATTGTCGATTCGACCAATAGATTTTTTATTCGACTTCTTCCACTCGGTTGACTTGGAAGCATCAGAGTTAACACCCTTCAGCTCTATGAGATCGAACAAATATTTACAATTGAGTATATCTTCCATTCGGGGGTTTCAATAACGTGTAGTTGGTGGCATTGATCAGTTTCTCCAACAACTTATACGGCTTCGTTCGACGTCCGTTTTTCGATTTGAAAATATGTACGGAATTATCTCGGCGAGAGGAATCCAATGGAATGCTTAAAATTGAGTTTTGATCAACTTTGCAAAACTCGAATTTTCCGCACCTCCGCAAATTCCGACGAGCACTCCAACGAGGCTTTGATACCACTTGTTGGTTGTCACAGGATCATTATGAAACTAAATGGATGAATTTGAGAGAAAAATACCAATTCTATTTCTTACAAGATTAGATTTACAAAGAGATTTACAAACTCCAAAAAAAACTCTCAAAAACTCTCACTCAATCTCTCAATGATTGATATGATCACTCTCAAGGATCTGTCCGTTGTCTATAATATTTCCACATACAAGGGATGATTATAAATGACGAACCATGCGCCTATTTATAGATGGATGTGGGCGGAGTGTGTGTGTTTAAAGTTTTAACAATGGTGGGCTTGTTGAGAAATTTCTCACTTGTGCTTGTCAAACTTGACAAACATTTCTTCAAAGTTGTTGGCTTCTAGGTGGAAGATATGGCTGGAAGACTAATAGAAATCTTCAATTTTAAGCTTTACATAATTTAATACGAGTTCTCAAATTAAGCAAATTGCGGGTCAAGCCAGTATGATAACAAATCCAAAACTACTTGACGAGTATATGGAGTATGTTCTCATCATATTACTTGGCGTTTGTCTCTAATATGTCCAAATTGTAAAATAAAATTAAATGTCAGGAGATACTCGTAATATGAAAAATTACTGGACGATTTTGTAATTACACAAATCCTCAAGATATAGGAAGATATACATCATTATTATTTATTTAATTTTTTCAGAGGAAGGGAAAAGAATATTTCAACGTTGTCCAGTAATTATCATACTTTCATATTCATAGGACGATTTGTGATCATATTTTGTGCTCCAAGTTTCATGGTAGAAATTTCATATGGACTTGTTCATTCAGAATATTCCAAAGCCCTACGCATATTATCAGTGTCCATAGGCACATTCAATTTTGTCCATCCTTTTGTTTGAATCTCCAACAAGATTGGACTACTTGAGTTGTGGCCCGTGGGCTGCAACCCAAGACGGCAAAGATCAGACTCACTGTACAAACTTAATAACTGTATGCCATTAATGGGAATAACAGAGGTTCTTTGCACTCAAGCTGGTACCTAATTTTCTCTTTATATAAATTGCTTTATGTTTTTCCCCTTCTGTGGTTTCCATTAGTAGGAATGAGGCTTCATTCAATTAAATGTTTAATTAGGAAAAAGAAAGTATTCCACAAGAATAGGAGATCATAAAATTAAAAAAAAAAAAAACATCACTTAATAGTTAATACCATTTTCAATTTTCAAATACTACATGAGGGAACAAAAATGCAACAGGAAAATATGTGTGGGCAAAACACCCCAGAAAAAAAAAAAATGACTAAATCCTCTACCTGTTAAACATAATACCTGCTTGCTAAAACTGGATTTGAGCAGCAGCATCACAAAATTTCATGCTCTCTGCTCATAAGAATTTTGAAGAACTGGTAATCCAGGTCCATATATAAGTTGACACCGCTCGTTGAACGAACCAACTAGTCGAGAAACCACTTCCTTAAAGAACATATTCGCAATCTGTTGAGCAAATAAATTCCATGAATAACAGAAAAGAGTACACATTTTTTACCCAAAAAAGAAAAATTACTCATATTTTCTACCAAGTACCACTATGCCAGCAACTACGTCTCACGGTCACATGTTCAATAGGAACAAATAACTACGTCAACTATACCAGGCAAGGAAATCTAGTATTAAATAACCACCAGAAAAGCCAATTTACATACAACAAAAAGCATGATTACACTGTCATACACAATGGTGTAGCCAGGAAAACAATTGGGGTGGGCCGATATACTACAATGGGATGGGCAGGATAAAAACTGAAAAAATACCATACAAATTATAACTGAAATATTTTTTTTTAAAAAAAAATTATTAGTATAAAAAAATGAAAAACATTGGGGACCCGGGGCCCAGGTTGGCCCCCCTCTCTCCGCCAGTGGTCAATTGGTCATACGAGCAGAGATTATTATGTTCAGTGCTCAAACGTGAAAATGTTAAAAATACTGAAGAAACTTACATGTCCATATAATGGCGACTTAAACTTGAAGTCCACGAGGAAATAAAGGTTGCAGGTTCCTGGAACAGGTCCAGGATTAAATTCCCAGACATTGATCAAATGATCAAAAATGCTGCTCTGGGATGCAGTTGTCTGCAAAAAATCAAGAGAAAACAAAAATCAAAAAGGGCAAAGAAAGCAATTATGTAACGCATGCATACAAGAATTTCTTTGAAAATCACTAATTGGAAAAACTAAACATCACTACCAGATTTCAATTACATCTACACTAAATAAGATATTCCACCGAATTTTTATTGACCGACTACAAGAGATGTATGTGAATAATGAATATTAGGATATATCTAAACCATCTCACACATAACTAAGTGGTTTGTGTGCAATATAATTTCCCAACAACGATCAAGTATATAACAGTCATATCAACACCCTTATTAGGTTGCCATCCTACTTATTAAACCATCAACTACTAATGCATGATCAATAAATCATAAGCAAATGAATGATGGAATACTACCAACATTCATCTTGACCAAACTACAAATTTCTTCCCAGAATCACATATCATGTTCCAAAGCTAATGTGTTTCCACATCCATCATGATCCTTGTTCGCTAGAAAACCCATATTTTTCAGCAATCTTACACAATCTTCATGTTCGACTCAAAGCGTTGCACGATCAGCTAGGTCAGCGCCACTACCTACTAACCTAGTTATATTCTTATATCCAACCTTGACACTTAATAACTTAACAGGGAAATTTTTGGAAAAAGCAATACTCATGATCTCAAGCAAATCGTAACCGCAATATTGATACCAATTTTTCAACTCTCGAGAACAATAACTTTATACAGTTGAAATTATTAAAACTAAATATCAGGAACCAATATATATTTATTTAACCAGGGAAAAGAATAGCAAAAAAGAAATGAGAGAAACGGGCAACACTAGCTGAACAGAGATGGAAATTTAGAACAAGCTAAAAACAGGACAACTGACACTCAAAGTGAATGTTCACCTTAATAGATTTCGGTTTGCTTAGCTCGACATGGGATACATAACTTTCAACAAGAAACTTAAAGCCAATTTCTAGCTCAGCATCAAAAGTTCCATCAGGGTTGCGTCGAATTATTTCTGACCTTTGACACCAAGGAAGAAATTCTTGGTACATGTCAACAGCAGCAACCACATTGAACAATTGTTCCGGTGAATATCTAGTAACACAAAAATTAATCAGCATACATCTTAAATTATCAAATAAATCTGCATTTTATCAAGAAATAATCGACAACTTACTAACTAAAAAAGAAAACTTCATTGAATTGATCATGCATCGTTTGAGAGCTCAATATCTGAACTTATTTAGCATAGTTGACATGTGAATTTATCTCCAGATTCCACCAAATTAATGGTTAGATACTTTGATTCACAGCCTTCACCAAAGGCCCACATTTCCAATTATCAGTATACGTAAAGTTACGGAATCCAATTGTCACTCCAAATTCAGAAATCTTATAACTAAAACCCAAATATTGAAGCTTCAATAATTACATAAACTTCAACGATAATTCTTGAACCAACAATTACCACCAAATAAAAGAAGACGACGAAAGAAACATAACAGCGGAGTCATTCAAAGAAACTTACCCTAAGACACGTCTTTCTTCGTATACTTTGGATAGCATATCCTCTCCGCCATTAACACGTCCCAAAAAACCCCTTTTCTGGAAAACATCTTTACTACTATTCGATGAATTTCCAAAATTGGAGAAACTATAATTATTGTAACGACCGCCCACTATTTTATCCAACGAAGAAAACGCATTTGTCCCAGCAATGTGACTCAGACACCGAATCTGACTACAATTGGAATTATTTGTTATCTGTTGCCGGAATAAATCCCGACAGAAATTTAAACGCGCCACCGCCTTTGATGTGGGTTTAATTGGAGGTATTGTCCTTTTGCTTTATAATCTTGATGCAATTGGAAACCCTAATAAATTGTTCCCAGGAATTTTTATTTTTTATTTTTTTTTGGTTGAGGGCTTGTTCCCAGGAATTTTCGGGAGGCAAATTTTTGAACTTTCAAACACTGAAAGTTGAATAGGATGTTTTGTTTTGTGTATTTTTTTTTTTTTTTTGATCGGTTCGTTTTGTGTATTTGTTTCTCTTGTTTGCTGCCTTTTTTTCCCTTGCTCTATTCTATTAATTGATTATAGAACAAAAAAATTGCTCCAAATAAAAGAACAAATTTGTGCTCCAGCCTCCAAGTCAGCTTATGCCTTATTGACCTAATATATTAATTGATTAAATAGAACAAAAATTTGCTAGGTTTTGTGACCAAATTATAAGATGTACAAAATATTGACAGAAGATTCAATGTTCTTATAAATGACGGAAACAATTTGTTCACAATAAAACAACATTGATTGAATTTTGAAGATTTAAAATAACACTTTCAATTAGAACAGCTAGGTTAAAGAAGTTACGTAACGCAAAGGTGATATTCGATTCGACGAGCCACCATTTTAGGAAAGAAAGGAAAGCAAAATGGACTTAGTAAATTATGTATTAAAAATAATCAGGATAAAAATTTATTTGGTGAACAAAAGTAATTGTAACGAACAGAAAGTAAGTCATATAAAGAGAAACATCTGTTAAAATAAAATAAGCTAAACGAATTTGACTGTTACAATTCCATAAGAATGTAATTAGAGAGTTGTCAAAATGAATCCGGCCAAGTAAAAAGATTGGGTCGGGCTTCAATTTTGGAAGCCCAAATAAAACTGAGCCTATTTAATCCATTCGGCCCAAAAAGTTGGATTGACACGGTCATTTAGATTGTATTTTCATGGGCCGAGCTTTAACAAAAACTTCATATAAGGGGCTCGGATAACCTTTGTTTTACCATTCCACATGATAACTTATTCGACAGTTCATATACTGATTCAAAAGAGTTATTTTTCCCAAAAACCAATAATATTAATAATAATAATAATAATAATAAAGGAGCAAAATAGGGTCCTTTACTAGGGGGGTCAATTTCGGACCCAACACGCAAACCCGAAAGGCCGACATGAACCTAACATGAAATTAATGGGTATGGGTCCAAGCTTCATGGATTCGGGTCAAAATTGGGTCGTACCCAAATATCCCATCAACTAAACAAGTTGGGGTCGAGTCAACCTGCTATGACCCATTTAACCCTACCCCGTTTGTGAGTTTTAAAAAAATTAAGTAAATAATTAATTATAAAAAATGTAAAACAAGACATGTTCTTAAAACTTAAATTTCAAAACCTCTTTAATTATGTATGTCGTTAATATTTTGTATGTTGCCTTCAAAATATGATAATTATGTTATGTTATTTATGTAATTATGTTATTTCTTTTTGAAAGTTATGAATTGTGATATTTTTTATAGATTGAATAGTGTGTTACAGTGATTGATTTAAAAAAAATTATTTAGTTGAAATTATTAAATGTAAATAAAAATAATTTTATTATACGCGTTAAATGGGTCGGTACGGATTACCTGTGAAATAAATAGATCGGGTTCGGGTTCAAGGTTCTGACACGAATAATTAAACAGGTTGGATCCGGGTTGGCTGATTCTGAACCACGAACCCACGAACCTGGACCAGCGAGGCCGGACCCAACCCAAATCGACACTGAAGAAATCGAGAGAATTCTATCTGGTTTTATTTCATAATAGCTCAAAATTACAAATAAGGAGCACCAGCTCTATTTATAGGAAAGTAAGACCCATAACTGCTAAGTTGCTAATCAAAGAAAGAAAACGTGTTTCAACAAAAAATAACAACTAAAACAAACAACTCAAAGCAAAGACACTAGTGAAACTAAGAGGAGTGAAGTAATATTTCCAACATCCCCCTCAAGTTGGGAGATTATGAAGATCTTTCAGTCCCAACTTGCCAAGAAGATCCAAGAACCCGGCTTCCCAAGAGACTTAGTAAAAAAATCGGCAAAAAGTCGGAGAGCGGAAGAAACCTTCGAGGGATGATAAACCGACTTTAAAGCGATTCACGAACAATGTGACAATCAATTTCCAAGTGTTTAGTCCGCTCATGGAAAACAGGATTGGCCACAATGTGGAGAGCGGCTTGATTGTCACACCAAAGAGGGATAGGTGTAGGAATAGAAATATCAAAATCATGAGCAAGTTGAGCCAACCATTGCAACTCACAAACAATGGTGCTTAAGGCACGGTACTCCGCTTCAGCCGAAGACTTGGAAACCGTGGTCTGCTTCTTAGTCTTCCAAGAAATAAGAGAAGAGCCTAAGAAGACACAAAACCCAGTCAAAGATCTTCGAGTGTCAGTACAAGATGCCCAATCCGCATCACTGTACCCTGTCAGCTCAAATGCACCCCCAGCGGGATAAAACAACCCAGTAGAAGGGCAGCCTTTTAAGTAACGCAATACACCCAAAGTTGCCTCCCAATGCGAACTATAGGGATCATTCACAAACTGACTTAATTGTTGTACACAATAGGTGATATCAGCCCGAGTAAGATTTAAGTACAGCAATCTTCCAACCAAACGTCGATACTGATCCGGATTTGCCAATGGTGTACCAGATTTTCCACTCAACTTAAGACCCTGTGGAAAAGGCAATGAGGCTGGCTTACAATCAAGCATCCCCGTATCACGGAAGATGTCCAAAACATATTTACGCTAGTTAAGATAGACCCCATCATATCCTCGAGCAATTTCAAGGCCAAGAAAATATTGTGCTGACCCCATGTCCTTGATTGTAAACATTTTGTCAAGATAGAGCTTGAGAGCTGTGATGTCCTCTAAAAACCGAACGATTATGAGGACATCATCGACATAAATGAGCAGCGCAAGATAAGATGTATCGATCTTAGGAAGAAGAAACAATGATCATCTTTGAGATTGGGAGAGCCCGCACTCCACTAACTTTTTACACAACTCCACATTCCACTGTCTAGAGGCCTGTTTAAGTCCATAGAGACTTCGCTTCAATCTGCAAAATTGGCCTGCTGCAGCCTTATGATATCCATCCGGAGGAATCATATAAATCTCCTCATCTAGAAAGCCATGGAGAAACGCATTATTTATATCCAATTGTTGTAAATCCCATCCCTTGTACACTGCCATGGCAATAAACAACCGCACAGTCACTAGCTTAGCCACCGGAGAAAAGTTATCCAAATAGTCCAACCCATATACTTGATGATACCCCTTAGCAACCAATCGTGCCTTGAATCTGTCTATTGTGCCATCAGGATTCAGCTTCACTTTATACACCCATTTGCTACCAATTGCCTTTTTACCATATGGTAAAGAAGTGAGTTCCCAAGTTTCATTCTTCTCAAGAGCCTCAAGTTCTTGATTCATAGCATGAATCCAATTGGCATCTTTACAAGCCTCAAAGTAACTGTTTGGTTCTTGAACCCCAGAGAGATTGGCCAAAAAAACCACATAGCTAGGATTAAGTGTAGGGGAGACAGATGCAGGAAATGTGGGAAGAGGATAATGAGTACCTGTAAGGCTCAGAGGTGGAGCAGTGTCAGAGGTGCAGGACACAAGTGCTGTAGAAAAATCAATAACATAATCCTTCATCCAGACTGGAGGATGAACCTGTCTGGTACTTCTTCTGAGTATAGGAGCTGGAGGCTCATTTGTAATAGGATCAGGATTAAGAGGCAAAGTATCAGGAACAGCAGACTCAATGGTATATATGAGAGGCAATGGTGTGGAAGTAGAAGGAGACTCTGGAATATGAATGAAAGGAAAGGAATGTTCAAAGAATTTCACATCCCTGGAAATTAGAAACTGATGAGTGTCAAGATTGTACAATTTGTATCCTTTGATCCCTGAATGATATCCCAAGAAAACACATTTAAGTGCTCTAGTGTCAAATTTATGTTTATGTGGATGAGTATTGGTAGCATAAGATAAACACCCAAATGGCTTCAAGTTAGTGTAATCTGGGGTTTTTCCATAAAGCAACTCATAAGGGCTCTCCCAACCCAAAATGACACTAGGCAACCTATTTACAATATGTGTAGCATACATCAAGGCATATGTCCAAAATCTAACTGGCATCCCAGACTTAAACATCAATGCCCTTCCAAGATTGAGTAGTGTTCTATGCTTCCTTTCTACAACCCCGTTTTGTTGGGGAGTGTAGACACAGGACCTCTGATGCAAAATTCCCAAGGAATGAAACAAATTCTGCAACTCATGATTTACAAATTCTCCCCCATTATCACTCCTGACCTCTTTAACCTTCCTTTTAAACTGAGTCGGCACATACTGAAAAAAGATTTTAAGTGTTTGTGGCACCTGACTCTTATGAGCAAGGAAATATGTCCAGTGGCCCTAGTACAATCATCCACCACTACCAACATGTAGGGAGTGTGTGAAGCTCCCTCATGTGTAAAAGGTCCCCATACATCAACATGGATAAGATCAAAGCAATCGCTGACTTTAGTAATACTAACAGGGAATGATAATCGTGGTTGCTTAGATTTATGACACACCTCACATTCATCAATCAACCTTTTATTAACAGTGGTACAAAAAGGTTTCAAATAAGAGATATGTTCCAATACAGGAAAAGAAGGATGACCAAGCTTCACATGCCAATCCAACAACACATTATTACAGGAATTAGAAGAAGAGGAGTAAAAACTGTGATGATGACCAGATGAAGATGAAGAATGAATGGAGTTCGGTTGGAGGATATACAGCCTGCCTTGTGCTTGCCCACCGCCACCACCTCATCGAGTCTTGAGTCTGTAGGACACAATGTGTGGGAAAGAAAACAAACTTGAGATTAGAAGACTCAGTCAATTGAGCAACAGACAACAGATTGTAAGAGAATGAAGGAACCAGCAACACATCATCAAGAGACAATGATTCAGTAATTTGAGCCTTACCTGTGAAAGTGGCTTGCTTAGAGGAACCATCAGGTAAATATATGGTAGTTTTAGTGCTGACATGATGCAAATCAGTGAGAAGTTTCTCATTGTAGCACATATGCTTACTGGCCCAGTGTCAATTATCCAGTTGTGCTTATTTCCTCCATGAAAAGTAAATAATGCACAATGTGTGTCATGTATGAGGCTCTTACCAGCATAATCGACAAAGTGTGCATAGTTCATGTTCACACTACTTCCTCCTGACTTGTCGGTTCCCCCTGCTCCAGCCATATATTTTGCAATCTCTTGTTGAATGAGAATAGCCATATCTCCCTGGGAATGTGTATCTGTCCTTGGCTGAGTTTGAGCCATTTCCTCCTGTACTATATCTCCATCTGTGGTAAAAATTAGCTGCATTTCGCATCCTTTGTTCCTTGAGAGTTTTAAACCAGTCTGGATATCAATGAAGCTTGAAACATTCGGACATTTCATGACCAGGAGCTCGACAATGTTCACAAGTGAGTTTAGCCTTTTCTTCTTTCGATCTACGAAATCCCCTGCCTCTAGACTGCCAATTTGCATTTGTGTTATTTGACCACCTAGATACTTGTCCTCTCCCTGTGACTGCAGGTATGGTAGGTGCATTCTTAGCCAAAGAAAGTTGTGCCATCCAAGCTTCCTCAGAGAACTCACAAAGAACACTTCTTTGCCTCTCAACTCTCGCACCATCGAATATGCCTTATTCACATTAGGTAAAGGATCCATAATAAGGATCCGACTTCGGATGTGATCGTAGGACTCATTCAGCCCCATTAGAAATTGATTCAATCGAGTTATATTCTCTAGATCCATAGACGCTTTAGTGTTTCCACATGTGCACGATGTAGCAGTGCCAAACCATTTGCACTCGTCCCAAAGCTTCTTCAACTTAGTGAAATAAACCGCTACAGAGTTAACTCCTTGAGTGAGATTCACAATATCTCTCTGCAATTGATACAAAACCGTCCCATTGCACTCTCCAAAACGCTGCGAAATATCATCCCAAAGCTCATGTGCAGATTCAACATATAGGAAGGCATCGACTATGTCCTTAGCAATAGTATTCAAAATCCAGCTGGTAACCATCAAATCAACTCTTCTCCATTGCTCATATTCAGCTGAATAAGCTACAGGTATAGGAATACTACCATTGACAAATCCTAATTTAGTTTTCGCTCCTAATGCAATTTTCATCGATCGACTCCAGGACTGATAGTTGTTTCCTGTGAGTTGAATTGAAACTAGAAGTAAACATGGATGATCGGAATCATGGAGTTGAAATGGATCCTCTTCCTTCACTTCCTTCGCAGTCATCTGATTCACGAATTGAAACTGTCCTTGAGTATTGCGTCCTCCTCCAGCAATGATGTTATTCCAAGCTCCACGTCGATTCGCCATAAGATCCAAAACCTGGTGCTCTGGATACCATGAAGAAATCGAGAGAATTCTATCTGGTTTTATTTCATAATAGCTCAAAATTATAAAGAAGGAGCACCAGCTCTATTTATAGGAAAGTAAGACCCATAACTGCTAAGTTGCTAATCAAAGAAAGAAAATGTGTTTCAACAAAAAATAACAACTAAAACAAACAACTCAGCTGCAGCACACTAGTGAAACTGAGAGGAGTGAAGTAATATTTCCAACAGACACCCCTACTTTTTACCTTTCTAACTTTTAGGTGATCATGAACATTTTGTCCTCTGAATTCACAGAGCAATTTTTGATTTTTTGCAACTCCAAAATGATAGAAGATGAATGTATTTGCATTATGCTTGAAAAAATAATTTCATTTATATCTTACATTTTCTTTTTTTGTAATGCATAGAATAAAGCTATGATGACAATCATCTCTGTCTTCACTCTTTGCAACCTTTTCAGATATCACAGTTACAATCCTAATATGCACATATGCCCAACACCTTATGACCATGATTATTAAACTTCAAACGACAAAAGTAAGGCAAGGAAAAAGAGATTACCTTAGTTGTCAGAAAGCACCACAATCAATACTGCTATGCAAATTATAACAAGAGTGAAAATTCGCCCTTACCAATAACAGCATAACAGAAACCAAGACTGCATTATCAATGCAAACTATTCGAAAATCACCAAATAATGATCGTGTGTAACGAATACTAATGTAACAGCTTACACCAACGTCGTCGATCTCTAAGAAAGTCAAATGGGTGGGGATTACAGTTAGAATCATGAAAAACGAAAAAAACAATGCCTGTCAAGCTCGTTAGTTCTGAAATTTTAGCACGCTGTGTTCTTCATCAAGCACCTAATTCGTGCAATTACGGAGAGACCCTTCAAAGTTTTCTTCTTTCCTCTTAGTTGATTACATAAGATGTGTAGGACGAATTCCATAACACCAAACATCGTTTCGCTTTGCATCACCAGACGGGTCTTCTTGCCAGCAATTGAAAAATAAATTTGAAACAATATGCCTCAATATATTTTGTATAGAGTCCTAATCTTCATGATCTTCAGCAACATCATCCGCTTGAACAATATTTTCGAAAGGAACAACCTGAATGAACATTTAATATAAAATCCTATAATTAAAGATTAGCCCCGACAAACTGAGAGATGAAGTGTAGAGCTTAAAAAAAACACCTGAGGTTCAGGCTAATTACAAAAGAAACCAGAGGTTTTTGAAAATTGCAAAAACCTCCTCGAGGTTTGATTCCATCTTATATTTCCCCGACATTTAAAAAAATATTATTATTGCCCCCTTAAAGTTAAGACAGAATCAGACCTGATAGGTTTTTGTATAATTTAGAAACATCTCTGGGATTTTTGTAATTAGCCCAAACCTCAGGGGTGTTTCTGTAATTATCCCTGAATTGTATTATGAGACTCGGAATGGTTTTTGAACATGTAGTTATCGAAAGAAAATTATAATTACTTGATCGTTGTTCAAAGCTTTATCAGTTGAAGTTCTCGTTCTCTTCATTTCATGAATCCTGCTAGACTTCTCGTCTTCAACATCTTCCTCGTTAAAGTTCTGATCTGTCACCTCTGATTAAAAATCAAAACATAAGTCACAAATATAAACCTAGAAAACCTTCAAACAATCGTGCTGACTTTACAGCACAAATGTATTCAATTTTCTTTTGATTGTTAAATGACATGAAAATTTAAGAACTAATTTGGTCACTCTTATTCATTTACTTACACAAAAGCCTTTTATTTTGAAAATTACACCAAGAATGTACGAAAGTATACTATAGTCATCACAGCTAGTTACCTGCATTGCTGGCTACAGAATCCTGACGCCATAATCGGAAGTTATACGCAGAATATTGATTTGCAGTATTAGCTAAAGGATCTTTTGCACGGGAGGATATGACTTTTCTGATCGTTTGTCTTTCTGATGAACACTTATAATGCTGGATCCAGGGATTTTCCGAAAGAGGTCCAGATTCCTCTTGGCTAACTTCTGCTTCATCTCTTCTGAAGTCGGTTTTAGACCAACAACCATCACGAAGAACCTTAAACTACATAGGTAAAAAGTATTGCAAATAGGATGTTAGAAAACGTATTTCAGAAATCATCTTAACTTTGGGTGAGTAAGAGAGTGTTTGTAAAAACTTCTGCTTTTAAAATAAGTGATTTATTGTATTAGAAGTGAAAAACAGTTGAGAATCAGAAGTTGGTAATGTTTTACAAATAGAAGCTGAATGTTGATTTGATTAAATTAATATAGAGTGTTTGGTGAATAAGTTGTAAAAGTGATTTCATAGATTTCAAAATGAAACCAGAAGAAGAAAAAAAAAATTTAAAGCACCCCGCCCCTTACTTTAAGATTCTGATTAAATTATACAAAATCAGAATTGACATTTGAAAACACTAAAAACTACATTTTTTCAGCCAAAAAACTGACAATCACTTATTTTAAGTGTTTGCAAACACTCCATAATAAAAGTAGGGAAGCTAGCAAATGATGGACAATTGGACATGGATATTAGATGCCAAACCTGGCTAGAAGGAGCACAGATGTTGTTCTGCTTGTGCTTGGACGATTTAGACTCTGATTGGCAGTTTTTCTGCACGTGTCGACCGAACAAATTTAATGATTTGTTCAACTGGTTGACAAATGTAGCTTCCATAGATTTCAGATACAAGCTGTGCTTCTCATCTGTCCATTCTGTGGGTTTTAATTCTGTTGCCCGAGGTCGCTGGAATTGATATTTGTCAAAATTTGAAAACTGGGAAACACTTCCAAGAATAGATAAATATTGCAAAGCGAAAGACGTTATTTAATGTTGCATATGAAGAACAAAATGCATCAATACAGAATGACAAAATCGACCGACTTCCAGAAATCCTAGCACGTATTAACAAATTTAGCACACATTGAAGAAAAATAAAATATGTTAGGAACCTTTTACTCATAATCTCTCATCACGGGAAATATTGCTTTCTTTAGCATAGCACATCAACATAAAAAATCATCACAGATTTGATTATTCGCAAATAATTATGGATTTGGTTATGCTATCTGGAGGACTAATTGAAGAAACATCCTAGGCAAACACCATACTAACAAATTTATCATACTATCAAAGATGAAAATTGCTAAAGTACCAGGTTAATTAGATCCTCACAGAATCTCAAACAAGGAAACCCAATTTAAAATTTATAAAAAATAAAAAATAAAAATATAAGAAGAAGAACAGAAAAAATAAATGCAGGACAGCTTAATTCTTGAAAACAGTTTGTCAGCTAAAGAATTATGTAATATAAACTTAAATTCCACAATAAGAAGAACCCAGAAGGAGCTAATCTCAAACATAAACAAGCCAAAAAAAATAATATTATCACAAATTCCATGGAAACACAAGAAAGAAAGCTGAAAAAGAAGAATCTAATTTCACTATACTAAGCAATTTTAGAATCACCCACAAAATAAATTAAGATTTTATTCTCTTTTTATATTTTTATCTAGCAGAGTATTCTAAAATATCCGATTGTACGATATCCTCTGGCATCCACCGATTCTTAAACTATCTTTCCAGAAACCCCAGATCACATATTAATCACAAAACTTACATTCAAAAAGACGTTATCGTCACAAAAAAATTAAAATAACAAAAAATGAAAAGATATCAAAAGGATAAAAAATTATCACCAAAATCGAAGTCTCTTCTTGCTCATCACAATTTCTCGCTCCAATTCCATATGAATCCATCGAATCTTCCATAATCTCGCCCAAAACTCAAAACCCGAAATTAAATTTTAAAAAAAAAAATCAGAAAATTTACTAGTAAAATAATATTTCTCGCAAAACGGTGTTGGGGATTTGGATTATGGTTTATTGTGTTCCATTTTAGTTCGTTTTTGGGGTTGAGAAAGCGCAAAAAGGCGAAGCAAACTGCCAGCTGGTCGTCGCTTTTACACGTGTCAGTGGGGCCAACATGTGGCCCCGGCACGGGTCGGGTCAACGGTAAGGGTTCAGATATTTTTTTTTGGTCCTTAAAATATCCAAAGCGATAGGGTTTCAGAAAATATCTTTCTTGTCTTCATTCACTGGTAGTTTTGCTTTCTTTGTACTTCGAACTGCCAAAGCCAAAGGACAAAAGTTGGTGTCTTCTTTTTGGATCTTTATTACTTTTTTTTTTCTTTTTTCAGGTGCACTGATAAACTATGTGCTCTGTGAGTGGATATTTGGAGCATTACGTTTCAGAAAAAAAGGCCACAAGTTATAGAATGTGTCGTAGTATTATTCTGTTGCAGTGTTGCTAACTTATGGATCTAAGATGTCTCTAGGGTGCCAATCTCTCTCACGATACGCTAATCGGATATAAACCCGACTCTTACTTAGATGAACCCGAATCGGAAAACAAGAAATCCAAACACAAAAACGACTAACACGAATATGCTAACCCAGTGGGTCAAAGAGAAAATGAGGTCCGGTCGAGCCAAAATTACATCGAACTATCATGAAAATAGACATGAAAAATCTAGCCGACCGGAATTTCGGGTCTAATGGGTCGAGGCCAAATAGGTCCGACTCTTTTTGGGCTTATAATATCACAGTCTAGCCAAAACCTGTCACCGGGTCTGACTAGCTAGTTTTAATATTTGAGAGCTCTAGTTGAGTCTAACGATTGAACACAGAAAAATTGATTGTTATTTTGTTTATATTTATTTATATTTAACAAGAAAACAAAATATTTACACATACAGAAGCAACATTCATTCAAAAATACTACACAAACTGGTATTTATGTTATTACACTTTACAAGTTACAATCAAAATGTAACATGAATTATAAAAGAAACTAGAGTGAAGAAATTCTTTGTTTGCACACACGTGACAACATTAAGTAAGAGAAGATATTCCTCAAAAAAAAAGAAGTAAGAGAAGATAATTTATGTCCCAATTAAGTAATTAAGTCGAAGTAAAAATGAGAAAATTGCACCCTCAGTCCCACAGGATTAGGCCTCATACACCGTTAGTCCCGTACTTTGTATTTGTCATCCCACTGTTTTCAAATCTTGCACTATTAGTCCTACAGTTTTAGAGATATGCATAAATAGTCCCACAGTTTATAAAATTTGCCATGCAAGTGCCAAATTATCCTGTTTTTCAATGTATCACATGTTGTAAAAGATTTTATTTTTCGACACTGTTTTGTTCGTGGCGTTATTACACCTACTTAGATCCGTCTCTATTCGGAGGTTTTAAATGGACCTGTCAGTTTTCCAAATTTATAAACTTAACGGGCATATTTCGTAATAGTTTTATTAACATGTATACATACTTCAATTTGCCTAAGTTTATTAACATAAATGGATATAGTCATTACGACCATATCGTGCCCAACATGCTTCCATAAAATTAAAATATCCCTTAAAATTCATACCTTCTTTGGCCAAAAAAGACCGGGTGAGATGGCTCGCAACACCACCAGTCGGAAGATTCGCCTTTTGAGATCTTTTGAAAATGTGAGCTCCTCACTGTTCAACCTCACCCTCGGGAAGATGATCGCAAGTTATCCGACTCCTTCAAAGAATTGTTCAAAGACAACCTTGGTTCGTTTCCTACTCCAGGCGTACAAATAATCTTTGAGCAGGATAAATTAATAGAACATTATGAAGACATGTTGAAGCAGAAAGCCCCTTTTTATTAAGAACTTGTAGAAATATTTATTATATTAGTAATCTCCTTTTGGGAGGAGAATACTTGTTTAGCCTCTCATGTATGAGGCTTGCACTTGAAAATACATAAAAACTTGAAAACTAAAATACTCAAAATATTACAAATTTTTCTCTCGGCTATAGCGAACAACTTGATATATTCGTCAATATGACAAATATCATGTAACTCCATTTATAGAGGGCTTGTTTATATCTTTTTTTCTTTTTCATCCTCTAATCCTCAAAGTAACTTTGTCCGATAAACTGGATTTGAATAGTTTAGTCATATCATCGACAATTCCTTTCGGTGATTCTCCGATGTGACGCGCTCAGACTTGCATCGGTCATATCCCATGAAATCTTTGAGATCCTCAATACTCATTTCAAGGAGTAAAATGAAGGAATCTTTCGTAAGATCAAGGGTTTTCTTTGCAATCCTCATTCTTTGATGCCCATTCATCAATAAGGACTTCGATTTTTGAAATGCAGGATATCCAGTTAGCATCAATCCATATGGATGTATCGGATCTAGATGTGATCTTCCATAAGGCGCCTGGTGAATATTTGGCCTTCAGGAGGTACTCGAGTTCGCAAAGGTGGTCGAGCTCATTCTGAAAGTGTTTCACTCCTTGTGGTGAAATCTCTAGCGTGATGCATTCTTTCGTCCCCTGGATTCCAGGATGTGAACCCGAACTTTCTCGGCGTTGGGATTTTTGGAGGCGGTGGTGGAATTGGCGGGTGGTCTACCATGAGGTCATAGGTAACCAAAGCCGATCCATCTCCTGCGTTCATCTTTAAGTCTACAATACCTAATCCCACGAAGGATTCTGCCAGGTCATGTAGATCTTTAAGATTGATCTTCTCCATATCCATCACTTTTAGTTTATGATGGATTTTCCTTTGATGATAGCAATGAACTTTTCATCGTCCGTCATTTTTCGTATAACCCGGTTGGTTTCCTTTTTGGTGTAAATAGGATACTGTCCCGAAATCTATACGCTTCTTTCCTCCTGAAGAACTCGGTCTGTCCTCCATGTTCTTGACTCGTTTCTGAATATCATGAAGAATTTCAAGAGTTTCCTTCTGATATTTCACCATCGTCTCCATCTGGTTCTGGATCTGATAAACTTGTGTTGGTATATGAATATGGCAGTTGCCATAATTCGCACCATTTTTCTCGGATTTCTCTAAGATCTGGCCGAGATCTTAGATGTATCTCGAAAGTATCTCGTTCCATGCAGTACTCCATCAAGAATCATTGTTCTGATGGGAATTCTCATGAACTGCTTCTTGGCGATTCATCAGATCTACATATAAGGTCTAGTTTACTGTCCAGAAACTCATATGATATGTTGCTCGCATTTCGCATTGCCTCAAGGCTTCCCTATCGGCTCCTGCGCGTTCTTGTATCTCATATTGGTGATTCCAATATGCGATCTTATCCTGGTGTTCTTGTGCATACATCGTCAAAATTTGACGATATGTCCTGTACGGTGTACATCTCGGACAATTATCCGGATCCATATTCTCAGAGAAATTCTCCTCACCAATTATTAATTACATAAATATAATAAATATAACCAAAAGTTCTTAATAAACCTGGGCTCTGATACCATTTGGTGGCAACAATTCTAAGGCAAATTGGGTATAATGTAAAATGAATTATTTTGGGACCGAAGGTGTAACCTTTGAAAATTATGGGACCAAATATGCTGAATTTAAGATCTTGGGACTTCTTTTGCAACAATCTTAATCCTATGGGACTATTGCGCAAACGTTGGACTAAAATTGTAATGAAGAAAATCTTATGGGACCATAGATGCAATTAACTCAAGTAAAAATATATAAAAAAAACAGTTACATTTACAAAAATATTATATATAGTGGGCAATTTTTTAACGAGTCCCAATGGAACTCATCAGTCATCACCTCTCCAAACTTGTTGATTTAAAACTTTAACTGTTATCTTGAAATTGTTAAATATGTGTGAGATGTCTCACATTGATTAATAGAGGAAGAGAACATTGTTTAAAAGTCATGTGAGTTACTCTTCCTATCACTAATTGGTTTTGCGATGGAACCTCACTTAGTGGGTTTGGATCGTATCAACTCTCCCCGAGTTTCATGCTCGACCCAAGGTGGGCATGGATATGATGTGATGGAGCTCATGCGGACATTTCTATGTTTACATATCAAGAAACAAAGTCACATATCGAGAAACAAAGCAACATCTACATATTAATTCTTTATGCTTGAAACATTGTTCTCTAATTTTACTTAGTATGTCGACATTTTCAATATATATAATAATATATAATTTTATATGTAAAATTTGGTTCAAATGAGACCACCCTTCCTAGGTGAGACAGTGTGGACTCATCTTACCCATTGATCTTAAAAAATGAAGGAAAGTTATTAATTCAGTTTTTTTTTCCTGATTTTCGTTGATTTTAAGGGTAATTTTGTAATTTTGTAATTCAAATTAATTATCCCCAACGATTTTTCTGGTATGTTTGACTTTTTGTAGTCATTTTTATAGGGTGAGATTGTAACTGCCGGATTTCATGGCGTTAATTAAGGAAGCAGTTTTCTTTCCAATTTTTTTTCTTTTACAGTATAGTTAGGGTTCTTCTACTGCTTAATTAGCTATTAATTAATGCATATTTAGTTATTTTTGTTGCACCATTTTACGACAATAAGACATAGTTGAATATAATGTACTACACATTCTCTCCTAACACTTTCTCTCTCTAGAAAGTTTAGTGTGAGTAGGGTTTGTCCCGCCGTCACTCCAGGCTGGGATTTCTTTCACCGAATCCGTCAGCGGTTCTGGTGGAGGGTTAATCATGGATCAAGATGACATAGCAAAGCTGGTAGAGGTGCTCAAAAGAAATAATGTTGGAGAGGTGGAACAAGTAGTGTTGGATAAGGAAACGATACAAAAAGAATCTGACAGAATGCATTTATGTCTCGTAGCGAAAATATTCTCGAACAAACCGATCCCAAGAGAGACATTCAAACAACAAATGCCACGAATCCTGCAAACATCCAAAGCGGTCGAGGTGGAGTCCGTTGGGGAGAACATATTTATTATGGAGTTGAGATCCATAATGACAGAAGAAGAGCATCGATGGAGGGCCCATGGAACCTATTCGTAAAATGCGGTTCTCTTCAGAAATACAAGGACTCCAACACCCAAGGGACATTACTTTTGACAAAATTGATATTTGGGTTCAACTTCATAGCCTACCTCTCGCATTTATGAACAAGAAAGTTATTGAATCCATTGGAGGCAAGGTAGGCAAGTTAGTAGAGGTAGACGAAGGGGACGGAGGGAACTACTGGGGCAAGTTTGCCAGGATCAGAGTGACATTAGAAATGGATAAGCCTTTGAAAAAATGTATCAGTGTGAAGGTGGAGGATGCAGAGGAAATTCTGGTTATATTAGTCTATGAACGGCTTCCCGACTTTTGCTATGCGTGCGGATGCATCGGACATGTAGTTAAAGATTGTACACGAGAGGGGGTGGACAAAGACGATCTTCATTCGGGCCATGGCTTAAAGCAGCTAGTTACTCGGGTAGCAAAAAGATAAAGGAAGAAGGTAGAGTTCATGCCCGGAATTCATCGTCAGACTCTTCTACTTCTATGAGGGCAAATCCATGGAGTAAAAAAGAGGAAGGGGGTATCCGAGCTGAAACACAGGTCGGGGAGACTAACGCTCATAAGGGATGTATTGAAACATAGGAAGTAATGTCGAACGGTGAAACTCCTGGACAACTCCAAAATTCTACACCTCCAGTGATACCAATTGTGGGAAAATATGACAGCAAAAAAGGTGATCAAGAATTAATAGCCAAAATGGACTTTTCATTGGATCCAGAAAGTGTTCAGTTGGGGGACTTGAAGGAATTGGGTAAGGAGCTGATGAGACATGGAACACTTACCAATGAAAATGAGGAAGTAATGGAAACGAGTTCGGAAACAGCTGTTTCTACAGGAAAAAGCCCGAAAAAATGGAAGAAGATGGCTAGATTGGGCAAACACAAAAATCAGAGCAAGAAAATAGAAGTAGAAGGAAATGACAGAGTTAAGCGCAAATCTACAGGTCTGTTTGAGATGGAGGAGAGTCCCACGAATAAAATTCAGAAGGTAACAGACCACCCTATGGAAAAAATGGAATATGAACAAACGGCGAAGGTTGCTACGCAACCCCGCCGACAATAATGAGTTGCATCTGTTGGAATGCTCGGGGTATGGGCAACCCCCGAGCGTTCCGCGAGCTTTGCCACCTTGTGGAAATGCATAAACCAGATATTCTATTTATCAGCGAAACTAAGGTGGTGAGCAAAAATTGCCTGTGGTGGAAGAACAGGTTAGGTTATTATGGTCAATTTGTGGTGGATTGCTTAGGTCGAAGTGGAGGTTTAATGCTTTTTTGGAAAAATAGTGTGAATATATCAGTTCGCTCTTTTTCAAGGGGACATATCGATTGTGTGGTAGAGGCGGAGGAAAAAATTTGGAGGTTTACGGGATTTTACGGGAATCCAGACATGCAATCACGCAAGTTCTCGTGGGACCTCATGAGGCGATTACACAACATCGCTGATTTATCTTCTCTCCCATGGCTTTTGGGATGAGATCTTAACAAGATTTGCTTACTTAGGGAAAAGAAATGGGGTATTCCCCGTCCATATTCTCAAATGAGGGCACTCAAAGAGACGCTAGATGAATGTGGTTTGAGGGATATCATGTGTGAAGGAGATCAATTTACGTGGGTGGGGAGGACAATTCGAGAAGAAGTTATCTTTGAGAAATTGGATCGATATGTATGCAATGAAGGGTGGAGGAACCTATTTCCGGCAGCTCGAGCGATCAATCTAGAATTTTTCCGCTCGGATCATCGCCCAATCAAAATTATTCTTGGACCTAAAATCTCAATCCATGGAATTCAAGCACATAGTAGAAACCAGGGATTCAAATTTTGAATTATGTTGGCTCTTGGAGGAAGAATTCAAAGAAGTGGTGGAAGCCGGGAAGTCTAGGGCCCCAGCCCAATGCTCTCTTCCGGAACGGCTCGCAGGATGTGGCAGAAATTTGAAAGAATGGGCGGGGTCGAGATTTCAACACCTATCACGTGAACTAAGGGAGAAAAGAAAATACTTGGATTCCTTGCAAACAAGTTGCAATTGGAACCAAAATGGGCTTAAGATTAAAAAATTGGAAAAAGAGAACGAGACACTTTCAGCAAAACAGGAAGCATATTGGAAACAGAGGAGCTGCAACTCATGATTGGCACTTGGAGACTCGAACACAAAATTTTTCCATTCACAGGCTTCAGCCCGTAAAGCTCGAAACAACATCAAGGGACTGATTTCGAGTCATGGTGATTTTTGCACAGATTGGAGGGGGATGACTGAAATTATCTTGGGTTATTTCGAAGATCTCTTCAAGTCTAATTCAGCAGGGGCAGATAGCTTGGATGAAGTGGTTCGATCTATTGAACCTCGAGTGACAACTAATATGAATGAATTCTTGTGTCACCCATTCTCCAAACTCGAGATTAAAAATGCAGTCTTTGGGCTGGGTAAGGAGAAGGCAGCGGGCCCGGATGGTTTCCCAGGTATTTTTTTCCAATGATTTTGGAACATTGTTGAAAAGGAAGTTTGCAACGCAGCACTTCACATACTCAATGAAGGGGGTTCGCTGGAGGAATGGAACAATTCTATCATAACTTTAATCCCAAAAATTCAAAATCCCCTCACGGTGAAAGACTTCAGGCCTATTAGTCTATGCAACTTCATTTACAAGATTGTCTCAAAAGCGGTGGCAAATAGGTTCGAGGCAAGTTTTACCGAATATTATTGATGAATCCCTGAGTGCTTTCATTGCGGGAAGACTCATCACAGACAATATTATCCTCGGGTTTGAATGTATCCATCGAATTAGAAATCTCAAACACCAAAGGCAGGGGTATGCAGCGCTTAAACTTGATATGAGTAAAGCATACGACCGTGTGGAATGGAATTTTGTTACTAGCGATTCTAGAAAGGATGGGGTTTGCACAAAAGTGGATTGAGTTGCTACGGTGTATCTCAACGGTCACATATTCCTTTTCGCTTAACATGGAAGGGTTTGGACGTATTGTCCGGGCGGGTATTTGTGGGGTGACCCGCTTTCCCCTTTTTGTTTGTCACGTGTGCACAAGGATTATCCTCTCTTTTCAAAGAAATTGTTTGAAATAGACAAGAAAATTCGGGGAATTAAGATCGCAAATTCTAGTCCATTAATCTCTCATCTTTTCTTCGCTGATGATAGCTTGGTTTTTTTCAGGGCAAATATGGAGGAATGTCGAGCCATCAAATCTTTATTCAGAAGCTATGAGTTGGCATCGGACAAGTCATCAATTATGAAAAAAAAATCAGCCCTATCATTTAGTCCCAACACATCACAACAACTGGCCTCAGAAATTAAAACTTTCCTTACAATCCCGGTGGTTCAACAACACCAAATTTATTTGGGTCTTCCTACATTCTCAGTGAGGATAAAAGGGTGCAGTTTAATTATTTAAGGGAAAGGGTACTCAGGAAAATTCAGAGTTGGAGTCATCGTTATTTCTCGGAAGGCGGAAAAGAGGTATTGGTCAAATCTATTCTTCAAGCCATCCCAACGTATGATATGTCTTGTTTTCGTATTCCTTTTTCGGTGTGTGAGGAAATTGAGAAAGATTGTGCGAATTTTGGTGGGGTGAAGAAGGAAATAAGAAAAGATTGCATTGGTGCAAATGGGATGAGTTATGTAAACCGAAATGCCTAGGGGGAATGAGGTTTAGGAAGCTCTCTATATTTAATCAATCCCTCCTGGCAAAACAGCTGTGGCGGATTATCCAAAAACTCGACTCTCTGGTGGCGAGAGTGCTTAAAGGGAGGTATTTCAAGCATGTAGACATTATGCAAGCCAAACTTGGCTCCAATCCGTCTTACATTTGGAGGTCCCTCATCTGGAGTAGAGAACTTCTTCAATCTGGGTTAGTTTGGCGAGTCGCCGATGGTAGTAAAATTCGAATTTTTGAAGATAATTGGATTCCTAATTTTCAGTCTCCTATCCATAGTGCCAGGGGAATGTCTCCTCAAGCTGAATTGGTTAAATACCTTATTTGTGAGGGTAGTTGGAACTCTACCATCATTGATTCTATTTTTCCTAAATATATAGCAGACCGTATCAAAGAGATTCCTATTTCTGGGAATCCCTCGGGGGATACTCAATATTGGAAGTATGACGGGAAAGGTGTATATTCGGTGCGAGATGGATACAAAAAGGCTATAGGACTTTTCTCACCCCCAGAAAATCAGTCCGGGCTTTTTATCTCTAAATGGTGGAAATTCTTATGGGCACTCTCATTGCCTCCGAAAGTAAAAATATTTGGGTGGAAAATGGCGCACGATTTTATCGCTATGGGAGTAAATCTAATCTCACATCATGTCCCATGTACCTCTCAATGTAAACTATGTGGTTGTTGGGTAGACTCCTCGACACATGCCCTGTTCTTCTGTCCTTTATCAAAGAGAGTGTGGAGAAATGCAGTCTTTGCGCCTAGATTAAAGGAGGTCGTACAAGGGACGGCATTGGACATTTGCGTGTGGTTGAGCCAAAAGTTAGAGAAATGGGAATTCGAGCTTTTCTTGTGTACAACATGGTTGTGCTGGAAGGAGCGTCAACGGGCTATCCATGGTGATGGTAAATTTAAAGGGGACCATTTGCTCGATAAGGCGATGGAACTTACAGGAAAACTTCATAAACTAAAAGGTCAGGATGTGTATACCTCCACGCAGGGAAATTCGAGATGGTTCACCCCTCCTCGAAACAAATTTAGACTGGATGTTAACGCACGGGTTAATGAATTGACAGGTAGTTTTGGTGTGGGAGGAGTTATTTGTGATCATCTCAGAAGGCCATTGTGGGCCTTTGGCAAAAAATTCCAAAGTCCAATGTCAATTCTCGAATTTGAACTAATTGCAATGAAGGAAGGTTTGGAAGCAGCAATTCATTCAGGTTTTACCCCGACAGTTGTTGGTTCGGACTCTTTGCTTGCCGTTCAAAAGAATAAAGCAAGTGGAGGAGTTAAAAATTATGCGAAATTTTGGGCGGCAAAAATCGAGATATGGTGCGAACACACATCAAGATTTGGAGATCGTCCATGTTTCAGGGAAGAGAATGTATTTGCACATGATATTGCTAGGTTTTCTTCTTGTTCCCGGTTCCCTTTGTTTGGAATTATGGGGATTTTCCAGTTTGGTTAAAAGAGCTTGTATCTGGAACTCTGATGCATTCTTAATAATATTACAAGTTCTTTGGCTGAGTTCAAAAAAAAAAAGAATATAATGTACTGCACGTTTAGTTATTCTACACTGCATAAATAGTTTCTATATAATTCATAGTTAGTTATGAAAATGGGATGTGGGTTTTTGGAGATTATGAAAATGGGATGTTACATAATATACTGCATATTTAGTTATTCCACACTGCATAGATAGTTTCTAGATAATGTATAGTTAGTTGCTTTTGTTGCATAGTTTATGACGCATTGCATAGTTGGGTATAATGTACTACATATTAGTTTTTTTACGCTGCATATATAGTTTTCAGATAATGCATATTTAGTAGATTTTTGTTGCATATTTTCAAATGTGTAGTATCCTATAGATGCATCGTTTCATAAGTATCTATACATCATTTCATAGGTATCTATTCATCGTCTTATTCGTGAAAATTGCAATTTTTTAAGAGTTTATGTTAATGGCCAGTTTCGAGTTCTCCATTGATGTCTACACTATTGATGCTATTGGACATAGTTTTTTCCACGACTGATGATTCATCATCATGATTCGAACTCACTGTTCGTTATTTCTATATAATATTTCACAAATTTTCCTGTTTTTTCTATGTAATTTTCATGAACTGTTAATGGCAGTGGTTATGGAAAATTGTGATCTGAATTTGTGATGGAGATGGAGGTTGTTAATGACAGTGTTATGCAGTACATAATTTTGTGTTAATGGAGGAATTGAGAGCGAGAGTAGTTTTGCGTTAATGGAGGAATTGAGAGAGAGAGAGAGAGAGAGAGAGAGAGAGAGAGAGAGAGACACGTGAGATTGAGAGATGTATGAGAGAGAACGAGATTTGATTCCATTTTTGTAACTACTTGGTTATGTTATTTCACCCTATTACCCTTATGTTGATTAAATTAATATTTTAATATATTTTTTATCCATTAAATCATACCCATTGATTAATAGTGGGGATTGTTGAGATTAGTCCATTGTGTCTCACCTAGAGACATGGTATCACTTGATCCTCCCCCTTTTCATGTGTGTGTGTGTGTGTGTATATATATATATATATATATATATATATATATATTGTATTTGTATCCTTAAAATTTCAAAACAAGAATTCTTATACTCGTGTCTAGTACCCATATCAATGTTTCATAGCTCATAACTCACAAGTGAGGGGGAAATCTCACTTGGTAGTCTTGTGTTCTCTCTCATATTTGGTACGCTTCATACGTGGTCTGTACCAAGTCCCCCATATTTAACAAAATATCCTGAGCATAAAATAAAATGAAAAATTTAATAATAGTTTCCCCTTTAAAGTGACGGTTTCCTATTTCATCAGTGCTTTTAGCCCTCGGACAGTATGATCATTGATCTCCACAACAAAAGTCAAATGGGAATGCAGTACCAACTTTTACCACACAACACAAAGAATAAAAGAACCAAAATAAAGAGAATATCATCTCTGAAACTAGTGGAGTTCTCTAGTCTTTTAATTAAGATAAGAAGTAATAATTTACAAAGTTGAATTCATCTTCATGAACTCCACTGTCACGGACTAGATTTTATGCCTGCATAGCCTATACATAGGGTGAAAAAACTATCCCTTTAATAAACCAAAACTGCAAGAATTTAGGAGTGATAATCGAACCAAACTACTTGATACTAGACTCAAAATCGATCCTTAAAAGCTTGTTTGAGTTCGGTTTATTAATATAACAAACGAAACTTGAACACAATTTTTCGTTCGATAAAATATAAAGCTCGGCTCGAGCTCGATTAGTAAAATAATAACATAATATGTATGAAAATATTAAGCTACTCCAGCTCGATTCGTGTTCGACTCGACTAAAGCTTGTTCAAGCTTGATTCGACTGATAATCAAACCAAGCTCAAACACAATTTTCGAAGCTCGATAGAAATCAAACAAGCTTGAACAATACTATGTTTGGTTCGACTCAATTCATTCACCCCTATGCAAGATAGTAAGAATATGTGAACTCAAGGAGGGAAAAAAAAAAAGGAAAAAAAATAGGGTACCCAGTAATCAGTATAGAAGTCTGTTTAAACCATTTTGTTCAGGAGAACAATAAGCAACTAATTATTATTGGGGTGGTAACATCAAAATGAAACTCTGCACACAAAAAATCTAGAGCAGGGATGTATTTTGACATTGTAAATATGGAAAGACTTGCTAGTTCTTTTGCAGATGTAATTTCTTTTTCCCACCCAAACAGAAAGTTTTGATGTATTTAACATACTTATTGACTTTACATGACCACTCATGTGTATGAAATTGGACCCGAGAACAACAAAACAAGGTAAAAATGACCAAAATTTTTGTCCAGCTGCAAAAATGATTGAACTTTTTTCTCTGTACAGAAATTAGCGCTTCGAGCAGAAAACACCTCTTTGAAGAATCAAAATTCGTTTGTAGTCAAATGTGTGGCTTTGGGTCGTCTTCGTCTATGACAGAGTCTTGCAGGTCTATTTTACCTGCAATTGGAAAATGATAAAGAAGAAAATCAACAAGACATTATTTATAACTTAAGTGTCAAAATCTAATTAATTACCATATAAAAAAGAATGTGAGAGTAGTTAACGTACCGAACAATGACATTAATGATGGAGGTTTGGAAGATCCATTTGAACTCATATCTATCCCTGCACGGTCACAATGGACTAACGATTAACGAAGGTTAATAATATACAATAAATTATCTATCAGGAAAATGCGCAAAAGAAAAAGATTTAAAAGATGGTTGGATGTGTTAAATCCAATAGTGCAGTTGCTCAAAAGTGACATACCAGCAGTTCCAGCTGATTTGAGGAGATCAGATTTCTTGAATGTATATCCAATAAAATTGGCATCTTTGGATGTTAACATCTGCTCGTCAAAGTATGCCAGCAAAATGATGAGTAATATCACAATTTTTCCTCGGAAGAAAAAAAAAGTATCATAAAATGCAGACCAGTAATTTGTATTGAGGAAACCTAAGTTACTATACATAAAGAAATGGATAAAATGAGATCAGTAATTTTCGTCAAATATCTTCACAATTATTTGCGCGATCTTCCACTTTATTATTCAGAGTTTTAGTCAAAGTAACGAAAAATGTAAAGATAATTCTTTTACCTTCCTCCAAGGTCCTACTCGTGGTGTATTAGATGGCGGCTTTTCTCCCTAAGAAAGACAAAATATTACAGAAATTATTAGAAACTGCACAAGAATAAGAATATTTTCTTACTCCGTCACAAGGATTTAGACATATAAGGTATATCAAGATTACAAAGATTGGATATCAAACTATTACATTATAAGGCAGTTGATGGAAAACTACACGGCTACTGTTTTTTATTACATTCAGTTTAACATAGTAAACCATGAAAGATAATCCTAGAATTTATGTTACCAGGGGATTTCAATGATCTTCACAATAACTAAAATCTTTTGGGCAATTTCTATAATGTATTCTTCCAAATGCAAATTCCTAAAGCTACCAAAAGTTTAGTGGTATACTCACTTCATCAAACTTTTCAAAATTCTGCGTGTCTAAATCTCCATTTACGGTAGGTTTGTAGGCAGCTTCCATTTCGTAAAGGACATCCCATTTGACGCTTCTAAACCACGGATGTCCCTGAAATTGAAAACAGCCACAAATATTATGATAATGATCATTTGTCATCAACGTCGAAACATATTTTTCTCGAAAATTCATTTCCAAAACGTGAAATTTATCCAAGTAATGAAGAACATTTATTTTATTTTTCCCTTGCACCGGGATAGTGGTCATATCCCCACCTACGTATGAAATACATACCTTTATTTCTTCCACACCTCTAGTCCCCAACCTTTTGTCAACATCACATAACAAGTGGCATATCAAATCCTTTGCCTCGTTAGAGATTTTCGGTTCTTCAGGGAACTTTAAGCATGTTTTCCAGTTTATTATCTGTACGAAAGACGGAAGATAAACCAATAAATTGAAAGATCTTAGTAATACACAAACAAATCATTTGTGAATATATGCGATATAAAGAATAAATCAACCGAAGTTGAGTGTACCTTCCGACACGTCATTCTAGGATCATCCGAACAAAATGGAGGGTAGCCTATGAGCATCTCGTACATTATTGCCCCCAAAGACCACCAATCACACTCCATTCCATATCCTTTCTTTAACAAAACCTCAGGGGCCATATAATCAAGAGTTCCGACAGTAGAGTATGCCTGCAATGTGTTCATACCAGAAACTATTTAATAATTAAAAAATTGAAAATAAAAAGTGAAAACAAAATTAGAATAAGAATAGGAAAGCATACAAGGGCACGACGGTTGCGTTTCCACTGCTGTAACTGCTCTTTGGCCATAAACCAAGGAGCAGTATCAGTGTCAGATTGCCCTTCACCCTCAGTTTTAGAATCTTGAGTGGCAAAATCATCATCTTCCAATAACATTGATGAATATTTTTCCAGCGGTTTACACAAGCCAAAATCAGAAAGCTTTAAATGCCCTTTTCGGTCTAAAATCAGATTATCTGGTTTGATATCCCTACATGGAGAAAAAATTTGGAGTAAATGCATGTTCAAAGAACAAATGAGCTCAAAATACTCATTTAAATGTGCAAAAATCAGATTATCTGGTTTGATTTCGCTATATTGAGAATAAAGTTGGAGTAAATGCATGCTCAGAGAACAAATGAGCTCAAAATACTCATACAAATGTGCAAAAACTGGTCCATGATAAATTTTAGGGATAATTACAAAAGAAAAACCCTGAGGTTTGGGTTAATTACGAAAAACCCAGAGATATTTCAAATTACCAAAAAAAAACTCAGGTTTTATTTGTCTTAAATTTAAGGGGGTAATTATAATATTTTATAAATATCATGTGGGTTTTGTGAAATGTTTTTCGCTTATGAAGGAGAAAATGTAAGACGAAATCAAACCTCAAGGGGATTTTTGCAATTTTCAGAAAACTTTGGGTTTTTTTGTAATTAGCCCAAACCTGGGTTTATTTTGGTAATTATCCCAAAATTTTAAATGAAATATGAGACATAAATCATCTATCTCAACTGAGTTTGTCATTAGTTTGAGATTAAATCAAAAGATGCACATATACCTATGTACATAACTATGCTGGTGGATCGAATGGATAGCAAGAATGCTCTCTGCAATGTAAAACCGAGCAACGTCTTCAGAAAGGATATCCTCTCTCATTAACAAAGTCATGATATCACCGCCTGGTAAATACTCCATGATAAGATACAAGAAGTCGGAATCTTGGAAGGAATAAAATAGCTTCACTATGCAACGACTATCAACCTCCACAAGCAAATTCCTCTCCGACCGGACATGCTCAACCTATAAGGACTTGAATCACTTAATAAGTGACATCTTGCACTGAATTATACGAATTATTTGACACTATCATATACTCATTTTTCCAATGTGAATTCTGTTTTCTCACCTGTCCACGGCTAAGCATCTCAGACTTTTTCAATTTCTTCATGGCATAAATTTCTCCTGTATTTTTGGCGCGACACAATCTGACCTGCATCACTTCACCACGTCACATACGACTCGTAGTTCATATAGAAAGCATGGCAATGTTGGAACATCTAAAGATACTTTTCTTATGTTTATATTTTCCTTTTTTAGTGCACCTACATGAAGCATTCTGTACAATAGGAAGAAGCGACGGTACTTATTTTTAATGCATTAACAAATCTGAGCTCGTATTGTGAGAATACATTAAAACCGAGTATTTTGACTTGTGAAATGATTAATATATGTTATAAATATTAACACAACTACTTATAAAAAGTATTTCTAGAGTTGGTAAGTACTTGGTTGATAATTTGGCACTCATTTTTCCTCACCACACATAATAAAAAACCACTGAACTTTATGAGTAACTCAAATCAGTTCTTCTCATACCTTACCCTACACAATAGATCTTCTCATTACTGATCAATGTCCCCAAGTATTCAAATGCATCAAGTGCACCCTAACAAGTTACAAGTTTCTGAAATTTTACTTGTTCCATCTTCTAGCAACATCTAACTTAAAAAATGCTTTCCTTAATCTTTCGAAGAAAATACACAAATCTACTTTGTAAATAATAATAACATTGGCATCACAAAAAAAAATCCTTCTTAATTATTTAGATCAAGACAAAAATGAGTTATCAAAACTCAACAAATGCCAATGCAATGTGCACAACTGAATCTGCAAATCAAGATTAATGTTTGTTACATGGAGAAAAAATAAAAAATACCTCGCCAAATGCACCTTTACCAATGACAGTCAACTGCTCAAAGTCATCAATCCCAACTTTATGCCTCTGCAATCTCATATACTCTGTTTCCCTTTTCTCCAAATTCCTTAACATTCTCTCTTCCTCCTCGCTAGATACCTGATCCTCTTGTGCCCTTCTCTGCAAAGCCCTTCTCCTAAAATTCCAAAAAAAATAAAAATTAAAAAAAAAATCAGTTCAACACTCCATTTTAGGATACATAGATTGATTTAAACATATACATTCTCGTAAATACAAATTCATACTTAATTTATCTAATTCGAGTGCATTTCTATTTTCTAGAGTCCCTTTTTAGAGTTAAACTGAAATTCAACCACTATAACAGAAGAAAAAAATTGAAAATTCACCTATCCTTTCGATCTTGCAACCCTTGCAAGTAATTCTTGTAATGATTCTCAATGAACTGTTTTGCGGCGGCGGCTTTCTGTCGGGTCACCGGCGACGAAACCGCCACATCGGGCTCCAAACTGAAGGCCCGATCAGCCTGCAGCCTCATTTTCATACCCTCCATTTTCACCGGGCTTTCTTCACCGCCCTCCATTAATTATAACTACTCTTCTTCTCAGATCAAGCGCGCTATACCCCCCCAAAAAAAAAAAAAAAAAAAGTTCGCTTGTGGGATTTTACGAGGCGAAAAAGTGATGAAAATAGTTTTGTTTTAAGGTTGGAATTTGGGATTTTGGGGATCGATCAGAAATGTGGTGTAATTACGTATGGGGTTGTGAACTGGCAGACTGTACAAGCTAGCTGAGACTTAGCTGTAATTTGATGGGGTTTTTTGTTCTAGTTTTTCAAGGTTATTATGAATAATTTAGTAGTTGTTTACAGAGGATTGGAGTTGAAGTAAAGCCAATATTTTTTTGAGGCCTAGTTGGAATTGAAAACTGTTGAATTTTCTTTTTTTTTTCTTTTCTTTTCTTTTCTTATCTTTTTCTTTTTCCTTTTTGTGTACGATGTTTGCCATGTTGGAACTTGAAATAAATGAAGACTTGGTAATTGGTATTGTGTCGGCGAAGGCCAGCAAAAAGACTAGGAATGGCAATGGGCGGGGACGGAAGCTGGTATGGTATCCCATCATCCGTCCCTAATCCCATTTCAAATACCATCCCCGCATTCATTCCGTTTTAGATCCAGTGCGGGGATGGGGAATCCCGTTCGAAACGGTGTCCCCATGAGGATTCGGGTCCCCGTTTTATATTTATTAATATAAAAAAATATATTTTTACATAAAATAATTAATAATTAAATTAGATAAAATATCATGAATTACTAGCTAATCTTATAATAACTCCACTATATAAAATACTTTAACAAATTGAGTTAAATACAACAATTTTTAAAATACAAAGTCTTGTAATTTTAAAAATTAAAAATCATTACAATATAAAACACATAATTTTTAGGGTTTAATTTTACAATTTAATAAAATAAAAAAATATAAACATAAATCCTTCTCACTAACAACTATTTTTTAGTAGACTATTAATAATATATATGCATATATATATATATATATATATATTTCGGTGAAGGGGGACGGGGACGGGGAATCCCCGTTTCATCTAATCGGGGGCGGGGACGGGGACGGGGATGGGGACGGGGGATATAAATACCATCCCCGTCCCATCCCGATTTTAGAAAAAGCGGGATCCCCATCCCCGCTCCCATCTCCGAATGTCGGGGATTCCCGTCCCAATTTATTCGGGTACCAACGGGGATGGTTCCCATGGTGATTTTGCCATCCCTAAAAAGATCGAGGGGCTTGTCAGATGCCTCCGGGTCTGGACTTGACCCAATATTATAGACTACTTTTTAGACGGGATTTCCCAATAATATTATATTGGGCCAATATGATTTACCTAGCTGGCATAGAATACAGGTTGTTGCGTTAAATCCGATGATTTATTCAATGCACACCTGAAAAAGTAGTGGCTGCGAGTTTCTTCGATAAAAAAAGAAGGAAAATGTGATGGAACACTATGTCGAATATAGTATTTTGTTTGCATTTATACACTATCAAATATAGAAATGACAAATTCGAACTTATAATAAAGAGTAGGTCTTGTATGAGACCGTTTCAAGGATCATAAGACGAATCTATAAGAAACACAATAATATAAATTATTTCCATAGTTTTTGGTTTGAGATCGTCTCATACAAATTTATGTGTAATAAATCCGCTTTGAGACAAATTTGAGTAAACGAGTCTCAATCCTTGTATTGGATATAAAATCTTAAATTTTGGTAGTTCGGAGCAGATGACAAACTTGTTGGACTCGCCCAAAATTTATAATATTTAATTTTAATTATAATCTATTTAATATATTATTTTTATTTTGATATGTCATTGAATCAGAAAACAAATTACGTTTTATCTTTTTTAATATTGTACGTGTGTGTTGCAAATATAGAATTCTTAATGATAGAGTATTTTGCATAACTCTTAGTAACATATGAATTTCAGTGTTTATTGCATATTTTTATCAATGTTGTTGTTTTTGTTGGAAATTTTGGTTTTGATAAAGTGGGTGTCGACCCGATTTTGACCAAATGTTCGATGGCCAAATATTTAATTCTAGAGGAATTAAATTATATATTATTAATCTACGTTCCGAGTAGATATTCGTAGTATTTTTTATTTCTCAAAACCGAATTGCGGTGAGTGAGAAATTAATACACAAAGGTAACCACATAAATGGGCATTATGTAAAGATTATGTAAAGGGAGATGAAAGGCTTTTGCCTTATCCCACATGGAATACAAATCATAGTTTATCCTAGTTTATTTACTAGAAGGTGTTATTTGTAGTATAAACTATAACACAAGTGGATGAGCACAAGTGGGCCACACGCGCGCGCGCGCCCGCCCGGCCTCGGCCTGGGCCGACCCAATATTTTGCCACTCGAAAATGGGCTTGGCCCAGATTCAAGCGGTTGTTGGACTGTTGGAGCCCAATGAATCTGGACATTGTAGGTGTCCAGATTCGTGTGACTGTTAGAGTGATCATCTAAAGAGAGCTCACTACTTGTCAGTTATGGAGTAGGATTAATGCCCACTACTTTGTTATCTCTTGCAGGTGTTGGTTGGCTATATATTCATTGTTGTGTATTGCAGATTTTACACAGAAAAATCATAGTATTTTATACACCTCAAAAGCCATATTTCTGCATTCTGCACTCAAAGTCCAGCAACCAGTCTTCAACACTTTTTCGTTCGAAGGTGCTTCTGTGTTAGTGGTGCTACTACACAGAAGACGAAGCCGTTTTATCTTTGGAGGCAATACGACGTAACCGTGAGCACTAGCCGGGACGTAATTGTCTTGCGGATAGAGATAGTATCTCGACTCGACTTACAGTTCAATTCCAGAAGTTCTTGTTTTCTGTTTGTAATAGAATAGTTCATTTCCAGTTTGCAATTAAGCCATTGTGAAGGCTTTTCTATTGTAACCACTACATTGTAATCAACAATCACAATACAATTATCGAACTTCACGATGGCAAGCACAAGCAGAACCCCGATAATCCCTCATACTCAAGCTGAGAAACCCAAAAATTCATGGGTTTCGACTTCAAGAGGTGGCAGCAAAAAATGTTGTTCTACCTGACTACCCTAAGTCTGGCGAAGTATCTGACCGAGGATGCTCCTGTTGTTGCTAAAAACGAAACGAATGCTGAAAAACGCATTGTGTTTGATGCATGGGGCCAGGGTGATTTCTTGTGTCGTAACTATGTCCTAAACGGACTTAGTGATGCACTTTACAGTGTGTATTGTGCTGTGAAATCCTCCAAAGAATTGTGGGATTCTTTGGAGAAAAGTACAAAATCGAGGATCTTGGCACAAAGAAATTTGTTGTCGGTAAGTTCTTGGATTTTGTGATGGTTGATTCTAAAACCGTGATGGAACAAGTTCAGAAGTTCCAGTTGATCCTACATGAAATCTCTGCCGAGGGAATGGCTTTGCCGGAAGCATTCCAAGTGGTCGCCTTGATTGAGAAATTGCCCCCAAGTTGGAGGGATTTCAAGAATTATCTCAAACATAAGCAAAAAGAGATGGGACTAGAGGATCTGATTGTCAAACTCAGAATTGAGGAAGACAATAGGAGAATTGACTCTAAGTCCAAGCTTGTCCCTATGGAGTCAAAAGCCAACTTGATGGAGCACGACTCGTCAAGTAACTCGAAGAAAAGGCCTAACGATAAAGGCAAGAAACCGCGGTTTGGAAAATTCCGGGAGCTTGCTACAAGCGTGGCAAACCGAACCATATGGCAAAAGATTTGCCGTCGACCAAAGAAAAAGAAAACCAAACCGCTGATCCAATGCCAATGTGGTTGAAGAAAGGGAGGCGACGAGGCGTTGAGATGTCGGCGGTGGTGTTTGAAGCCAATTTGGTGGATAACCCGAATGAATGGTTTGTGGATACGGTGCCACTTGCCATATACGATTACGATAAGGATGCATTCTCTTCTTACATCCCATCGTAGGAAGGAAGCTCCATATGGGAAATCACGCCTCTTCTGATGTTGCTGGCGTTGGAATGGTGGTGTTAAAGCTTACTTCGGGAAATGAGTTGAAGCTGAAGGATGTGCTGCATGTCCTAGACATCGCAAAAATCTGGTTTCGGGATGTTGTTGGTCAACCATGGGTTTAGACTAGTTTTGAGTGCGAAAAGTTTGTCTTAGCAAAGTTGGACGAGTTCCTTGGTAGGGGTTATCTAGACAAAGGATTGTTCAAAATGAATGTAAATTTGTACGCCTTTTGGCGAGAATATGAATAAGAATGAATCTTCTTCTGTTTATATTGTTGAGTGCTCTAATTTATGGCATATTAGATTAGGACATGTGAATCTGAATGCTATAAAAAGATTGGTAAATTTAGAATTAATTAATTTATCTGAAGTAAACTCACAAAGAAAATGTGAAGTTTATGTTGGAGCTAAAATGGCTAAATTACCGTTTCATTCGGTTGAGAGGAGCACTTCACCTTTAGAGTTGATACACAGTGATGTTTGTGATCTGAAATTTGTGCAAACTAAAGGTGATAAAAAAATATTTCATCACATTTATTGATGATTGCACAAGGTTTTGCTACTTATACTTGTTAAGAAGCAAAGATGAAGCATTAGAGGCTTTTAAGAATTATAAAAATGAAGTTGAAAATCAACTTGGAAGCCGGATTAAAATAATTCGGAGTGATAGAGGTGGCGAATATGTTGCACCATTTGAAGAACTATGTACCCAGTCGGGCATAATTCATCAAACAACAACACCATATTCTCCACGGTCTAATGGTATTGTTGAACGCAAAAACCGGACTCTAAAAGAGATGATGAATGCCATGTTGATAAGTTCCGGATTACCCCAGAATATGTGGGGGAAAGGCTGTTTTTAATGACCAACCACATATTGAATAAAATACCACTTAAAGGGAAAGATAAGACACCTTACGAATTGTAGAAAAATCGTAAGCCTTCTTATAAATACCTTAAAGTGTGGGGGTGTTTGGCTAAGGTAGCAATACCTGAACCAAAACAAGTTAAAATTGGACCAAAGACAGTTGATTGTGTCTTTGTGGGATATGCATACCAAAGTAGTGCATATAGATTTATGATACACAAGTCAGAAAATCAGGAAATAACTGAAGGTACCATAATCGAATCAAGGAATGTTATATTCTTTGAGGATGTCTACCCTTGTAGAGAAAAGTTAGAAGTGAGTACTAATAAAAGAATTCACTTAAAGCGCAAGTGGTTCAACACCAATTAGTGAAGAAGCGAGGACGCGATAAGAGGTCTAAGACGGCTAAGTCTTTTGGGCGGATTACATAACATTTATGTTAGATGGTGAGCCAAACTCGATTAAAGAGGTAAGCGGATCCGGATGCTCCGCTCGGCAAGAAGCTATCAATAGTGAAATCGAGTCTATTCTCGCAAAAACCATACTTGGGAGTTGGTTGATCTCCTGCTTTGGTCATAAACCTTTAGGATGTAAATTGATCCTAAGGAAGAAGTATAAAGCAGATGGAACTATTGATATGTATAAATCACGACTTGTAGCCAAAGGCTTTAAACAAAAAGAATGATATGACTTCTTTGATACATATTCTCCAGTAACGAGGATTGCGTCTATTCGGGTGCTTCTTGCGATTGCTGCTTTGCACAATCTAGAGATTCATCAGATGGACATCAAGGCGGTGTTTACGAATGGAGAGATAGATCTTTGAAATATACATGGAACAACCCGAAGGGTTTGTTTGCACCGGTCGAAAAGAAGGTGTGCAAGTTAATAAGATCCTTGTACGGACTGAAACAAGCTCCAAAACAATGGCATCTTAAGTTTGACAATACAATGTTGTTAAATGGATTTAAAATCAACGAGTGTGATAAATGCGTATATGTCAAAGGGACATCAGAAGCATTTGTCATAGTTTGTCTATACGTAGACGATTTGCTAATCATGGGCAGTAGTCATGATACTCTCATGGAGACTAAAAGAATGTTAAAGAGAAACTTTGACATTAGGGATATGGGGACTGCTGATGTAATCCTTGGGATAAAAATCAGCAGAACACCTGATGGAATTATCTTGTCACAATCCCACTATGTGGAGAAAGTGCTCAAGAAATTCAATGTTTTTGATGATTCACCGTCAAAGACGCCCGTTGATTTAAGTGTAAAAGCTGGTTGCTAATAAAGCGAACCGGTGGCTCGGATGGAATACTCACGTATAATAAGCGATCGATGTACATCATAAATTGTACACGCCCGGACTTGGCCTATCATGTAAATATGTTGAGTAGGTTCACGAGCAATCCAAGCCATGAGCATTGGAAAGCGTTAACCAGGGTGTTAAAATACTTGAAGTATACCTTAGATTATGGGTTATACTACTCAAGATATCCAACTGTATTTGAAGGATATAGTGATGCTAGTTGGATTTCAGATTCGAAAGATTCTTATTCAACTAGTGGATACATATTCACCATTGGAGGTGGTGCGGTATCGTGGAAGTCCACGAAGCAAACATGTATAGCTCGGTCCACCATGAAATCGAGTTTATAGCTTTGGATAAAGTGGTGAAGAAAGCAGTGGCTTCGAAACTTTCTGGTAGATATTCCATGTTGGAGGAAGCATGTGCCTTCTGTGATGATTCACTGTGGCAGCCAAGCAGCTATAGGAAGGGCACAGAGCAATATGTATAACGGTAAGTCTAGACATATTCATCGGAGACACAATACCGTTAGACAATTGATCTCAAATGGTGTGATGTCAATTGACTACGTAAAGTCAAAAGACATTTTGGCAGATCCTTTGACAAAAGGACTGAATCGAGATCAATTGGGTAAATTGCTAGAGGGAATGGGCTTAAAGTCCACAAAGTAAAAATAACCATCATAGCGGTAACCCAACCATGATGACTGGAGATCCCAAGAACTTGGTTCAATGGGAAAACTAAACCATGAAGGTTATGTTGTAACACTTGCAGAAAATATTATAACCCATCCCTAGAAAGCAATACCAAGTGTTGAAACACTTGCAAAGTTGTGGTGAGGCTAAGTCATTTGACTTTTAATGATTCCTACACCTCGTTGAGGTTGAGTATGGCAGGATACTCGGATAGGAGATCACCTATATAAGTGAGAAGTGCGGGCCGCTTCAAAGTAACACTTATGAATCCAAAGTGGTGTCCATGGCCGAAACGGACACAAAAAACGTGAGAACAGAAGGTGTTGAGACCTTATTGTGTTAATAATGTTGACTTGGTATACACCGTGGAGGAATAGTTCAAGGTATTGCGTCCACTAAGCAGCCAGTGCACCCGATGGTATTGACTACGGAAGGTTCAAAGCCATAAGCTACCTTTCCTAATGCAATATTGTCTCTTGAGGACTGGTTTGCGTGTCTGCATTCATGCATACATTAATTTCCACTCATGTGGGGATTGTTGGAAATTTTGGTTTTGATAAAGTGAGTGTCGACCCGACTTTGACCAAATTTTCGGTGGCTAAATATTTAATTCTGGAGAAATTAAATTATATATTATTAATCTACGTTCCGAGTAGATATTCGTAGTATTTTTTATTTCTCAAAATCGAATTTCGGTGAGTGAGAAATTAATACACGAAGGTAGCCACATAAATGGGCATTATGTAAAGATTATGTAAAGGGAGATGAAAGACTTTTACCTTATCCCACATGGAATACAAATCATAGTTTATCCTAGTTTATTTACTAGAAGGTGTTATTTGTTGTATAAACTATAACACAAGTGGATGAGCACAAGTGGGCCACATGCGCACGCGCGCCCGCCCGGCCCGGCCTCGGCTTGGGCCAGGGCCTGGGACTGGGACTGGGCTTGGGCTTGGGCATGGGCCTGTGCCTTGGGCCGACCTGGCCCTATTGGGCCCGGGTCCTGGTCCACTAAAGTTTTGCCACTCGAAAATGGGCTTGGCCCAGATTCAAGTGGTTGTTGGACTGTTGGAGCCCAATGAATCTGGACATTGTGGGTGTCCAGATTCGTGTGACTGTTAGAGTGATCATCTGAAGAGAACCCACTACTTGTCTGTTATGGAGTAGTGGGGTGTAACATCTGGGATGTTACAATTGGATTAATACCCACTACTTTGTTATCTCCTGCAGGTGTTGGTTGGCTATATATTCATTGTTGTGCATTGCAGATTTTACACAGAAAAATCATAGCATTTTATACACCTCAAAAGCCATATTTCTGCATTCTGCACTCAAAGTCCAGCAACCAATCTTCAACACTTTTTCGTTCGAAGGTGTTTCTGTGTTAGTGGAGCTACTACACAGAAGACGAAGCTGTTTTATCTTTGGAGGCAATACGTCAAACCGTGAGCACTAGCCGGGACATAATTGTCTTGCGGATAGAGATAGTATCTCGACTCAGCTTACAGTTCAATTCCAGAAGTTCATGTTTTCTGTTGTAATAGAATAGTTCATTTCCAGTTTGTAATTGAGCCATTGTGAAGGATTTCCCATTGTAACCACTACATTGTAATCAACAGTTTTAGCATGTGTTAATACAATATTTTTGGCCCTCCAACCACTCTTCCCAACTAATTAAAAAATATAATATTTTTATTAAATATATATTAATGAATACAAATAAAATGAAAAACAATATTACATGCATAGATTCTTACAATATTCAGTAAACACAAAGGATTTTCAACCAAGCATCAACATAAATTCATTTCAATACTATCAAAGTTTAGGTTTTTAATAATTATGATGTCTAAAGTTCAAAGTTGTCATCACCAAGTTAGTTGGTAGGTTTTTATACTTAATTCTCTTTGTAAACGCGACAATCAAGTGGCCTGTCTTAATTCTTATGTTTAGTGGTGATATTCTTACAATTACTGAACCATGAATAAATCACTATTATAAGCATCACTGAATTTTTATCCTTTTTTTTTCTTTTCAACCGGTAATTAAACATTTTTATTGACCTTTATTATGGTTTGTTGCACAGGATTATCATTAGCAAGCTCTAATATAACATTCTAGAAACGCTAAAAATCTTTAAAATAATACAATTCCAACATATATTTAAATACATCTTTCCAAACAAATGTAGTCTCATTTTTGTTGGAATTTGGTTTTGAAAAAATGGGTGTTGACCCATTTTTAACCAAATATTTCAGTGGTTTTCATTGGTGGAAAATGGAATTAAATTATATGATAAAATTCTACTATGTGAGTAGATGAGGCATTTTGAATTTCTCAAAACCAATTCCGGGGGATAAGAAATTAATGTTACAAGTTAGCCACTTAAAATTACAAATTGATGATATGGAAATTGGAAAATGTTGGGGAGGAGTAAAGCAGTAAAGCTCCATCCCACGTATGAGATAAAGCCAAAAATTGCTCTATTTATGTGGCACCAAAGTTTTTAAAGAGATGAGGACCTACATGCTTGTGGGTTTGGTTCAAAACACGCGCGCCGCCGCCAACCAGCCCGACCTAGGTCGTGGGCATGGAGACAGTAACTTTTTACTGTCGGTCGCGCACTTTCGAACTGAGGCACATGTTCGAGTTATCAGGTGCATTTTTTGGCTATAGACATGTCTTTTCGAACCAAAAGACATATAATTTCCATTAGGCACCTTGAGGCCTATATATATGACGCCCCTGCTGATGAAAAACAAACGAAAATTAAGAAGCTAAATCGAGCATTTTTGTATCTGCATATTGTTATCATTCATTCCAAAAACTTGAAAGCCTTAAACACTTTTTGTTCGCTGTTAGTTCGATTTTTGCAAGTGCTGCTAAATCAAACTTGTAAAAGTCATTGTATCTTAGGGACGATTGCCAGAACCGTAAACACTTTGTAAACGGGACAATTTGGTCTTGTAGAGACAATATCCAATACTGGTCTCGAATTACAAAATGTGTCCAGTTTTTCCAAACACTTACGTGGGTGTCCCCAACCATAGAGTTTAATGGAATTCAGAATTCCATAACATTCCAGGTATCCTCAATTTGGATTTTTATGGAATCCATTAAATCTTGAGGTCTTCAATTTGAATTTTAATGGATTCCACGAAAATCCAGTATCCTCAAACATTCAAGGAATTCCACGGAATTCTTTTATAAATGGATTTTGGTGGATTCTGGTAGAATTATAAGCTAGATTTATGAAGGATAAATTCTCATCTCCCCCTTGGAATTCAAATTCCATGATCTAATAATAATAATAATAATAATAATAATAATAATAATAATAATAATAATAATAATAATAATAATAATAATGATAATAATAATAAATGTTATTCTAATAAAACATAATAATAAATTTTGGCTATGGTATAAAAAAGAAAAAATAACATATTTTTCTCCCATGTACGTCTCGCCACTCATTGTCTTATAATCTCAACAATTCAATATTTTACCTCAATTTTGTGAATAATCATTGTACAGTAACTAGAGTTGATTTGTCGTCTTATTTCAATTGCTAATATTTTTAATTTTATCGATAAATTAATAAGAAAAAATATTATTAAATAATACTTTATCGAGAATCATTGTTGATAAATTTTCATTCATTCATCTTATAGACACATTATTTTGTGTTAGAACGTGTGGTTTTTTAAATTATCTGGTAAGATTTGGTCATCAATATTGTTGTTGTTTGTTGAATAAATATTTTAAAAATAAATTTTTGTAACTATTCCAAATTTTGACAATTTTAAATTATATTTTTGGAAAGTTTACGATATTTTTTTTACTAATGACTTTCTTTCAATATTTATGTTTCATATTTTTAATGATTATGATGTTTTGCTACTAGTTTTATAAACAAAATATTAATTATACGTTTTATAACATCCAACAAATTCCACTAAAATCCACACAATTCTATAATATAAAATTCCATTAGAATCTACTGGAATCCATATTGAATCCATAGAATTCTATTAAAATCTATAAAATTCCATAACTTAAAAAATCCTTGAAAATCCATGTTGGGGACACCCTCCTTAGCCATTTCTTGTTATACAGTACCACCCATACAACAATTTGCACACAAAAATTAATATAATTTTTAAAACTCAACTATAAATATTGAAAACTGGAAATTTATCCTAAAACAAGACGAGACAAACCCTAAAAGTTTTAATCGAAAAAATGCAAAAAGCAGGACATACTTTAAACAAGATTCACATATTATGATTGGTTAATAGTTGACCGGCCATCAAGTTTTGCTCCATCCCACTGTGGTACAAAAAATCATATTAATACTTGATAAGCATTCTAAGAAGTCCAAATGGAGAAAGTTGGATGATATATATAATTATACATTATTATTTGAGTCTATCAATTGACAAAGAAGGGTGACTATTTCATGAAATGGGTTCACAAATGTTCCTACTCAAATATCCAATGACTATTATGGAGAAATATTTTGTGGTGACATGACAATATTCGGATACATACAAACTTGTATTTGTTATAGAACAACAATTTAAGAACACAAGAGAATTATTATAGAACTATCATAAATATTAAGAAATAAATATTAGAGAGTGAAAATATTGTAGAGAGAAAGTAATTCTTTCTATTTCTCTTTGATATTGTTGTGTGTAATTTACAAGTAAAACTATGGCATATTTATAGCCAAAATTCACCTACCAAATTTATGTAGTAGTTGCACATGTGAAAAGAATTTTCAACTTTAGACTACAAATATTGTGCTAAAGTCCATATTCTATAAATTTATTATAACACTCCCCCTTGGACGTAGCACTGTAGTAAGTTGGATGAGTATGTCTCGTTAAAAACCTCAAGCCGGAAAAACCCTGTGGGAAAAAATCGGACATAAGGGAAAAAGAGTACATTCTCAAATTCTGACTTGTGCATAAGCTGCCTCGTTAAAAACCTTAAGTTGGAAAAACCCAATGGGATAAAAACCAGACAAAAGGGAAAAAGAGTGCAACGCACATTATATTCGCTCCCCCTGAAATGTAGGATATTAGTTGCATAACTTGATCCATTAATCTTGCTTCATATTGACTCTTCTCATTCCAATGCCGTAAACTAGTTTCTCAAATGTTGACGTCGGCAAGGATTTTGTAAATAAATCAGCAAGATTATGGCAGGAGCGAATCTGCTGAATATCCACCTCTCCATTTTTCTGGAGTTCATGTGTATGGAAAAACTTTGGTGAAATATGTTTGGTCTATCACCTTTTATGTAACCTCTCTTACTTGTGCTATACATGCCTGCATTATCCTCATAAATAATAGTGGCGGTATCATCAGAAGCTTCAATTGACAACTATTTTGAATATGATATATATGGGATCTTAACCAAACACATTCTTTGCCGCCTTCATGAAGAGCAATTATCTCGAGTGATTAGAAGAAGTAGCCACTAATGTTTGTTTGGTAGATCACCATGATATATTTGTACCATTATAGCAAAATACATAACCTTGATTGTGACCGAACTTTGTGTGGATCTCGATCTATATCCCATCAAGTATAACCAACTAATCCGAGTTAGTGGATTCCTTTGAGTAGAATAACCCCAAATCTATAGTACCACCGAGGTATCGAAAAATATGTTTAATACCATTCCAAAGTGTATTCTAGTTGGTTTAGAATCAGATCGCGCAAGTAGATTGACAAAAAAAGCGATATCCGTCCGGTGCATTGTGTTAAATACATTAATGCTCCAATAGCATTGAGATAAGGTACTTTAGGACCTAAAATCTCTTCATCGGACTCCTTTGGTCGAAATGGATCTTTATTTGGATCTAAACTTCGTACGACCATAGGGGTACTCAAGGAATGATTATTTTCCATATTAAACCGTTTGAGCAATCTTTTTGTATAAGCAGATTGGTGGACAAGTATTCCATTATCTTTATGATCTAGCTCAAGACCAAGACGAGTTTGGTTTTCCCAAGATCTTTAACCTCAAACTCTTTCTTTAGATATTGGTGACATTAGATAACTCTTGGGAGTGCCAATCAAATTCGTATGTCATCGACATATACAACTATGATAGCAAATCCGGATCGATCTTTTAATAAAACGCATGGACAAATAGGATTATTTTTGTAACCTTTCTAGAAAGGTATTCATTGACTATAATACCACATGCGACCGATTGCTTTAACCCATACAACGATCTTTGCGGTTTGATCGAGTATATCTCACGAGGAGTGCCGACTTTGGCATTTTATATCCATCGGGATTTTCATATAAATATCGAATCCGGTGAACCATATAGATATGCCGTTACTAACGTCCATTAGACGATATCCAAACTTTCATGGACAACCATACCAATGAGAAAACGAAACGTGATTGTATCCATCACGGTGAATATGTCTCATCATAATCTATCCAGGTCTCGAGAGAATCCTTGAGCTACAGTCGGGCTTTATATCTCACGATCTCATTTTTCTCATTTCTTTTTCGAACAAATACCCATTTGTATCCTATGGGCTTTACATTATCTGGAGTTCGAGTAATTTGTCCAAATACATTTCGTTTCTCTAGGGAAGCTAATTCGGATTTTATTGCTTCCTCCCACATAGGCCAATCAGTCCTTTGACGGCATTCTATTATAGAATGTGGTTCACTATCATAATCATCATCAATGATTTCTTGAGCGACCGAGAATGCACATTTATCATCAATGATTATTTTATTTCGTTCCCATACCTCATTACAATAGCTCAAGGGGTTCTCGGTGCTATCAGAATTTTTAATCTAAATATTTTCTGAGATATTAGGCTCTACAGATTCATCTGGAGCTTGCTCATTAGTATCGATTTTTCCTTTTCTTTTTTGAGGAACAGTATCTTTTGAGCCAATAGGTCTACCACGTTTTTGACGTGGGATATTATCATTCATTTTCTTATGTTCTTCAGGAACAATAATCCTGGCTGGAACATTCGCAGCCGGAATATGAGACCTTGTAACTTTACTAGCATCATTAAATGCATCAGGAAGTTTATTGGCAATATTCTGTAAATGAATGATTCTACTCACCTCACTTTCACATTTAAGATGCGGGTCCAAATAGGATAAACTTTGTTCATTCCAGGAGAGATTCTCAACTGGCTTTTGCAACACATCTTTATCATTTTCCATTGACGGAAATGTTGTTTCATCAAAATGACAATCCGCAAAACGAGCGGTAAATAAATCTCCCGTTATTGATTCCAAATATCGAATAATTGATGGAGAATCAAATCCAACATATATACCAAGTCTACGTTGTGGACCCATTTTTGTCCTTTGAGGAGGTGGAATCGGCACCTGAAGAGCAAAAGACACCCAAAATACGTAGGTGTGAAATATTTGGCTCAAAACCAAGAGTTAATTGCATAGGGAATGCATATGATAAGCAGTAGGTCGTAATCTGATAAGTGTTGATGCATGCAATACTGCATGACCCCATGCTATACTAGTGAGCTTTGATCTCATTAATAATGTACAAGCAATGACCTGAACTCGTTTAATCAGGGATTCAGCCATCCCATTCTGAGTATGGACATGTGCTACTGGATGTTCAACATTAATTCCCAATGCTATGCAATATTCATCAAAACTTTTTGATGTAAATTCTCCGGCATTATCCATTCTTATATTCTTAATAGGATAATCAGGGAAATGTGCTCGGAGTTTAATAATTTGCGCTAATAATCGAGCAAATGCAACATTTCTAGTAGATAATAAGCATACGTGTGACCATCTGCATGATGCATCTATTAATACCATAAAATATCTAAATGGTCCACTTGCTGGATGTATTGGTCCACAAATATCACCATGAATACGCTGTAAAAATGATGGTGATTCATAACTAACCTTTTCCATTGAAGGTCTAGAAATGAGTTTTCCTTGTGAACGCGATTCACAGAAATAATCTTTCGAAATCAACATTTTTGTACCTTTCAATGGATGTCCATTGGTATGCTCAATAATCCTACGCATCATAGTAGTTCCTGGGTGTCTGGCGATCATGCCATAACCCAAATATATCGGATTTACCAGCCTTCCAAGGCATGGTGGCGTAAGAGTCAAAAGCTTTAATTGAGATATAATACAATCCGAAATTGTCGCTTCAAATTTCTCATGGACGTTCTTCTTGCCCATTTTATATGATGTGATACATAGACACTCTTTATCATGGTCATTTAGTGTCTCTAAATGATATCCATTATCACGCACATCTTTAAAACTTAGTAGATTTCTTTTTGATCTACTAGATAATAATGCATTTTCAATGCGAGGATTGTACCATTTGGCAATATTAATGTTGCATTCCGGAGCCATCAATAATCTCAAAGGACCGGATATAGTTGTAACTTGTGCTTGCACGATTTTACACTTCGAGAAATATGATTTACTCGTTAATATTGAGTGCGTTGTTGACTTTGTCAAGTAGACAATAATCTTTCTTCTCGGTGTTTCCCATATACACCTAATAAAACATTATTGAATTAATATTATACAATTATGTTTATGATTTCATATTTATAAAAAAATCGATCATCATGAAACAGTTAAATAATAACATCGAGGCATAATAAAAATTTAAATATAAAAGATTTTATTCGAATCATAAATAAGATAGACATACATAATCATCTAACTATTGCATGTTAAAAATAATTGCCCATGCTAACAAAGGAAAAACCATGAAGATATGAAGATTAATCATAAGCCAAAAATGCTCCGGAGGATATTCCCAAACAAAAAGTAAGATAATGTTCAAGAAGACCAATGTAATGAGATATACTACAATTAAGTTAACCATTTTCTTGGAATGAAAGAAATGTGAAGTTTTTAGAGAGATGAGAGAATATGTGTGAATTTGTTGAATGAAATATTGGTATATTTATAGATAAAAGTATTGTTCATAGTTTTACATTCCGTTAGGGGGAGAAATTTTGAATATGAAATTTGTGAATGATTTAGTGGAATTATAATGATATTTTTGTGATTGAAATAATAAACACAAATATTGTGATAAAATATCATTCATATAAAAAGTTCAACCCGTAAATATATCTTTCCGGGAAAATACATATAAGCACAATCAAAACATTCTCACTTTTACAATACCAACAGAATTACTTGAAATATTTTAGAAACTAATTTAAAGCATACATATCACTGATTAAACATTTCCATCACCAATTAAGTGATCAATCCTCCCTTTTGGATGCTCAAAGAAATCAGCCACATCCAGATGTGTAATATCCACATTTTAAGTCATCAAAATTATCATCTTCAGGATGATCGGAAGTGAAATTTGCTTCAGCATTTTTATCTTGCTTGCGAATTGATGCTTGATAAAGCTCCACCAAATGTTTGGCCGTACGACAAGTACGTGACGAGTGACCTTTTATTCCGCATCGGTAACACTTCTCTCCACCATTCTCTGGATTTATTACTTTCTCTTTTCCTTTCTTATCATTTCTGTTCCACTTTAGATGATGACTTGTATTTTCATGATTTGAATTATTCTGACTACCACGATTATATGGAGTAAATCTTCCACGACCACGGCCACGACCGCGACCACGGCCTCTCCCACGTCCTCTAAAATTATTAACATTTTGAGCTCTAGTCGCATTCACTTCAGGGAATGGAGTAGAACGATGGCCGAGATTCGTGATTTTTATCGATAATTCATTATTTTGTTCGGCCACAAGAAGGCACGAAATCAAGTCAGAATACTTTGTGAAACCTTTTTCTCGGTATTGCTGCTACAGGATCAAACCCGAAGCATGAAAAATAGAGAGTGTCTTTTCAATCATATCTCCATCCGTAATACTTTCTCCACATAATTTCAGTTTTGAAGAAATTTTAAATAACATGGAATTATAGTCACTTACGGATTTGAAATCTTGAAACCTTAATTTTATCCAGTCATATCGGGCCTTTGGAAGTATAACCAACCTCAGGTGGTCATACCTTTCCTTCATATTTTTCCAAAGGATAGATGTATCTTTTATTGTAAGGTATTCAATTTTTAAATTTTCATCCAGATGATGACGGAGAAAAATCATAGCCTTAGCTTTATCTTGTGCAGATGCACTATTTCCTTCTTTTATAGTATCACCTAAACCTTTAGCGTCTAGATGAATTTCAGCATCTAAAGCCCATGACATATAATTTTTTCCAGCAATACCAAGAACAATAAAATCGAGTTTTGCAAGGTTAGCCATAATAATATTTTAAATTAAGAAATGAATAAAACTTACCGTACTCACCAAAAACTTTAACGATCGGGTAGAGACTCGTGCTGATAACGTGTTATAGAACAACAATTTAAGAACACGAGAGAATTATTATAGAACTATCAAAATATTAAGAAATAAATATTAGAGAGAGAAAATATTGTAGAGAGAAAGTAATTCTTTCTATTTCTCTTTGATATTGTTGTGTGTAATTTACAAGTAAAACTATGGCATATTTATAGTCAAAATTCACCTACCAAATTTATGTAGTAGTTGCACATGTGAAAAGAATTTTCAACTTTAGACTACAAATATTGTGCTAAAGTCCATATTCTATAAATTTATTATAACAGTATTGGATATTTTAAGCTTCAAACAAGAAAATGATCGTTCTCCTACCCTCGCGTACCCTTGCGTGAATTGAGATTTCATGTTTTACTTCTGTATCTCACACCTTATTTTATTACATCGAACAAATGATACTTATACAAGACGATATCACAATTATACACGTGTCTTTCATCCCATGGGTGAGTCGACAACCCCGGCCCACCCGACAACTACATCACTTTCTATTTTTTTTTCTTTTCTTTTCTTTTTTATTTTTCTTAAATTTGGTAATGAAGCCCATAAATATGTGGTTGATGCCTTGGTAGGATTATTCCAAATGGGGAGAATTTCATTACAGGATCCAAATTTAAGGAAATTCATCACTTTTAGACCTAAAATTCCAACTTTTTTTTTTCTCAAATCGGGTCCTCCCCCAAATTTTAGGATCTCACTTCACGTTTTAATGTAATCTGCCACGTCGGCCATAAAAATTCATTTGCTTTCTCTTTTTGTTTTTTCGTCATTCCTTTTTCTCTAATCCATACTTGTTGTCAATCTTGGTTAGCGTCATCCATGCAGATACCAAGATGTATAACTCTAAATTTATGCAGCTAGCAATATGAAAAATATAGTAAGATATTTTTTTGTTACTTAAAAAACAAACCAAGATATCCAAACTATGATTGAATTTTATAGTTTTCACACGAAATTATCCCAAGAACAACACTCATTCTTTACTATGATGGATATGGAGAATGGAGATTATCTAAAGTTTTTGTTTCTGTTAAGAGGTCTAAAACCTGAAATGAGAACCCAAAATTTGGAAAATGGTCCGGTTTGAGAAAAGAATTAAATTGGGTCTCGGTTTGAGAATGTTGAAATTTTGGGCCTTAAAAAGATGGGCTTCTTTAACTTCGGGTATCATTTTGAAATTCTCTCATTTCAAATTATATATTTAGATTTGCACGCATACTAAACATCATACATTTACATTGTCTCAATGTTGCTAAAATGCATTAATGTGTTTTGCATCAAAATAAAACAAGACTGCAATGCATTACATTTCGAATGTAAGTGAAATAAAAGAGATGAGATGTGCATTTTATGTGCAAAATACATCTTGTTTTAAAAATAGGTTTTTTTATTTTTATTTTTTTTATAATAGCATAACGAAATTATATTATTTTATTAATTATATAATATTTTTATTTATTAAAATCGTACAAATCGTACTATTTAAAACTGCACATTCGGTTTTACTCTGTAAACTGCAATTTGAAATAATATTTAATAAACTCACATATAGTAATTTGGCTTGAAATTAACTCAACAAAATCGCAAAATTACATCGCAATTACTCATAGATATTTGATTATGGGGGTGTGAGAGATTGGATGAGAGGGATATTGGATGAATGATGTCGAGTAATGAGCCAACAAATATTTGGTTGAAATATGTGTGCCCTAAAGGAGCTTACATGGTTACATTTCCCCTTTTAGTAATTTGATTTCTTAAATGATTTACCATGACATTTAGCAATAGAAAAAAAAAACCCTAAGCTCCTATATTATTGTACGGCGCCTCTATGAACTCTTTCGATCAATGTTCGGTCCCTACTTTCTAATCCTTCGGATATGGACTCCATCGATCGTCTTCTATTCCCGGAAATTGGTGAGTCTTCAAGGTTACCTCCTTGTGATACGATGTGCGGCGAGGTGTAGACACAAACGAACTCGGGCGTCCCCATGGGTTTGAGGAATGTGATCCTCTCTTCTCATACCACCGTCGGAGATGTCTGGAGCCCCTCATTCATTTCTCGATCACCCTAATCCTAAGGTTTAACCTATGGAGTGTTTAAACCCCAACCCGAACACTTCCACACACGTGCACAAGATCAGTTACAAAGGGGACTCCATACCAACGTTTGCAATGAAGGTGACACTGATGGATGATTTTTGGCCTGTAAAGAAGGGTGATTTTTTCTTCGTTACCATAGATGAGGATATTTATCAACAACGAGCAGCCGAACTCAAGAATTCATTGATTGGTCAGATTATTCTACTCAAAGGTTCGAAACCAGTTTCAACTTCGGAGCTCAAGGTGAAATTGGCTTCAATGTGGAACGTGTCGAAGAACTAGAAGTTAATACCTCTTGGTAGAGGCTTTCACAACATCCAGTTCGATTCTATGGAGGACCAAAATTATGATTTTTCAAAGCATGCATGGAGTTTACAGCCCGGTTCAATCTGTCTATCAATTTGGATCCCAGATTTTAACTCATATAAGGTAAATACTTCTATGGCTCAAGTATGGGTCAGAATTTATGAGTTGAGCATTGAATATTGGCATAAATCATTAATTATGAAATGGTGGGTGCGATCGGAACCCGCTTCAAGTAGATGAACGTTCTTTACCGGGTGATGTTGGTCACTTTGTTAAAATGTTGGTGGAAATGGATTTCAATAGTCCGATTCAAGAATCAATTATGGTCGAAAGGGTGGGGCATTACTCATTTATTTCCCTTGGTTACGAAAATTTACCGGATTTCTGTATGCATTATCGAATTGTGGGGCATTCTATCACCAATTGTCGACATTCCACTACTCATGAGTTTAATATTCCGCAATCCAAAGAGTCTAAAGATGATGGTAGGAATAGAGGACGGTCAGTTGTGAGGAATAACAACAAGCATGGAAGAAATATTTCTAAGGGAAAATAAGTTGTTACGAAAGCCTGGGTTACAATTAATAACAAGAAAAAACATGATGTTGCGAGAAACAGTAAAACGAATGGCGAAGTTGCTTATTCGAAGGTGCATACTCAAAACTCTTTTGAATCTGTGGGCGACAAGGATACTGAGATAAATGATGCTGCGCAAAATCTTAGCCCAAATCGAAGTAACGTTGCCCAAGGAATAAACAAGGAGCATTCGCTGGTGGTCCATGAACCTCAACCATCAGATATTATTCATAATCAGGCGCAGGCTGATCAGTTGGTTGTCAAGGAGAAGGATGACTTAAATAAGGCCATTGAGACCGTGAATAACAGTAACCATGTTAGTAATTACGTGTTAAAACCTAATGATCTTTCGAAAAGTTTTACTTCGACTGAACTTTCGGAGAGCTTTAAGCCATGGCGGCAATAACCAAAAAGAGATGGTTCGATATGGCGGAAGACGAAGAGCAAGATGAAGAAGAACAAGACAAATCAGAAGCTTTAAAGACCAAGCTAGGCGACTCTTCAACTACTCCGTTTGTCATTCACTCATGTGCTCCCTCAGAAGCTATGAAGAATATGGACATTGTAGCTCGAGGATCCTGGGCCAACATTCCACAAGATATATCAGACCATCAAGACGATACTCGAGTACGTGCAAAAATAATAAACGACAATATCCATCGAAAATCATTGAGATAGAAATGCCCTTCACTTAAATTGTGTTTTTAAGTTATTTTTGTGGTTTTTTCCTGAAATTTTGCATTGTTTTTCGTTTGCTACCTGATCGGCTTGTGATTAGGACTTTTTTCTTTCTTTTTATATATTTTTATTTATCTAAAACAATTTGATTTCCTAAATGTATCTTGGCGAGCCTCTTACATATTTTTTTTCTTTTTTTTTTCTTTTTTGCTTTACACAATGTCATAATATTGAACTTCCATACTTTTTGATAACTTTTGCAATAATTTTTCTCCTATGCACCAATATATGCTTATATAATTTAAAGCAATTCCAAATCTCTAATGGAAATTCTGAAGGTACTGAGAATAACAACATTGATAGGGTATGTACTTGGCAGAGACCAGTTTTCCCAAAGCTCAAGTATAATGTGGATGCAGCGATTAAAATAGACTCAAATGCTATGAGAATTGGGATGGTGCTTTGAAATGATATAGGAGAGTTTTTGGTGGCGCGCAGTGTCACTTATCCAGGTGTCTATGAAGTGAGAGAAGCTGAGACGTTGGGTGTTAGGGAGGCTCTTTCATTGATATATAACTTGGGATTCCCACAAGTGATTATAGAGACTGATGCTAAATGTATCGTGGATTGCCTACGATCAATTAACTTTGGAGTTTCTGAATTTAATTCTCTTCTACTCGAGTGTTATAGATTAATGCAAGGTGAACAAGACTTGTCGATAACTTTTGTTCGACAACAAGATAAGGGTTGCTCATGAACTAGCAAAAAAATCTTTTTCTTTTGATAGTTGTGGACTGGTCCACCTCTATGCATTTGTAATTTGTTGTTAGATGATGCTTCTATTTAATAAAAGTTTTCTTTCGATAAAAAAAAGGTTGAGCTTTTGATGCAGGTCTGAAGTTAAGTGGTATAAGAGATAATTTTCAAGTTTAAAAGAACCTACAAAGCGAGCAAATGTTAGGTTACGACTAGCTAAATGAGGACTACTTGCAAATCATAATGTGTAGGTATGGACATGGCTGATCCTACCAATTTTTTGGTCTGAGTCGAACTTTAAAATTTGGGCCCCATTTTCTTTCAATTGTTTGTCTCTTTCATTTGAGAAAATTTAACTTAAGGCATTTAATTCTTAGCTACTGATAAGGTTACAACTTACAAGGGCCAAGGGAATATAGGCCCTTCATTTGTGGGGAACTTTTTTTAATCTAAATCACAAAATACCAAGAAAAATAAAAAAAATCCCTGCACTCAATAGAATTCCAACTTGGGTATTTATAATTAAAGACTTATAAAGTGGAATGTATTAACCACTAAACTAAACTCACACTTTGCTCATAATCTCATTTATTTTAAATATGTACTATATATAAAAGGTATACAAAAAAATTAGGCCCCTAAATTTTGTAATTTTTCGGGCCCGAGTTGACCGACTCGCTCGACTTACATTAGGAGCGGCCTATGCATGGGCGTTTCCTTCCCATAGAAAGCCCCCCAAATTTTTTGAAAACTTACTTAATTATATGTATATTTTTATTTTTAAAATATTAAATTTCAGTATTAGATATTTATTTTTTATTGATTTAGCCCCCCAAATTTATTTAGCTCCCCCAACATTACAGGTCTAGCTCCGTCCCTAGGCCTATGGATGTTTACTATTACGACAAGGTGTCATAATCTAAGATATTTGATAAATGCTAGTTTTCTTGACAATTGAGATCTCAGATCGAGTGTACTCGAAGGCGGTATCGAGTTGGATCGAGATCCACATAAAAGGTGTGAATTCATGTCATAATTAAAAAATTCCGCCAATTTTAAGAGTACAATTAGGAAAAGATCACTTAATATGGATCATCGAGTGCAGCTCGAAGACCGTATTGAGTTGGTTTAGACCCACATAAAAAGATGTGAAGGTGTCATAATAAATAACTTTCCGTTATCTTAGGAATACATTTGGAAAATAAGTTATATGAGACTGATCTCATAAATGTAATATGTGAGACGAATTATATATTTAATTGAAATTTCAAATCGAACCCAAACTCGTGAAAATAATCAATATTTTAGTGATTTTTAGGATCCGTCTCTTGGACTTGATCCATAAAACAGTGTTACAGTCTCATGTAATGATATAAAACCTCCTCAAATATATAATAATAAAAAGAGATCACTTAATATAGATCTGAACTCTGTAAATAAAAAAGAACTACTGGTATTTGCATATCCTGTCTTTAAACCAACTACTTGCATATTTTTTTTGAAAAAAACAACTTGCATATATAGTAATTTGGATATCGGGTCGGGTTTCTAATTCACACCCATTATCCGTTATCCAAAATCCATCCGCCAAAGTATCCTACTCAGTCAGAGTGAGTCCCTTGTACACCTTTATCTTCTATTCTTCATCTTTACTGAAGAAGAAGATTTTCCAAGCAAAATCAAGAACATGATTATTAGTGGTGATGTTGAAGTATAGAAACACCAAAATTAAACCTTACTCTCTACCATCACATCTAAAATGGCTTCAATTTCTGCTTTCAATTCACCTAATATTCCTTCCTTCCACAGGGAACCCATATCAAAAACCCTAATTTTAAGCCCATTTTTTGTATCTTTTCCATTGTGCAAAGCCCGATTGTGCGCGATAAAGACAGGGTCGGACAGCGGCGGTGCGATTTCGAACAGTGGGGCCGATTTGTTGAGGAAGCCGGTGGCGTCGTCCCCCATCGATGATGAGGAGTCTGCCTCGGAGGATGATGAGAGTGAGAAGAAGGGTAGAGATGGTGACACGTGGGTGGATTGGGAGGACCAGATTTTGGAGGACACTGTGCCCCTTGTTGGTTTTGTTAGAATGATTCTTCACTCTGGAAAGTAAGGTCCTCAATTTCATTCCTTAAATTTCGTGTTTAATAGGGTAGAATTGTGTAATTTGTTCATGGGTGACTCTAATAAGAGTTTTTTATAGACGGTGAAGAGATATTGAAGTACGGTATAATTTTTGGAAGTTTTAATTCATCGTTTCTAGTTCAGTTTCAGATGCCGTGATTGTTTGCCTTTAGTTCATACCAAGATACTCAATTTTCTGCATTTCTCAGTCAATAATCGGGTGAAATTATGAAGAAGGGGTTTAATGGTCAAAATTATTAAACTGCTGCCCAGATGATTTTTTTCTTTTTAAAAGTCGAACTTTGATGCTTGAGCATGCTGGACACTTGGCTCACTAACTGAAATGAATATTGGTGTTGGGACTCCCTAATTATTAGAATCAGGAGTTTGAATAATTTTGATGATTATATTAGCTCCATTGCTCTTTTCAAGCGCATAAGATTGATTTATTGTTTCAGCTTATGGGATCATATGAGGCCTGAATCATGATTTTGGCCGAATATGGACATTGTTTTTATTCATGAGAGTGGAATGCGGCTCTCCAATTTCTTCAAGAATTTCATGGCCCGAGTCTTGTTCTTCGTGTGGATATAATGAATGATGTAGATTGTTTAAGGTTTAACCCGTTCGTTTTAGCTAAACTTATTTTATCAATTGTCTACTGCAGATATGAAAGTGGTGATAGATTGAGTCCTGAACATGAGAAAACCATTCTAGAGAGGTTGCTTACATATCATCCAGAGAGTGAAAAGAAAATTGGATGCGGAGTTGATTACATCACGGTAACATGGAAATTCTATAGTTTCTTATTGGCTTATATTCCATGACTAAATGTTTTTGCCCAGTTATTCTTACCAAGGAAATAATTAAGGAAGAAAATATGAACTTTCTCTAGTGTGAACTACTTTATCTATGAAATTTTCCTTTTTTGGACCCTAAAAATGCGGAAGTTAGCTTCACTGAGCATGAGTAAAGCAAGAGCTTCACCTCTAAAACTTTTATGAAATTGTGGGTGCAGATCACTTCTAGATTACCGTCCTTAATATGACGATAAAATTATTGTCTGACGGATACAGGATAATATCCAGAAATCTGCTAAAACCAAATTATGTGAATAATTGTGCGTGTTTCTAACGTGCTGAATATGATTTAATATAATGGAGTGATTAGATTTGAGCATGCTTCTGAATGACATAATCCATACGTGTAAGCAACAGAATCCATTTAATGCTTGTCATCATGGCAAGAACTTGTGATTTGTGAAGCATATGCTGAGACACCATAGACTTTTTCCAGTTGTATTATGTTATCGTTACGATTAATATGTGAGACTAGTTGCCAAATGTTTGCATTTTGATACACATGTAACCTTTACTTGTGAAAGTTATAGCTGTCAATGAGGAAACCATTTTACGAAAAAGTACACGTTTGCTTAGTATGAGCACGTAGATGAACAAAAACAGAATGTTTTATAGACGGGAGGATCCTGTGATGCAATAGATGGCCACTTCTTATTTTCTTTTCCATTATTGCAATATATTTTTTGTAATTCTTTTTTGCTTGTTACTGCAAGCTTGCATGTCTGCATGAAACAAATCATGGGTGCCTATTTAGATACTCAGAAGTTCCTCTATCCTGCCAATGCAGTACATGGCTGCCTCTTATTTTCTTTTCCATTATTATAATATTTTATTGTGCTTGTTAGTATAAAGTTGCATATCTGCATGAACACATCATGATAACTGTTGAAATTTCGAAGAGAGAAGAAAGAAGATAAAGATATTCGTGATTCAACCATTTGGTCTACATCCATGGACAAAATGTCCAAAGGGTTATAAGGGTTTCATTTCTCTCTTATCTTCACAATTACAAGATCATCTATAGTATATATCAGTGTTGTAAAAATCGGCCTAGGCGGTAGGCGCCCCTAGGCCGAACCGATTTTGCCCAAATCGGTGAAAAAATCGTTTCGGCCAAAAATCAGCCTAGGCGGGCTGGATCGGCCAAAATTTAAAAAATTAAAAAAAATAGTGCAATTCCTTGGCGGCCCAGGCGCCAGGCGGCAGCCTGACTAGCGATATCTGCAACCTTGCTATATATATATCGGTGTAATAGACATGTGAAAAAATACATATATGGAAAGAAACCACCCATATCAATTTACATCAAATTAAATATTCTGCTATCTTAAACAATCTATTTTGATTGATTTTGGCTATCTCAACAAATCAATTTGATTGATTTTGATTCCCAACATTCCCTCGTAAGTTGAACGCGGAAAACTTTTGTTGGAGTGTGCAACTTGAACAATGAAAGTTGCAGCATTGAGAGTTGCACTCCTCCATGGATAGGACACAATAACATCATTAAGGTGGACATTGTTAAGATTCTTGATCCATGTCAAAGATCATAAAATGATTGTTGTTGCCTTAAACAATGCAGTAATGAATGCTGCAAATTTATTTTGCAATTGTTAGAGTAATTAAATATCAAAATGGTTCACCTCTCAAACGGTTAAAACTTTAAGATAAGGTGGTCATTCAACATGGTATCAAAGCCAAGCCAAAACAAGAGGTTATGAGTTCAAACCCCACCGCCAAGCATAAAATTATTCCATGTGCTAGGCTTCATAAACAACCGCATGCACGTGAGAGGGCGTGTAGAGTAATTAAATATTGAAATGGTTCACCTCATCTAAAAGCTTAAGCTATTAGAGAGGTGAGCCATTTAATATTTAATTACTCCAACAATTACTTTTTCAGAAAACTAGTTCCTCTCACTCTTTTCATTTTTTCCTTGTTCTAAGGATTTACTTTGTTGTCAAAACACTCTTGCTAGAAAGTATTCTCAGAAAGAAAACAACTGGAAATAAAAATGAAACTATGGCTTCCCGGCATGTCAGTTTCTTGTAGGCAAGTTTATCAGATAGTTTCCATCGGTTAAAACTTTCCTTCAGGATACATCAAAATACTCTCTGAGTTTTCCTGTTTGTATTTAGTAATAATTGGTGCATACAATGGCAACCTGTTACTTTGTAAATGTGCTTATTTTCCTTCCCTCCCAATCTGTTCTGCCTAAAAAAACTTGCAAGTTGGGGAGGTCTTGCTGTTTGTCAAATAAGGCCTCTTAATCACATAACCATGTATATGCACGTTTGTATCTTTAACGATCAGTCAGCAGCTGATATAGCTTTTTTGTTTCTGCATGACAGATTGGATACCATCCTAATTTTGAAAGTTCGAGATGCTTATTTATAGTTCGGAAAGATGGAGAATTGGTCGATTTCTCGTACTGGAAATGCATAAAGGGGTTGATAAGAAAAAATTATCCTCTGTATGCAGACAGCTTTATTCTCAGGCATTTTAGGAGGCGTAGACGTATTGACTGAAGGTAAATTTTTGCGCCATTTTTGCCACATTATGCATTTGGTGCCAAGATTTTTTGTCTATTGCTTAGTGTATCACCACAGTTCTAAAGCTTATAGTTTTAGTTGGCGTTGGTTGAAATTAGTTGAATATACTTTTAAGGAGAGCTTATGATTGCTTAAAGTGAAATAGTTGCTTCTTGTATTATTGAAAGATCATTCCATTGTTTGGCATAAATATGCAAGTTTCATTTCTGCTGCAAGCTAAGGCTTTTCTCTTTCTATCTATCTATCTATCTATCTATCTATGTATCCGTATATGTTATTATGGAGTATTTGTGTTTCTTGGGAAAACACTGCAAAAGCAAATAGTTTAATAAGTTTCACTTGCTTGGGTCTTAGGATGTATTCATCATGACATCCTAAAAAGAAGCAAGAACTAAGTTTTATATCTGTGCACCTTTATTATACTCTTGACCAAGGAGAGATCTCTAATAAGACATAAATCTTGACGTTGTGCATCGGGTAATACTGTAAGCCTTTCCTAAGCATCAACTGGAAATTCTGTTTATTGTGACTTGTATGAAATTTCTATTAGCTCACATTTTGTCTAATGGGATAATTACAAAAAATCCAGTTATCTTTCAAAATAAAAGAATGATAGAAAAGGTTTTTTCTAACATATTTCTGGAAGAGTTACAGGGGTTGTTTATATACAGCTTCAAAGAATAAAAAAAAGGAAAGAATCTCCTAAAAACAAAAAAAGGAAAGAATCTCCTAAAAACTGAAACAATCAATTTGTCAAAAAAACAATATCCTAATCACAGATTATATGTCAATCAACCAGAAATTAGCAATAAAATCAGCACCAAATCTTCATCACCAAATCTTTCAGATTCTAACACTCCCCCTCAAGCTGGAATGTAAATGTTTGTCATTCCTAGCTTGTTCACCATGTCTTCAAAACTCGGTTTATGCAGACTCTTTGTCAAAATATCAGTTGTTTGTTCTTTGGTTGGAATGTAAGTCAAACAAATGCTTCCATCATCAATCTTCTCTTTGATAAAATGACGATCCACTTCTACATGTTTTGTCCTATCATGATGAACTGGATTGTGAGCAATGCTAACAGCAGCCTTATTGTCGCAATAAATTTTCATAGGGTTGTTATTTGAGGTTTTTAGCTCCCTCAATAGTCTTCTAAGCCACACCCCTTCACATATGCCATAAGCTAAAGCTCGAAATTCAGCTTCTGCACTACTACGAGCTACTACAGGTTGTTTTTTTGCTTCTCCAAGTTATTAGGTTTCCCCAAACATAAGTGCAATACCCAGAAGTTGATCTTCTATCCATTGAGGAACCCGCCCAATGTTGTCTGTGAAAACTTCCACCATCCTGTAGTTTGTTTTTCTGAAGAATAAACCTCTCCCAGGAGTCTTCTTTAAATACCTTAGTATTCTGTTGACTGCCTCAAGATGCACCTCCTTTGGTGAGTGCATAAATTGACTCACTACACTTACAGGAAAAGCAATGTCTGGACGAGTGTGCGCAAGATAAATTAGCTTGCCAACTAATCTTTGGTACTGCTCTTTGTTCACCTCCTTGCCTCCTTCGAATCCCAACTTTCCATTTGGCTCATAGGTGTTTCAGCTGGCTTACATCCCATCATTCCTGTGTCACGGAGCAGATCTAGGACATATTTCCTTTGAGATACTACTATGCCAAAGCATTGCTCCTAGCAACTTCCATCCCCAAGAAATACTTGAGATTGCCTAGGTCTTTCAATTCAAACTCTCTAGCCAGGTATTCTTTGAGACACTCCAATTCACTATAGTCATCTCCTGTGACTATAATATCATCCACATATACTACCAGAATAGCCCTTTTTCCACTCTCTGAATGCTTATAGAAAAGAGTATCATCTGCTTGTGATTGTTGGAAACCTCTTTTCTTCACAGCTTGAGTAAATCTCTCAAACCACACCTTTGGAGATTGTTTCAAGCCATAAAGAGATTTTCTTAACTTACACACCAAGTTTTCCTTCGGTTCGAATCCAGGTAGTGGATCCATGTATACTTCGTCATGTAGGTTTCCGTTTAAGAATGCATTCTTTATATCTAGTTGTTGGAGTGGCCAATCGAGATTTGCTGCCAAGGATAGGAGAACTCTTATTGAGTTGAGCTTGGCAACTGGTGCAAATGTCTCTTTATTGTCTATCCCATATGTTTGAGTGAAGCTTTTGGCTACTAGTCTTGCTTTGTATCTGCTAACACTACCATCTGCATTGAATTTAACTGTGAACACCCATTTGCAACCAACTGTAGTTTTTTCACTTGGTAGCTCGACCATCTCCCATGTATGGTTTTTTTTAAAGCACCCATTTCTTCTAAAACAGCTATTTTCCACTTTGGGTCTTTGAGAGCTTCTTCAATATTTCTTGGTATTTCAATACCAGTTAGACTAGTGGTAAAGGCAGAAAAATTTGGAGATAATCTATCATATGAAACAAATTTAGAGATTGGATGTTGGGTACAAGCTCTTACACCCTTTCTGATAGCAATAGGAATATGAATGTCCTCTGCCCTTGGTGCATGTTGAATTGGCAGGCTTGTTCAACATTATCAGTGGAAACAATACTTTTAGGGGCAAGAATTGATTCAGATTCTTGACATTGCTGAGTGTCAGGCTTGTCACCACTTTGAGAATGATTTTTCCGTGAATAAACAAGCTCTTTCCATCGGCCTTTTTGTGGCACAATAGGTTCAGCGGGTTCAACTGGAGTAGGTAAAGAAAGTGGTATACTAGGTTCCATATGTTCGACTGAAACAGGCAAAGGAAATTGTGATGGCAAGGGATTAGACACTTTATGTGGTACGTCAGGCTCAGACACTTCCCAAGACTCTGTTTCACCTTGAATCTCCCCCTGAAATGAGGATTTGGGAAAAAATGGCTGACCCTCAAAAAACGTGACATCCATTGATACAAACATTCGATGGAGAGTGGGAGAGTAACATTTATACCCTTTTTGTGAAGACGAATACCCAATGAAAACACACTTGACAGATTTTGGATCAAGTTTGGATTTCTTTTGTTGATTATGGACAAATGTTGTGCATCCGAATGTTTTCAGAGGGATAGATGAGGAGCAACGAAACAAGGGATACTTTTGTGTGAGAATGGACATGGGAGTTTTGAAATTGAGAATTTTCGATGGCATGCGATTTATTAGATGACAAGCAGTAAGGATAGCTTCCCCCCAAAGATATTTTGGAACTGACATGGTAAACATTAAAGCCCTGGCAACTTCAAGTAAATGTCGGTTTTTTTTTTCGCTACCCCGATTCTGTTGTGGGGTATTAGTACATGAACTTTGGTGGAGGATGCCATTTGTTGCCAGGAAGTCTACCAAGAGCGTTTTGAAATATTCGGTCCCGTTATCAGTTCTCAAAACTTTAATTGTGGTCTGAAACTGGTTTTTAACCATAGCGTGAAAATTTTGAAAAATGTTTGCTACTTCAGACTTTTCCTTGAAGAGGTAAACCCAACAAACTCTTGTATGATCATCAATGAATGTAATGAACCACCTAGTACCCGTGACATTGTGAATGCGAGATGGTCCCCATACATCACTATGGATTAATGAGAATGGACTAGACTCATTATAGGGTTTAGTGGGAAAGGATGTTCGTGTGTGTTTGGCAAGCTGACATATCTCACAATGAAAATCTTTTGGATCTTTATTGATAAACAAACTAGGAAACAAGCGTTTGAAATAATGAAAATTGGGGTGGCCTAACCTATAGTGCCACAACAGTACATCATTATTTGATATAAATAGTGGAGCTTTTTCAGCCATTATGGCTTACTTATCTTTGTATTCATCATTCTCAAAGTAGTAGAGTCCACCTTTCTCTCTAGCAATGCCAATCATCTTCTCCAATCCCTGTATCAAACATACATCAGTGGAGAAATTAGCAGTGCAATTAAGGTCTCTAGTCAATTTACTAATAGACACAAGATTGCAAGCCAGATTAGGAACATGCAACACGAACGCGAACAAGATTATCTCGATGATGTATAAACCTTTTCCAAAGAATCAAGTAAAAGTTCCATCGCTATTTTAACTCTTTCTTTTCCATGGCATGGCATATAAGAGTAAAACAATGATGAATTACTGTCATGTGATCGACGCACTGAGAATCAAACACCCAAGCATTTTGCTTTTGTACATGAAAAGCGACTTGCATGATGAGGGACATTGTCACTAGTAGGTCTAGGAGTCATCACAGATTGTTGATTTAGGAGATTTAGCAGTTTCTCAAATTGTTCTTTGTTCAAACAAACACCAGTTGATTCAGTTTTACTGCTCCCTTCAACATTATCCTCGGTTGTAGCTTGAAGAGCTCTTCCTTGACCCTGCCTTCGAGGTTTAAAGTCTGCAGGTTTTCCATGCAGATCCCAACAGTGTTCTACTGTGTGATTACGCCTGTGACAGTGTGAGCAGTGTGGTTTTTGTCCTGGTTTTTGATCACTGGACTTGTTGGCATAATTTCGAGCTATAAGGCAGTATTTTCTACTGGTATATCGCTAACAAACGGGGATGCTTGATCCTTTTTCCCCCAAGCATCACTCTGCGCCTACTTGCTTCACGTCTGACCTCAGCAAAAGTTTCTCCAATCGATGGCAGCGGCCTTCGACCAAGAATTCGACCACGTACTTCGTCCAAATCTTTGTTTAGGCCTGCGAGAAATTCGTACAACCGTTCTTTCTCAAGGTGCTTTTGAAACTTCTTGTTTTCTTCTAGATCTCCCCAATCTGCTTCATAATGCATATTCAATTCTTGCCATAGCATTTGCAGGGAGTTGTAGTATTCAGTGATATCACTATTACCTTGTTGGAGGGCCTTGAGTTTATTTTAATCTCAAAAACTTGTGAAGCATTCTCAAGATCAGAGTAATTCTCCTTCACAACATCCCAAATAGCTTTGGCGGTTCGTAGAAACAAATAAGTGCGACTGATGTGTGGTTCCATTGAATTGATTAACCAGGCCATGACGAGTGAGTTATTGAGCTCCCAGTTGGCATAGGTCGAATCTGTAGTGTTTGGACGCTTCGCGTCTCCAGTGATGTAGTCAAGTTTCCCTCTTCCTCTGAGTACAAGCTTGACAGATTGTGACCATTGGAGGAAATATTTTCCATCCAACTTGTGATTGGTGATCTGTAATGAGGAACCTTCTCCCAAGGGAGGTATTGATGAAACATTTCCCTTCTCTGAACTCATTGGATCGAGAAGTTAACAAGGTGAAACACAAAAAAAAAATGTTTGAGCAGAAGAACTTTGCTCTAGGTACCATAAAAGAATGATAGAAAAGGTTTTTTCTAACATATTTTTGGAAGAGTTACATGGGTTGTTTATATACAGCTTCAAAGAATAAAAAAAAGGAAAGAATCTCCTAAAAACTGAAACAATCAATTTGTCAAAAAAACAATATCCTAATCACAGATTATAAGTCAATCAACCAGAAATCAGCAATAAAATCAACCAAATCTTTCAGATTCTAACATTACAAATACCCCCTCTTGAGGGTGCAATTTGTAAAATAGAAATGAATGTTGAGGGGATATTTGTAATTTTGAAAGACAACTGGTTTTTTTTTTTTTTTTGTAATTAGGCTAAACCTTTATGGTAGTTCTTGTAAGTAACCCCAGTCTAAAGGGGGTTTGATTTCAAGGAGTGAAAAGGTGTGTCAATAAAAGATGAGTATGTTGATTTGCAATTATTCTATGTTATGATTAATCCACAGCAGGGAATTTCTGATTTTGGCTTTATTTCAGTTTCAACTTAGTTGATTTTGCAATTATATAGTAATGGTATTTTCTTAAGTTTGATTTGTTTCTTTTTTGAAGGGGTACTGTCGTCAATCACTTCATGCTTTAGAAAATAAAAAAAAAAGTTTTTGACTTTTAAAAAAAGAAAATTGTAAATTTCGCTCAAAAAGATATATCGCGTGGTCGTTATAAATATTAGAATTGTAAAGGTTGACGAAAAAGTTCTCTCTATTTTCACCAACTATTGATTATTATTGCTCTAATGGAACAATCTTACCTATTCCTGTTATCAAAATACCAAAATTTCTATATTCCAAAATTTATGGTATTAGATCTAATGCGAGTTTAGAGGTTGATACTCATTGAGTCAAATTATGGTCCAAACTAGATCCATTTGAGGATCCGAATAAAAAAACAAGCATCAATATATCATCTCAATAATTTTTTTTTAGTTTAAAGATTTTCAAAATGACATCAATAACATCATAAAAAGAGTGTTATGACAATATTAGGTCTAATACAATCCATTCTAGAGTTTTTTTTCCCCCTTACATATCCTGAGAGGGGAGGGTAGTGGGAATTGAACCTTATACTTCTGGTTTTAACTTGAAAGTTTTGATGACTTGACCACTATTGAATTTCTTTCATTCTTGAGTTAGGTAACAATAATTGTTTATTCTGCAAATATTTTGTATAGATGGAAGCACTTGAAATTTTAGGATATTCTAAACCAGATTGGACTCGTTTGGTTTGATTATGAACTAATAATTATCTTGGTACATTTGTAAACATCTCATGCAACGGTGCTCGACCCTAAGGTGTCAAACGGGTGAGAGGTCTTGCTGACCCTGACCTCAACCAATTGTATTTAGGAATTCAGACTTTTTGTTCCATTTTTCTATATCACTTTCTATTTCATCATGTAGATGAATGATATGTGTAGATACAACAACTCATGTTCATCTCCAAAGGTGTAGCTAGGGCATATATTTATTTCCTTATTTTCATTAAGGATTTTTTAAAACAAAAAAAATAACTTGAACTTTATGTGATGTTTTTTTTAGTTTTCCATCGGTCCACCTCATTCTCGTAGTCTGATTATACCATTGTTTATCTCAATGACACATGTTATTCATCCAGACTTCAGTGGAATCAACTCTTTCAGAGGAGATACAAAAAAAATGAATCCACAAAATAAGGTTGTGATTGGTTGTGAATTTTTTTTTCCAAATTTTCATTTTGGAGAGAATTTTTTTTAAAGAATATATGATTGTTTTTGAAAAAATTTAAAAAATTAAAAAAATAAATCTCATTTCTCTCCAAATTTAACTCATCTTTCTTTCTCTCTCTCTCACAGTTTCCAATACCAAATTATATTGTTTAGTTCTCTCTCGTTTTCATATTGATATAAATAATTTCAGTAATTTCTTTAATTTATCACTATTTTTATTATTTTTCTTTTACTCTTGCTAAAAAAAATGTATAGAAAGAGATCTATATTGCTTATTATTGGCTCAATTTTTCATTTTTATTCAATTTTCTTGTATTATATTTTACACTATTATTTCCACACAAAAATTCACAAACGATTAACATCTCTAAAAGATTCCTATCACATCAATATAATCATTACATTTTCTCCATACATCAAACTTTCACTTTTTTTATAAAAAAATTATCACTATTCTCTCAAAAATGAAAGTGGACGGAATGAAAACACAATCAATGGCGGCCTAAGTGTCGTGTCAACTGTCAATGATCGTCTCTTATGTTTAGGCATTTGGGTCGTTGATGCAGTGGACCGCATACAATCATGGACGGCAATTGGTACAAAATTTCGGACTAGGCTTGTCACAAGTTTTAATGGACTTGGATGCCAAATAGATCTGGTCGCAATCCAAAACTGAGACTCAGCGATTTGGATCCACGAAATCAGCTGGATCCATTTTGGGACTTTAAAAAATATAATTTTTTTTTTTTTACAGTATCAGTGTATCACTATGAATATCTGAGTAGGAAAATATAATGTTATTAAAAACAAATTAATTTAGTGCGAGTTCATATTGTGATGTTTTAGTTTTTAAAATTTTATAAATAGAAACATGCTTTTTGACTTTGATAAACTGAAACTACAAAGTATATAATAAATATTCATTCTTATTATAGGGGAGGATCCAATGAAACCACATATTATAGTGAGACAATGTGGATTCATCTCAACCCTCCTTTATCTATATCAATGACTAAGATAAATAGGAGTTAAAATTACATTAAACATTTAATTAAGGCAAAATAAGGGTATAATTGTCAAAACAAACATGTGGGGACCATCCAAATATGGAATCAGTTATTAGGGGAGAGAAAATCGCGAGAAATCACGCTGGAGATAGAGAAAAAATCACGCATGTGCTCTGCCATGCAGTATGTTGTACACTCATCAATGATTTGTTGTATAATTAACACTATTTTGCTGTATGTTTAACATAATTTTACTGTTTATTAAAATGGTCAAACAAAAACATGTGGGGACCGTTAATTAAGGAATCGATTATAGAGAGAGAGAGAATCACGCTCATTAATATGTGGGGACCGTGGATTAAGTAAATCAATTATAGAGAGAGAAAATCATGCTCATTTTTGTATTGTATATTTAGCATATATTTGATGTATACTTAACACTATTTTGCTGTATATTTAACATAATTTTACTGCATATTAAAATGGTCAAACAAAAAATATAAGTATACAACAAAACACATATAAATATACAACAAAACACATATAAGTATACATCAAAAAACATAAGTATACAACAACATAAATACATACATCAAATATTAACTACTTATACAGCAAAACACATATAAGTATACATTGAAAAATATCTAAGTGTACATTAATCCTAACTGCTTCCTCGTAGGCCCTCGGTTTCTCCACGTCAGCATCGTCTTCTTCACCAATCCTCCAATCATGTCCTTTATTCTGAAACCCCAAAAAATATCTCTCGAACTAGAGCAGTTACCACCACCGTCCATTGTTTCCCCACCATATGAGTTTAATTAACTATAATTAAACTCATGAGCTAAAACCATAATTAAACTCAATAATGGTGGAGACATCATTAAGTCCTTGCTTTCGACCCTTTCTCGCCGAGGTGCTCCACCAAGGCCGACGATGAATCAAAGAATCGTCGTCACCAAAACCCGCCGCAGACGGTGGCTCAAGTACCAAAACACGACGACCACACTGTACTAACGTGGAGCTGTGATCGGGGAGGCGCGTGGGCCGCCGCGGAGGGCGAGGGCACGTCGGACGATGAGGATGAACATAATTGTGGACGTCATAACGGATCGGGTCCTGAATCCTTGGATGTTTCAAAGTTACCAAATTAAAATGATATTATGTAGTTGTATAATGACAATCCTGTCCTTTTCAGGTTTAAAATAAAATGAAAATGATTATTAAATTGGAAAAATCTCATCCATCTAAAATTTGAGATTTGTGGCTAGGATTAGTCCACACTGTCTCACTATAATTATGTGGTCTCATTTGATCATATTCCTCTTATTATATATATATATATATATATATATATGGAGGGGATCCTGTGAGACTATCCTCCTAGGTAAGACCATAGGACCAAATCTACACCATCAAAAACATAAATCAATGCCCAAAGTCTAAATAAATCTATACAGTTTTTCATATGAAAATATACATTGTAGGGGGTAAAATAGGAATCTAGCAAATTATATATAGTAATCGCTTCCTAAAAATTAGGGACGTGATCTTGTATTGATCACGTCCCCATAGTCAAGCGATTCACCTTTCCTTTCTCTCCCTTCCCATTCGAATCTGCAAATTATTCAAATATGGCAACATAATCATGCAACAATTAATGAAAAGTATACAATTACACTAAACTAACTATACGTTAAAATATTAATAAGTATAAATAAATAATTAACTAAGTATACGATTACACTAAATTACCTGTACATTAAAATATTACTAAGTATACATAAACATTTAACTAAGTATACAATTACATTAAGCTAACTATACATTAAAATATTACTAAGTATACAGAAACATTTAACTAAATATACAATTACACTGAGCTGAATACACAATTCCACTGAATTACTTATATAACTAAGTATACAATTCCATTGTACAAATCCACAGAACTAAGTATACAAATTCACTAAACTACTTACTAAACTAAGATTACGATTCCACTAAACCAAGTATACAAATCCACTGAACTAAATATACAATAAAAGACTAAGTATACAAGTCCACTGAACTGAGTATACAATAAAACGACTGTTCACAAATATGGCGGAAATAAATATCAATTTTGAAAAATCCCTAAAAATTGGGTAACTGAAAAGGTAGGATTATGTTTCCTTAAAAATAGCTAATAACCGTCCAATTAACAAAACTGATTAAATATAAAAGTACAATTATACCCTTATAAGCCTAAATTAACTAAATTGATCTACACCATCCAAAATTTTAAATCAAGAGTCCATAAGTGTTCTTATGGACTAACCTAAAGGATTGGTCTCATTTGAACCAATCCCATATATATATATATATATATATATATATATATATATATGAATAGGATCAAATGAGTCCAGGGTCCCCAGGTAAGAACGTAGGGACAATTCTGAACTGTTGATCTATTGTTTGGATGATTAAGATTTATCTAGTTTTTATTTAGGTATTTTTTTGGCATATTTAAAGGGCATTTGAGTAATATTACAGTTAATTAGATTTTTTTTGAGAACGGAATTAATTAGATTAGTCAAAGAATTATTTTAGGTAATTTATAATCAATGTTTAAAGGAAAATTCCTACTTTTTAGGAATCAACATATATCTTCCCTAAACCTTAGATAATATTTATCTATCTATATGTCTTTTACATGTGTGTATTGGGTCAGAACGAGCGTGAAACACTATTGTCACAAAACCAGTTCCAAATCTGATCTTGACCTAACCCTATTTTTTTTAGAATACATATTAAAAATCGTACTATAATCAACAACATTTAACAATACAAATAAGATCGAAGTTGCAGTTCCTCAATAGAAATCAAACCACAGATAAATATAAAAAACCAACACACATGCTCAGGGGCGGAACTACCCTATGCCTCAGGGGGCCTTACACCACCCCCCCCAAACTTTTTCTTTTTACAATTATATGTGTGTGTGTGTCAATATATGTATCAATATGTCTATATATAGTATTTTAGTATTTTTTTCTCCAACCCAAATTATTGATCAATAAAATTTGTTGTGAACCACACAAGCTCTTGATTATTACTTTTAAGTTTGAATAAACTATTGTGTGGATCTTGATATATATGATAATATTTAATTGTGGAGTATATATCTTGATTAGAATTTAGTGACATATTTTGAAATATTCAATTTAACTACGAATATTGATGCAAAATCTTGATGCAATGATAACATATTTAAATATAATTATCATATATATAATTATATATTTGATAATTCGTTCTCACTGTTAGCGTTCGAGTATCTCTACCTGAACCCTATGATATTAATACTACTTGTACTAATCTCAAACCGTATTAAAAAATCATATTTATTACTCGTATCCCAAACCTGGAAAAAGTTATTCGTACTATCCTATTAGGAACCAAACATGTGTGGGTACTCGTGTCTACCAATCCCTGTTACTCCAAATTGGCCCCCGTCAGTCGTAAATCATGGGTCCGCCCCTGCACATGCTATGAGGGGGGAACGAACCTCAGACCTACTCATAGATATTAGTATCATATTGTATGCAATTATTTGGGGTTTATAGTCTTTTTAGTAGTATACTGATGAAATTACAAATTTGCCATATTACATCATAATTTATTCATTACATGCTGCCATCCTCCACCGTAGGCGGAGCTAGTGTATGGACCGCACTCATTAAAATTGAACCATAGCCATTATTATATTAAAAATATAAAAATATTATTTTATTTGCATTCAAAACCAAAATAGCCCGCACTCAGGAGACAAAATGGTCTTTGGAATGGGAAAAAAGTATATTTTGACAATTTTTATGGTTTTGTCATTTTGTGAAGGAACAAAAGACATAAATTAAAGGAAACTAATTAAATATGACCCAAAGATATATATACTGGACTTATGGTGGATAGTGGAATAGGGAATTGTATTAATGGTCAAATAATATAAGCGATTATTTATGAAGTAGAAATGCATGTTTCTTTTTTCTTTTTTTCTTTTTCTCTCTCTCTCTCTATATATATAAATACATGTATGAATAGATGTTAAACATCATAATAGAACCATTTTAATGTCTGAAATTCTTATTTTTGATAATAACAAATAAATAGATAATAATTTTAATGGCTTGGAAAATCAAGTTTTAATAATATATTTGTTGTAAGCTATGGCTTGCTTATTTTTATTATAATATATATTTTTTTATTTATTTAAATTTCGACCCGAAAAGAGCAATACAGAAATGATAAAATTTCCGATCGTACTAGTCGGAAATCCTGGCTACGCCACTGTCCTCCACCCTCACAATTTAGGAATTGATGATTAAGATTGACGTGCTAATAAACTAAAGGCTGAATTGACCCAATTAGTACTCCAATATTGAATGGCTAACTTGTGGAATTCACTCCAGTTATTCTCACCACGGTACTTTACAATTTTGTATTTTGCAATGTTGTCAACTAGTACCCACATGTATATTGAGATTTTACACTTTGGAGTTAGATTGTGATGTGAAAGTACCCCTTTTTTATTTTTTAGCCCATTATTGGTAAGGTTGCAGAGACAAGATTATAACTAGCAATTTCTACAATTCTGATGTTAATTTCCAAATTATCCGATTTTAATAATTTTTTGTCCCTTTAATATATCCAAACCATCTTACTTATGGGATTATCGTTGACAAGGAATCAAACACTAGTGTGAGGCCAAGTGTCATGTTTTTTCGTCATTTAAGTGTGCCAAATTGAGGGATATTATTCCAGTTATTACAATCAATCTAAAGTTTCTCTTTATAGGTAAAAGCCAACCATAGTAGCAATTAGACCTGGCTACGGTTCTGGAACCGTCGGTTCCGGTTCCTCCAAATTGAGGAACCGGAACCAGAACCTTATGCTCACGGTTCCGGTTCCAAAATCGGAACCGCCGGTTCCGGTTCCAAACCGGAACACGATTCCTATACGGTTCCGGTTCCGGTTAAACCGGAACCTTTTGTTTTTAATTTTATTTAGATAAAATGTTTAGCAATTTAGTTTAAAATAAAAAGAAAAAAGAAAAAAAAACGCGAGCATGATTCATCTAAAATATTTCCATTAGAGCTAAACGTTTGCTCTACTTCAACAGTTGAAACGAGGCATGCCAAAACCTCTTTTGCGATGATTGAGATGATTGTATAAGGTTGAGTTCTTTGTGACCACCATTTCAAAATATCAAAGTCTTCAATATCTATTTCACTAAACTCGAAATAAGTAGTTAAATAATTCTCAAGCTCTACATTTGAGCTAGAGGAACCCTTGGACATTTACTTTTTTCCCTAAGTAATCGTTGTGCAATATTAAAAATATCATAATAAACATTTTACATTTCTTCTAGAATGTATTTACCAAAACAAGATTGTTGGTTTTAACCTTAAAAAAAATGGTTCCATCACGGTTCCATATACGGTTCTAACCGACGGTTCCACGGTTTTTGAGACTCCAGAACCGGAACCGTAACCGATCTACACGGTTCCGGTTCCGGTTTTGGAACCGTTGACCACGGTTACGGTTTAGGAACCGTTGACCATGGTTCTGGTTCCGGTTTGGAACCCGGTTTCGGTTCCATTTGGCCAGGTCTAGTAGCAATGTCGGCCCTGATTCGAACAGGACAACAATAATTCCAAGAGACATGCGTCCTGTCTATTAAGCGATTCGAGAACTCGTTTTTTTTATCTAGACGAAGAGAGGTTCAAATAGCTGCCTAACATTAATATACTCATCCCATAGAGCTTTAAATTGATTATAATAAGTTGTAACAGTAGAATGGCATTGAGATGTAGAATTAGGGATGCCAACGGGGCGGGTCTGGGATGGGTTTGGCTAAACCCGAATCAACACCCTGCTAAGAAAATATTGGACCCGAGACCCGTCCCGACTTGGACCCGAGACCCGACAGGTTCGACCCGGCGGGTTCAACCTGGCAGACCCACCCAAAATATTATTTTCAAGCTGCAGCTAGATTGTCCTCTGTCAAGTACCGAAATGAATTAGGATGATTATAGGGAGTCATGACTATAATAAGTTGAGCATGTCTAAATTTGGATATATTCAATGACCCCCAAAAGAAAAGGCAGTAACATTATCATTTATTCAACCTCCAATAATTAATTCAAGAAAATTAAGTAGAGACTCACTGAAGGAGAATTGGAGAACAAAGAGAAATTTCTAAAATTGACTCTGTGTAATTCAAGCATGTACTGGTGCTTGACTAATCTTAAAATTTAATATTATTAAAACTAATAAATTTATTTAATTTAATATTTGCGGGGCGGGTCCGAGGCGGTTCAGCAGGACCTATTATCCTTTCTGGACCCGGCAGGTTTTTTTCTAAAACGGGTTCGTAACCCGCCCCGGTATCTGGTTAACCGGGTTAAGACCCGCCCCGTTCGGGGCGGGTTTAATGCGGAGCCGGGTTTTAACCGCCCCATTGCCATCTCTATGTAGAATTGAGAGATTTTTCAAGGTGAAAGAACTCTATATCACCCCTAACATATCTTATTCTCAATTCTTCCAAGACTTCATAGGCTAAATTAAAATATAACAAACTCTGATGATTGTCTTTTGAAATGGACTTTAAGATCCATGATAACACCATATTATTGGCTCTTTGCCAAGAAGAGTATATATTAGAGGATAAGCAATATCCATCAATGAATCCAGTTTTATTCTTAATATTTAAAGCCATCAAGACATTGCGATTCCAGGAGACATAATTTTCACCATTGAAGGTCTCATATACAATGACATCGCCAGGGTTGCCACTTAGGTGTAGAAAAAATGGAGAATTAAACTCCCTAGGATTAGAAGTGGAAGCCATATCAATCTTGAATCTGCATTGATCTTGAGATATCAATTACCATAAGAGAAAGCTTCAAGAGAAGAATCAAATTGCAGGAGAATGATTTGATGATTCAATAAATAAACCAATCTCGCTAAACTGGAGAACAACGGCAAAGAAAATCTACTGCCACCATGTGAGAATTCTGAGAATTTGATAAAATAAAAACATCTCTATGAATTGATAAAAGTGAAAGTAGTTTACAATGAAGGATGACACCTATCTTTATACACAGAGGTCGTCAATGTTAACCATAGATTTCTAATATTAATCTTGGCCGCATGATATAAAATTAACTTAACTAATTTAACTACCACCATAGTCAATTTTCAGTTGACAATTTGCTTATTTTGAGCTGAGGTTTAACACCACTTGTTTTTTTTTTTTATAGTTATCACTTACCTTATTAAAGTCCACAATTTATGCCTGAGAATTAACATGATAATTCTAAAACTTATGACAATTATCTATATGGTGAAATAGGAGATGAAACATCATTTCAGAATAGAAAATCACATCCATTTTCTTAGTGCGTGTTTTTCTTTTTCTATTTTTTTCTTTTTTCTTTATATTTACAATTTCTTCCCTTCTAAATCAAATAGATCCCAGTAGCTAAATTATCATTGATTAGGTTGTAAATGTCTAAAATGGTTACATGCATAAATGGAAGAACTTCAAAATTCGAGATTTTACATTTTTTGGGAGGGATCTCATATCGATTGAAAGCGTGAGTGGTATGACTAAGTGGAGCAAATCACTTTCCACTAGAGGCGCTTTTTAAAGTTCAGAATTGCGAGGACATGCCAAAGCGACGAATAACATTGGCCTCCTCGTGCCATATCACATTCATCATTGAGAAAGAACAAATTTATGACAATTTTGAAATTCTATTAATAATGATTATTCTAAATTCAAATCCTTTGTAAACGCACACATCATTACTACTACTAGTATCTCCAATCATAGTCATTTCTTGGTAATTGTAGAAAAAAGATTTAACTAAAAAAGTCAATAATGATTAAACTTGATTTTCTAAAATTATTTGTCATTCCTTAACAAATCAACCATGCCCTCTCCTTTTTTTCCTTCAATTTTCTATTTCAGCACCTTTTAGGGGTTCTAATTAAACTTCTTATCTTATCCCTGTCCCTGGCAGAATTATTGTTTGAGTGCCTCCTTTTGTTTGTCACCTAAAGAATGCCAAATGTTGGACTTTTATTGAGAGTGAACTCCATAAAAGAAAGGATAAGAGTAGAGAGAAATTAGATTGAGAAAGAGAGCAAAATTTCTGCCAGATTCATACATAGCCTTTTCTGTCATCCTTACAATCATCTTATATCAACAAAAAAATTTAAAAGAGCCTCTAATTGTCTAACAAACTCCGCAGACTGGAAATAACCAAAAAAAAAAAAAAAAATCCCACTCGAGAGTTATAGTAAAATCCAGAAGGCAGTTTTTCAATGACCCGCGCCATACTCATAATTTTCTAAATACCTAGGCCATTTAACATTGCGCTTAGGCTGGGTTTCTTTTACAACAATCTTCTCCTTGGGCTTTATATCATTTTCCTATCGTGGGCTTGAAGGGGTCGTTGGGCTCATATCATACTCCCCATCTTCAAAAATCACCTTGTCCGCAACGTGAAACTGAGGATAAGCACGGCAAAAATCAGCAATCGGAGTCCATATTCACTTGGAACAAATATGAACAACGTAAATTTGTGCACGACGCTCAAGTCAGATAAGATCTAAAGATATTAAAATATTATATTGCAGTAAATAATAATTAAGTACCTGAAAAGTGAAACCGAATACCTTTAGTTATACTTGAGAATCATATCATAGTAGGACTTGGATACCTATTGAGATATGACATCTCTCAGCATTTTTGGGAAATAAATATACCTCAAGATCTATTTTCTTATCCATAAAATCTAGTAAATCTAAGATTTTCCTACAGAATCTCCAGTCTCCTGCACCACGCATAGCCATCAGGTCAGTCAGATGTGGGACTTGGCATGTTCGATGTTTGGATACTACCCAATTAAGTATCATCTAATTAACCCTGGAACTTCATGTTCGAGCTGCTTCGTTTTAGGAATTCTTGTCAGATTTTTACAGACCTGGACATCCCATACATGTAAAATGGACCGGGTTTGCCAACCTGGCGCAACTAATGCCATATCAATTTTCAAATTCAATCGTATTCAAATTCGACTTATTTTATTTTTTAAGAATTATTATTTATATTTATCCAATATTACATTCTTCTGAAAAGGGCCTAATATTATATTTAAAAGTTTAAAAAATATTTTCTCAAAAAAATTGAAATAGATTTTTATATTATAATTTGAGTCTAGTAATTTAACCATACATCAAACTTCAATTTTTAAAAAAATTAGTGGACTGAATATGTAATCAAAACCCAATCAACTACCATTTTTTTCTTCAGGAACAATCCATTACCATATTTTACTATGGGTGGCGCTATTGACACCCTCTTTTTTTATGAGTACACCCACCTTCTAAGTATATTATCCTCTACTTTTTTAAATATGGCACAATTGATGAGTACAACCCCCCTTTTTTTTCCAATTTTACCCTTGCACTTATTTTCCCTCCCAAATAAACCCAAGGCGCGACGACAGCGACGGAAGAAATTCCACCAAACTTTTTTTTTCTTGCAACGAAAAAATATGTAATATCTTTTAGATTACGCATTTTTTAATTTATTTTAATTTTAAATTTAATATTTTAATTTAATTTCGCACTTATAGTTGGATTAGTTGGGTAATTGTTGGGTATAAGTGTTGGGTAATTGTATTTGTTTGATTCTAGAGTTACAAAATTTTTTTTTTTCTGGTTTTTGTCTGAGTTTGGGGAAGAAGACGACGAATGGCACGATGGGTGGCACGATGGTATACTCGATCGTGCCATAAGGTACGATCGAAAAGTAACTACGATCGTGCCATCGACCGTGCCATCATGCAAGTGGCACGATCAAAAAGTAACTATGATCGTGTCATCATGCAAGTGGCACGAACGAAAAGTAACTACGATCGTGCCACACGAGAAAAGTTTTAACTACACTGCGATCGTGCCAAGTATCGCACTTTTCTTATTCAACAGTAAATTTTCAGCTGTAAAAATGAAAAAATAACACACTTTTAAGTTGCAAAATTAAGGATATACTTATATTATTCGACAAAATTAAATATTTTCAATAATGTGAGTGTTTAAAAATCTAGAAAAAAATTCAGTTTTTTACAAGTACGTGGGTGAGTGTGAGGAAGATGAAATGTATTGGAAATTATTTATTTAAGTAAGGGTATCATAGTCTTTTAAACTAATGACATTATTGAAATTATATAAAGGGGGTGTAATTAACAATTTTGGAGGTGTCAATAGCGCCACCCCCAAAATATTATTATTGGTAATTGGTAAATCATAAATGGTTATTATTGTTAAGTTTTTTACAAAATGGAAAGTCAAAATCCGCAGTATATATCTAAAATGCTAAAACCCGCCCATTTTTGTCCTTTGTAGTTCTGCAAACTCAAAAGCGATTCCTAAATTAAACCCTAAATTCCGTCAGCGCTTTGACGGCCGGCGACGGCGACGGCGATAGCTACAGCGTTCGATTGGTAAATCTTTCTCTTCCTTCATTTCCAGCGTTCGACAGTCGTGTTTCGTAGGTGTAAAAAAAACATTAGTTCCCTGATGTTGGTTGGAAGAGTGTTGTGATAATTGGTCTACCATTTGTTCGTATTTTTCTGTTTGTCGTTAATTCGTTATTTACTTTGAAAAAATGGTTCTTTTTTCTTTTGTTTAAAAATGATTTCGCATGCACAATGGGCTCATGATAAGCCAGCCTCCTTACATTTGAATTTTGAGAATTTATAGTTTGAAATTCATGCATTGGTATTTCTAATTCAATTATAATTTTGCACTTCAAGTTGCCGTCTAAAATTTGAGTTTTACTAATATATTTCAATGTTGTTTAGTTACTTGATAACATCTCTTTTCTTAGTGGTTTTTTTCGCCCTTTTTTGGCTGCTAACTTGAACTAGTATGCTCATGCAGATTGTCCCAGCTATTATATGATTACGTTCAGTGAATTAACTTAATGTTTTGGGGTTGGAATGTGAATTCCCTTGTTATCCGAGTTAAGGGTTGAGCATATTGGAATATCTTGGTATGGCATTTTATTCAAGTATACCTAATATGAATATTCATGCTTGTATTGAATTTACTTCGGATATTGGTCAGTTAGTTCAGACCAAATCTTACTAACAATACACAATAATAGTCTTTAAGACTGAAACAATGAACTGTAAATATGAATTATAAAGTCACAATTCTGATATGCTTCTAATACCAACTATTTGTTTTTTGGTTTTCCGTTGTATTGTTGAATAGTAAGATATTAGTGGATAAAAATGAAAATTAATTTTCATTCATTAAAGGATAGTTGATTTTATTGGTCGTAGGAGTGCAAATGTCTTCAATTCAACTAGGCCCTTGGTTATGTAATTTTTATGTGAGTCAAGATTAATATTGTTTTGTTTTGTTGACCTTCGTAAGTGAAATTTGAAAGAGAGAAATCACTAGGAAAGAAAAATCACATTCGTAATTGTGAAAAATGGACATATATTCCTATTGTATGTTCAAAAAAGTTAAAGAGGATTTACAAGAATCTATCTGAAGTATAAAATTCTTCTATACCTTACCCCTCTTGTTATCAAGTAAAAATCTCTCTCTCGATCTCGATGGATTTTTGTTCCATCTTGAATTGTTTTGTTCAATGTCAAACGATCAAAAATAGTATTTTTTTGTTCCTCAAGTTGTAGTATTAATTTTTTATGTAACCATTTTAGGCAAGATGAGACTCATTCGCACTGTTCTTCGACCTGCTAATATCGGCTTGTCTCGTCAGTTTCAACGTAGTCAAGTAATCAAGACTTCAAGTGATCTTCCACATCCAGGTAAAATTAATGTGTCACTTTCCTATACGGTCTTCTTTTGACATGATTGCTTTTAGTTTTGATAAGTAAATGGGATTTTGAGTTTTCTTGATCAATATATGATTGATGCAACTGGGGTATCCTAAGTCTGGCTAGTTTTCTATCTCATTCTAATTCTTTCTCAGTCTGATTGTGGGTGTAATAACTGATCTGTTTATATTACATACAAACGATGTGTACCATTTTTCTTTTGCTTATTATCAACTTAGTTTGATACTTTGTGTAAATTCTATTTTTCGTGGTTAGAAAGTATTTAGGTTTCCATTTCTCAGAAGAAAACTGACATTTTATGTGCATCCGTTGCAGTATTAATTGAGACATCCAGTCTTGTGCATGGGTCGAATATACAGTGGTGTGGAAGGTCATATGCTGCTTCTGCTTCATCTGAGGCACTGGAAAATGGAAAGCCACGGAGAAGGATCTCAAAGGATGAACGTAAATCTATGGTGGAAAACTATGTTAACAAGTATGTATCTTTAAGTTTTCCTTGATTTCAGCCGATATCTTGAATTTCAAGTTATTTTCCATAGTGACATATCAACTATTCAGAAATATTGTACTATATGATCTGAGTGAAAGGTGTAAACTTGATGCTCGCAGCCAGTTAATTTTGTGTCATGTTCTCTCATGAATGAATTAACTACCTATAGCCTGTAGTCACTGAAGAATGTTGAGGTCATTCATTGTCATATGTTGTGTGTAGGATTTGCCCGTTTTATGGGTCGATGCAATGGCTTTTTTGCCGGTAAACAATAGCAGCAATTAGAAAGATAAGTCTGTTTCAAATTTGTAGTATAGTCCTCCAGTCATTCATACGTAGAAGCCAATCAAGCCATTCAGCCAATGAAGACTTGTTTCAGTAATTGCATAATTGGCAGACACATCAAGTCTTGTGAAACTTTCATGAAAAGATCGATTTTGAATTTCTCACTCCATAGAAAATAGTTTTTTTTTTAGATATGGAACACAATTGGTTGCATTTTAATTATCAATTTTGAACATTGTGGCCTTACTGTTGAATCTCTGAGAGATTTGCACCCTATATTGATATTTTTTGTTCTTATGCATTTTGTGAGTGTTTGGACAATTTTGCATTAAACGAGTCATAGTTTTTTGTTATTGTTTATTTGTAAGTGAAGGGCTTGACCTCATTTCAATTATTATTCAAAGACAAGAAATATTGTTATCAAGAAAATGAAATAGAAACTACTGACTAGTAGAACTCAAGGATAAGAACATTATTGTGTGGGAACAATTTGTAATATCGTATTGCATACTAGAAATGAATAGATAAGTTTATATGCATTCTTGTGATATGTTATATCTGAAATTTGAGAAAATTATGTGGCACTGGTTGACAGGTACAGGGAAATGAATGCAGGGAAGTTCCCAACTGTTTCTGATGCTCAGAAAGATGTTGGTGGCTCTTACTATGTTGTTAGACAGATCATACAGGAGCTGAAATACAAACCCGAAATGTCGTCCGTGGATAGTAAGGACGCTTCATTGGAGAAAAGTGCCATAAAGAAGGATAAGATATATACTAAAATTGGAGGGGTTTCTCAAGCCAGGAAGCTGAGAGAACCTACCAGCCCAATCTCAAAGGTGAACATTGGGGATTCCAGTTCCAAGAGCTTTGAATCAAATCAAGGGCCACAATCTTCAATTTCATTTAAGGTGAGTAAAAATGATGCCAACCCACCTTTTTCTAGAAGCTGTAAGCACTATAATGCTGGCCATTTTTGCCAAAAAAGAAGTCTGTTTTTTTTTTTGGTATGGCATGTGATGCTCCGAGCTCCATGATTGATTCTAAAGTAATTTTCTGATCAAACATTATTTAATGTGGATTTAACACTGTGGACTGTTTCTTGTTCTATATACATACATATATATATACACTCATATTATATTAACCTTTTTGGTATTGAACCAGACATGTTCTAAATCTGTGTTTGTTTTGCAAGAGTGATAAATCGAAAGATGTTGGAACTCAATCTCACCGCCTGATTGATGAATCTAGAAGCAGCCTTCCTGAAAATAACAAACAGGAGACTGTACATGAAAATAAGCAGAAATTTGATGGGTACCAGCCCAAGGCTGAGCCACAGGAATCAACAGAAATATCTGGAAGGTAATTTAATCTCTCGTCTTAGCTGTATCTTATATTGGCTTCCAAAATTTAATATTGTGTTTGCATTCAAGTATTTAGATTTGGTTTTGGAGGAACGCTTTTGGAAGTTTGGATTCGAAATAACTCAAATATTGAATGGATTTCAAATCCATCAAATGGTTACTAAAGGATTTAAAATTTGTAGTGGTCAAAATCGGCAAACAAGCTCAAGGGATTTGTTATTATAGATTTGAAGTCCTTAGCTCTCGAACTACAATACAAATGCAATCAATAAATTCTGTTTCATTGATATATGAGTAATCTATTCTTTCATACTGTCTATTGCGCATTTGCACTTGCACTTGGGGTGGGCATCCATCATTTTTTTTTCGTAGATGTTTCAAGTAACATGGTTATCTTAGTAGGGGCTCTAGTTATCTGAATATAATCTCCAAATACTCAATTCAGATTTTATTTTATCTTTTTCTCAAAAGTAAACTAATAAATATGCAAATATGGCGACTCAAGTCCTAACTCCCAATATTCCCTACAGCCTTGGACATATGAGTCTAAACCTTCTCCAATCCAATTGCCCCCCTCCTTGGGGCATGATTCTAAAGGTAAGGGTAAAAGACCCAAATTCAACCAATCCTATTTCTCACCCAATCAGGTACCGAAATGTAAGCTGTTTGTCTGGTTTAGATTTCATATCTTACCTGCAAACTGGATGCCTTACCTGAACCTCCTGAACTCGACCAGCCTTTGCCTACCCCTTGTACTGCTCTGTGAATTGCATATAAGTTACCATAATATAATCTATAAGATGTTATATGATGGTGTGTGTGTGTGTGTGTTTTTACATGCTTATGCATGTATATGTGTGTGTATAAAGGTATGTGTAGGCTTTGCTAGATTACACAATTCAATGTTTGAAATCTCCAAACAGTGTTTTTGGATGTTTTAAGTTATGCAGTACAAAGTTGTACTGTATTATTATTTCATTTTTTTCTGTATCGTGCTGAAAATGCTTATATTATCCTCAATGTAGGACTCGTAAAGATGCAGAACACCGGGCGAAATATTCGGTCTGGCAAAATCTGAAGTCTTTTGCAAATGGAATTTTGGATAGATGGAAGAGATCTTAATCTTGTTTGGGTTTTTTCCTCACAAATATGACGTTTTATGTCCAAGCGGGAAGTGCATGTTTTTCAGTTGAGGTGATATCAGAAAGTGAATTTTATTATCATTTATTTCTTTGAACAATAAACTCTAATCAAACTGGTTTACTACTAATTGTGGACTTCAGGGATTGAGATCACTGCTCCTGGTATAGTAAAATACATGGGGTGAGACTTCTTCCAGCTGGGTGAATGTGTTAGTTTTTAGAGCAACTAAGGTTATCATAGCAGCACTAGAAGAAAGTGGTGTGATTAGTGAATTGACTTGGTATGGGATTGTTTAGGAAATGGGCTCTTTTACTTTTGCTTGAAATTTGTAGAAATGAAATCAGCTTTGTAAAGGTATTAGTTGTAAATTGTCTGTAGCAGACTAGGTTTTCGATAAAAGCTGTATTAATGTCCAGCTTTTCTGGATTTCCTTGCCTTAAGCTTAGACTGATGATTTCCCCATGAATCTTGATTTTGATTGTTTTTCTTGAGGAGTTATAGATTCAACTTCATATCACATGCTCTCATCTTCTGATCACATGGACTAGGGCTCCTCAAGCATAATGATAAATGAGGTATTTTGACATCCTTTGTGGAAGATATTTGATGTGTCCTAAAACATTGTGCTGTATATATTGTCCATGTCGAGTTGTAACTGAAAAAAGTTCATTAATTTGGTTAGTCTTTTGCAATTCTCTTCCACTTTTCATGGCACTGTTGTTGTCCCCATGATGGAACGGAGACTACCGCACGATTTGTTACATTTCATTTTCTATTTTGGCCGTGGACTGTTATTTAGTCATCAGAAAGCACTATTTTTTTTTAATCAACAAAACATGATTTATTTTGGTTCTCATACCTTTAGTCTGTCAATTTTCAAATTTTATACTTATTTTGTCCATGGCATTATAAGCTTTCATCATTTAAAAATTGTTAAGATATACTAATTAAATAATATTTTTCTCTCTGACATGTCAGATTCATTATAAATGAACTCACATTTTCTTTCATTATCTGATTTAATTTGACTGATCAAAAGAAAAAGGAACAAGGGAATCGGTGGAGTGTTAAGAAGACTCAAACCAAGACTCGAGATTTGAGGTTTGATTTTCATCACAAAGGATATGAGCTAAAAAAGAATAAAAAATATCATTTGATTTTCTTTTGACAGATACGATATGCGATCACTGGATGGAATCTTCTATTTCAGAATCGTATTTCATCTCTATTCCATCAAGATGAGATGATTGACACGTGTACAGAAGTTACTACATTAAAAACCCGCAATTTAGCCTTGATTTATGCTCCAAAATTAATATGGTAACTTCTGTACACGTGTCAATCACCTGTGCGGTGGAATAGGAGATGAAACACGATTCTGGATTAAAGGGGTCAGTCATCCTAAAATTAGGATTCATTTCTTGTCGCAAATATTCACTTGTGGCATACCATATTTCAATGGATTGACGTAATTTTTCTACCGCATGTACATTCCCATAATGATGGTGTTTTTCTAAAATCAAACTTTGTTGTTCAGCATCTTGAACTAGCCATCTCTTCGAGGGTATTGTTAAAAGATCATCAATTCCTAATGAAATGGATGTGGCAGTAGCTTGTTGAAAACCCAGAGTCATTACTTGATCCAGGATGTGTGATGTATATGCCATTCCAAAGTGATCTATAAATCTACTAATAAGTCGTTTCATGGCGATTCCGTTAGTCTATCACTTTATTTTGAAATACCCAGATTGGCCCGATTCGCCATAAATACCTCCATATTCCGTACGAACGACGACAATGGGTTTGAGTCGGTGATTGGAAAACTTCCTTTCTCGATCTTGATTCGAGTAGAAATTCGAGAATTATGGCATTAGTTGAAGTGAAGAGATCCGAATTCCCTCTTGTTATCGTAGAATTCTTTAGCCTAGTTAGGTATGTTAGTCCAAGTAGCTATGATAATCTAGAGGTGGGGGGGGGTGAATAGATTATCTCGGTTTTTCAGATTTTGCCTTCTTTTTTCGTAAAACTCAAGCAAAGATGAAATGCTAAGTCGGAAAGTAAATAAGACACGTCAATTTATAGTAGTTCAACCCACCTGGGCTAATCTACTACCACCCCAAAGATATCCAGGGATGGATTTCAAAAAAAAAAAGATTTTATTAATTTACCAAAAATTAATACAACACCTTGAGGATTACCACAACCCTCTTACACCACCTTGAGGATTACCACAATCCTCTTACAACACCTTTGAAGATTACCACAACCTTCAAACACCTATCATCTAGATCACCCAAGTGTATTCTTACCACAAGAATACTCACAAGGATGTCTTGTGTTGAATGATGACCAAAATCAAGATTACAACTCAATAATGATTGATACAATATGAGTACAAGTGTAAACAAGAATTGAAAGCCTAGACCTCAAATTTGTGCAAGTGAAAGTCTTAAGGCTAATACAACAAGATATATGAAAGTGTTTGCTTGATCGCTTCTTTGCTTGTGTAGAGTGTTGTATGTTGTTGCTTGAATGAAGCCTCTATTTATAGGAGAGGACTTGGCTTTCATTTCCCAGGACATAGCTCCTCCTTGGGGAGTGATTTCCGCAAAAGAAACCATTTAAAATCATCAATAGAGCTGTTAGAAATCAATCTCACAAAATAGGAAAAGTCATTCGAAAATGCAAACGGATAATTTCTTTGATAAACAAGGGTGCGACGGTCGCTACAGAGAGATAAGATTGAAATTGAATTTCAGCAAATTTTACACAGGGGACCGGTCGGAGGGGGGTGCGACCGTTCACCCTTAACTATGACCGGTTGAGGTTGAAAGAAATACGAAACAGAGAAGACTGAACCAAAGGAGCTGCTCCCAGGTACCGGTCGCCCAGGGGTCGACCGGTCGCCCTATCCCATTTTTCTTACGCCCTATTTTCTGTTTCAAAACTCAACTCAGGTACGGGTTGCCCTATAGGGCGATCGGTCGAGCATGAAACAAATGTGTTGTCCAATTTTTTATCGAAAATAAACTCCAAAAAATACTCCGAAAAATAGTAAAAACATTTTAAGACGGTCGGAAGTATTTAGACAACATTTAGGGACATTGTTTTGGTTTAAAAACTCATTTGAACAAAATCGAACAAAATCATCAAAACCATGATAAAAATATTTATCTAACAAACTCCCCCTTTTTGATGATTACAAACCAAAACAATTTACTCGAGGACGATTTTGAAAACAAATAACTTTTTCGGTTTTACGAGTGAACTATCCGTTGAATACATTTCATACAAAGCTCCCCCTATTTATGAGCATATCAACAAGAGATATTTCATAAGCTAGAAGCACAAGCTATAACAAGCTTATATAAGATGCCTATAAACATCATAGGCTAAGAAGCTCCCCCTGTCACAATACTTATAATCTTTTGCAATTGAGTCCATAATACAAGCCATGGACTAGGTATACTTGGCTTTAGGAAGCCATAGCTTATAGCTTTTATTGCGAGTTTTTTGTTAGCTTCTTTTGGCTAACGAGCCAATTTCCTGTTTCTCCCCCTTTGGAATCATCAAAAAGAATGTTAGGATGATAAAAACATCATACAATTGTATCAAAGTGCGCAAAAGAGACGGTTTATCAAATGTTGAGCAATTTAGGCTTAAAAATCCAAGGAAAATGGGAGAAATGTGTCATGAAGAATTCATACGCTCATTTTATTTGCCAAAACATGATCTCAATAAGTATTGAAGACTTTTGGAAGCAAGAGAATCATGTAGAAGTTGAAATTTTCATTGCGACATTTTATCGAACACTTTGTGGGCGTGAAAATTAAAAGAAGTTGTATATAGCCCTTGTAAACGATTCAAGCCAAAATATTTCATCACCAATTCACATCAAACATTATACAATACAACATAATAATTAAGCTTATCAAGATCATATGCAAAAAATATCAAGAAATATACAAGAAGGTCATAAACTCAAGGATTCAACCCAATTGAGCAAAGGAAGAAAAATTCTTACCATTTGATCGGAAAAGATGAGCCATGATGATGATAAACATGCTATATAAGGTCCAAGTTGTGAATTGAATGCATGAAAACAAATTTTGAGTGAAATTTGTGTGAATTTGGCAAAGGGGACGAAAAATGGCCAAAATAAGTTAAAATGAAGAATGCTGAAGACAGAACGGTTTTAATCCAAATTTAGGCTTAGGGCGATCGGTCGACGTTGAGAGCGACCGGTTGCCCTCAACCTGTTTAGCCTACTGTTTTGTCATTTTTAATAAAATCCGAATTTTCAACAAAAAATCCGATTTTTCGCCTCTAAGTATTAAAAACATGCAAAATGCAAACGTAAGCCTCATTCAATATGCATTATGCCTAACCGAGCTCGTATCGACGCAAAAGTCTCGGAAGATAGCGGTTTAGTACGATTACGATGAACCGGGTTTTGAGCAATATTTATAGCGAATATATTATCACAAAAGATAGGTACATTTTCAAAAGAGCATTTGTAATCTGCTAAGGTTTGTTTCATCCAAAGAAGTTGAGTACAACAAAAAGCGGCGGAAATATATTCGGCTTCGGCCGTTGAAAGAGAAACACAGTTTTGCTTCTTTGAAAACCAAGAAACTAGGCAATCTCCTAAAAATTGACATGATCCGGAAGTACTTTTTCGATCATCAATATTTCCCGCATAATCCGAATCACTATAACCTTTAAGAGAAAAATTTTCATTCTTTGGATAAAATAGACCATATTGAATAGTGCCTTCCAAATATCGAAAAATCATTTTAACGGCACTCATATGAGATTCTTTGGTATTACTTTGAAAACGAGCGCATAGGCATACGTCATGAAGAATGTCCGGTCTACTAGCGGTTAAATAAAGTAAACTACCAATCATACCTCGATACTTTGATTCATCCACGGACTTGCCTTTTTCATCTTTGTCAATTTTGACATTTGTTGCCATGAGAGTAGAAACGGTTCTTCCTTCTTCAATGCCGAACTTTTTCAAAAGTTCTTTTGTATATTTTGATTGCGAAATGTATATGCCTTCTTGGCATTGCTTAATTTGGAGTCCAAAAAGTTGAGCTCCCCCATCATACTCATTTCAAATTCTCCTTGCATCAATTTAGAGAATTTCTTGCACAAAGAATCATTAGTAGCACCAAAGATAATATCATCAACATAAATTTGCACAAGTAAACAATCTTGCCATTTTTCAAAAACAAAGAGAGTTGTATCAACTTTACCCCTTATAAAGCCATTTTGCAAAAGAAAAGAGCTAAGTCTATCGTACCATGCACGGGGTGCTTGCTTTAAACCATAAAAGGCCTTTTTAAGTTTATAAATATCATTAGGCCTAGAAAAATTTTCAAACCCCGGAGGTTGTTTTACATAGACTTCTTCTTGAATAATACCATTTAAGAAAGCGGATTAACATCCATTTGGTAAAGTTTGAAATTTTTAAAACAAGAATAGGCAAGTAAAATACGAATAGCTTCTAATCGTGCTATGGGTGCAAAAGTTTCATCATAGTCAATACCTTCTTCTTGACAATACCCTTGAGCTACTAACCTTGATTTATTTCGAACAATGTTGCCTTGATCATCAAGTTTGTTCCGGAAAACCCATTTTGTACCAATAATAGTTTGAGATGGAGGACAAGGTACCAATTCCTATACATCATTTCTTTTAAATTGATTTAATTCCTCTTGCATCTCTAAGAACCAATCCTCATCCTCAATGGCCTCTTTAGCATTCTTAGGATCTTTTTGAGAAATAAGAGCTTTCTCGGTAAATTTTCTCCGGGTCATCACTTTGTCAAGGGGATCACCAATAATAAGATCTTTTGGGTGATCTCCCTTAAATTTCAATGCAATGGGAAGATCCGAGGTATCACCTCTATCTTCTTGAGGACCATTTGAAGTGGACGGTTGATCATTTGGTGTAGACGGTTGATCATCAACTCGAACAATTTGTTCAATAATATCCTCTTCATCACTTTCATCATTAGGTATTCTTTCAATACCCGAAGCTTCATTAAATTTGACATGGATGAATTCTTCAACAACTCCACTAGTCTTATTGTAAACCCGATATGCTTTGCTTTTTGATGAATATCCCATAAATATCCCTTCATCGGCCTTAGGATCAAGTTTGTCCAATTGATCCTTGGTATTCAAAATAAAGCATTTACAACCAAATATCTTGAAATAACTAATATTTGGAGTTCTACCTTTCCAAAGCTCATATGGAGTTTTATTCATTTTAGGACGAATATAAACTCGATTAATGACATAGCAAGCGGTACTTACGGCTTCGGCCCAAAAATATTTTGGAAGTGAAAATTCATTGAGCATGGACCGACTCATCTCTTGTAGTGTCCGATTTTTCCTTTCGGCTACTCCATTTTGTTGAGGTGTCCTTGGAGCCGAAAAATTATGAGCATATCCTTTGGTTTCACAAAAGACTCTAAATTCACCATCAAATTCTCCACCTCGATCGCTTCGAATAGACTTAATAGTGTCTTCCTTTTCATTTTCAATGAGTCTACACAACTTAACAAACTCATTAACGGCATCGCTTTTATTGGTAAGAAAAAGAGCCCAAGTATATCTAGAAAAATCATCGACAATAACGAAAGTGTAATGTTTTCCACTTAGACTTAATGGTGTCTTCCTTTTCATTTTCAATGAGTCTACACAACTTAACAAACTCATTAACGACATCGGTTTTATTGGTAAGAAAAAGAGCCCAAGTATATCTAGAGAAATCATCGACAATAACGAAAGTGTAATGTTTTCCACTTAGACTTGCCGTACCAATATCCCCATACAAATCAAGGTGAAGCAATTGTAGGGGTTTGGTTGTGGAAATTTCATTTTTGGGCTTAAAACTACTTTTAACTAATTTGTTCTTTTGACAAGTGTCACATAAGCCAAGATTTTCAAAATTCAATTTGGGTAGTCCTTTCACATGTTGGTTTTGGTAAATATTTTTCAAATTCTTGTATCCAACATGTCCAAGTCGCCTATGCCATAAACTAGTTAAATCATTATTAGCGACTAAACAAGAAACATTTTGACTAACCAAATCACTTGTACAAATTTTGTAAAGATTGCCTTTTCTATTTGCTTCACAAATAATTTCACCATTTTTAAGTATAAGACATTTTTCTTTATTGAAGGAAACATTATAATTTGAATCACAAAGTTGGCTAACACTTATCAAATTAAACTTAAGCCCTTCTACTAAAAGAACATTACTAAGAGAGAAAGAAGAGTTACCAATTTCTCCATTTCCAAGAATTCTTCCTTTCCCATTGCCGAACATGACCATACCCTCTTCTTGGAGCTTGATGTTGGTAAAAAGTTCTTTCCTCCCGGTCATATGGCGTGAACATCCGCTGTCCACGAGCCATTTTGAATCTTTCATTGTTGTTATAGCCCCTATTGCCTACAAAAGAATTTCTTTTAGGTACCCTATAATTTTGGGGTCCATGGGGGTTAGTCTTGAGACCTTTGGGTCTCCAAACATGTCTAGAGCTATTTCTCAATTTGCAATTATTAGCATAATGTCCAACTTTGCCACAATAAAAACAAGTAGGAGTATTATAACTATTAGCACGTACAAAAGTCGGACATTGGTTATTTTTCTTAAAAACACTTTGAAATGGCTTATAACCAAGTCTCAATTTGGAATGCTCACCTCTTTGTGCATCTAAAATTTTTGTGACTTTATCCGTGCTTATGTTGAAACGATGCACATCATTTTTCAAACATTCAATATCTTTTGTGAGCGATTCCTTTTCGGTTTCAAGAGAGTGAACTCTAGTAAGAGTAAGAGCATGAGCTTTGTCTAGAGATTCATAAGAGGTAAATAATTTTTTCTTTTCAACCTTAAGCTCCTTATGCTCATTTTTCAAATTTTTGTATTTAACAATTAAATTTTGAAACTCAATTTGCAATTCATCAAAATCACATTACAAGTCATCAACTATGGAGGAAGTAGAAGAATTAGAGCGTACCTTATTGTTTTCATCGTCTATGGCCATGAGACCGTGTTCGGTTTCTCCTTTCTCATCGGTTGTTTCGAGTAGTTCGTCCCATGTTTTGACCTCCGCATTTAGAGCCTTCTTTTTCGTAAAAGGCTTCATTTTCTTTTGCTCATTTTCATCGAGCTTTGGGCAATCGGCAATGAAGTGCCCGGGTTTTCCGCATTTAAAGCAAGCATTATCTCTTGGTTTTCTTGCTTTATTTTTATTCACAAATTTTGCAAATTTTCGAACAAGTGCGGCCGTCTCCTCCTCATCATCATCATTATCATAGTATGCATTATTAGAAGAAGAAGCAAGACCTTTAGGAATAATTTGCATACCCGATTGATTTATGGATGGTTTGGAATTTTTCCTTTCCTTGAGATAGACTTCATAGATGAGGAGGTTTCCAATAAGCTCGTCAAACTTGAGTGTCTCAAGGTTTTGTGCCTCCGTGATTGCCGTTACTTTTTCGGACCATGAGCCGGGAAGAGCATTCAATACCTTAGTCACCTTGTCTTCTTCGGAGATGACTTTACCGAGGGCCACAATAGGATTGACAATATTATCAAGCCTTTCCACCATCTTGGAGATGTTTTCACCATCATGCATGTTAAAGTTTTCAAAGTCTTTAACAAGCATGGTCTTTCTTGCTTGCTTGACCTTCTTAGTCCCTTCATAAATTGTCTCCAATTTTTCCCAAACCTCATGTGCCGACCTTATGCCTCTTATGCGATTATACTCGGTTGCCGTAAGAGAACAATGCAAAATATTTAAGGCCTTACCATTTAGAGAGAAAGCCTTTTTGTCGTTTTCATCGAACTCCTTAAAAGGTTTAGGAGTCGAGGTGCCATCCTCCGATTTCTTGGTTGGTTGATCAGCTCCTTCAATGACCACATTCCAATTGTCGAACCCGTACCCTTGTAGAAAGCACTCCATACGGTCTTTCCAAAATGTGTAGTTGTTGGCGTCGAATAGTGGTGGCTTGTTGGTGGAGGCGCCGGTGGTGAGATGAGCATCATATGTAGCCATGGATCTTTCCTCTTTACTCGGAACGAGCTAGCCAAAGAGTTTGGCTTTGATACCACTTGTTAGTCCAAGTGGCTACGATAATCTAGAGGGGGGGTAAATAGATTATCTCGGTTTTCAAATTTTGCCCTCTTTTTTCATAAAACTCAAGCAAAGATGAAATGCTAAGTGCGGAAAGTAAATAGCACACGTCGATTTATAGTAGTTCAACCCACCTAGGGCGGTAGGGCCTAATCTACTACCACCCCAGTATATCCGGGATGGATTTCAAAAAGAAATTTTTTTTTATTAATTTACCAAAAATTAATACAACACCTTGAGGATTACCACAACCCTCTTACACCACCTTGAGGATTACCACAATCCTCTTACAACACCTTTGAAGATTACCACAACCTTCAAACACCTATCACCTAGATCACCCAAGTGTATTCTTACCACAAGAATACTCACAAGGATGTCTTGTGTTGAATGATGACCAAAATCAAGATTACAACTCAATAATGATTGATACAATATGAGTACAAGTGTAATCAAAAATTGAAAGTCTAGACCTCTGATGGCTCAAAAGCTACCTTTAAAACCGTAGGCAAGTGCACCTATCGTTTTATAGTATAGATTATTGAGTACCGAGTGTCATTCCTACGAGGATTGTAAGTACTAATAATTACCGTCTTTTTGTTATTTAATCTAACAATTTTCAGAGTTTTTGTTTGATGAAAAAGGAAAACAAATTATAAATTGTAAAAATGAAGGAAGATTTGTAAAATAAGAAATCAAGAGATAGAAATGTGTTTGAATATAAATCCCTCTAGAATGTTTTTGTGATTTGACAAATTAAAATACAACCGTAGGCCCTTAAGCAAAAACCAACCTCTTTTAATAAAATATCATGTCTTGTGGACCGTAGAAATTCCCAATTTAAGTTAAACCCTTTCTCAAGGCGAAAAACTTCTAATCTCAAGTTGATTAATGAAATCTCTTTCTAGTTAAAACCCCAAGACAAAGCATTATAACGATTTGTGAATTCCCATATTAGGTTTGACCCTAATCCAGAAGATTTATGTCGTCCTATATCTAGGATTGCATGCAACTCTTTTCACTTATATAGGTTCTATTTCACCATGAATCTCTCGATTTCCCGGATGAAAAATAAACTTCAAATCAATATTGCGCATATATCAATTCGAAAGAACGAAGCATAATATAAGTGAATCACACAAAATATGAAGATTTTATTAAAAACATACACACCTTAATCACAAATCCATTCTAGAGTTCATTACATTCAAACACTAGGAGTTTAGCTACACATGATTTTGACCAAAGAATAAATTACACAAGAAGATTTAAGTATTGTAGACATGGTGTACTTATCTTTCTCAAAATCTCAATTGACTTCTTTCTTGATTGATGATGTTGCTCCAAGCCTTCTTCTCCAATATTGCCCCAAGCTTTCTCCTCCAAGACCCCTTGATCCCAATTCTACTTAATGAGATGAGTACAATGAATATTTCCCGAGTATCTAATGAATGCCTCTCCCAACTTCAACCCTTGGCTTTTATAGGCAACCAATACATTGATAGTACTCTCTTTTGTTAAACAATGCCTCCATTTTCATTGTTGGTTGGTGAATTCTTGTACTCAATTGATGATTGAGGGAATATGGGGACATGTTGCAGCAAAATTGGGTGTTAAAGGTGTATAAAAGTGGTCAAAAGGCTTGGTAGGTGAGTTTTCCATAATTTTCGCATGGAAAAGTTGCAGAAAAGTGCCCCGGACACGCCCGTGTCGCCCAGAACGGCCGGGCCGTGCTGTTTTATCACACAGGGACTCGGGAAACATGGCCGTGCTCCCCAACACACGCCAGGCCGTGTCTCCGACACGGCCGTGTTGGGGAACACGGCCTGGCCGTGTCGGAGGCTGTTTTGTGCGAAAAAATCGAGTTTTTAGCTCCCGGCGGAACACGGCCGTGTTGCCCGACACCCCCTGCCCGTGTTGGACCAAAAAGGCCCTGAAATGACGCGTTTGGCTTGGAATTTTGAGCGTTTTGCATCCTTAAACTCCCGGTATGTTTTGACATGAATCCATGGTCCGAAATTCACCAAAATTAGCCCCCGAATGGTCAATCTACATCAATAAAATCACCTCGGAGTAATATGAACTATGTACAATCAAAAATTTACAAAACTAACAATAAAATAACTCGAATTCTACTCAAATATACACATAAAACATGCATAAAAAGACCCTTATCAAACCACCTCCAACTTTGAACTTTGCTTGTCCTCAAGCAAAACATTATATCAAAAAGAGGGATTCAATAAATCACAACATACAAAGATGATTTTTTTTTCAACATATTGAACATAAGCAGTCAAGTTCTTGGCCTTCTCAACCTGAATTAACCATTAAGTAAAAACATAGTTTTGTAAAGCGATCGACTGTCAAGAAAGACTGTAATATCGGCAGGCATTATTCAGACTTGAAATCATCACTCCACAAATACTGATAGTTATGAACAACTTCAATTCAATAACGCCATGAAAATACAAGAATTCAATAGATCATTGTAGTTAGCCTACTAGTCATATAACCAAGCTTCTTGAACTTTATTGGAATGAGAAGTCAAGGAGTATTCATTCTCCTTTTTTTTTTTTTTTCGTTCTCTTTTTTTTTTGGGACCTTTCGAGACATGTTTCCACTAGGTTTATATTTTGAATTTCTGTTCAAACACTCCTAGGGTGGTTTCCCATACTCATATTCGTGTCGCCGTTTTACGTAAAAGACAAACATGGGGATCATGAATGCTCCTAGTTACTAAGCAACAACAAATAGAGGAGTATAACCTCGATTGGTCCGTTTTTTTTTTTTTTTTTCATTTTTCTCTTTCTCTTTTTTTTTTTTGCAAGCTTGGTTTAACAACTCGTTAACCACTACTAAATCACGAGTTCCCAGACATTCATAGCGCTAGGTATCGTCGTATATGCCTTAACACATCAAGTATTTATGGTGTTAGAAATCTCATCAAAATTTTGCCTGCATCCACGTCAATCTATCCTAGACAATCAATTGCTTCACATTGAAAACACAAATTAACAAGTTAATATAGGTATAATTGGGCCAAGTTATTGACTAGCAAATACTCAATTTGTTAAAAAAAAATCACATCTCTTGAAAACAAACACACAAGCATTCCGAAAATGTTATTGTACCCACCTCCAACTTTAAGATTCACATTGTCCTCAATGTGAAAGAAATAAATGGACAAACACACACAAAACAAAAAAAAAAAAAATTAGAATGATATAAAAGAGGTGGGAAAAAAAAGAAAAATACGACCTTACTACAATAGTGGAATCAGTGTTGAGCGACCATTGGGTTGTTTTGGTACGGGACCTTCAACGGCATCTTCATACCTAATCAAAGTTAAGCAACACACAACTCGAATACCGTGAAATCTCAAATATTCCCAATTAGGACAAGCAAGAAGAAGCTCAAGAGTTTTTTTTTTTATGATTTGAAAATGACTCTAAGGACTTGTGATTATTTTGAAAGAAAATAAAATAAAATAAAAATAAATGAAAACAATTGCACACAAACATCGGGTTGCCTCCCGGGTAGCGCTTCTTTAACGTCGTATAGCTGGACCATTTCACCTAAATGTGAAGATTTAATCGGGCGGAGCCTTGAACTTATGAAAAAAATTATCTCTTTGAACAACATCGCCACCCGTATCGATTTTCGAACAATTGACCTTCATGGTCCTATTTTTTCGCATGTTATTCTCAAAATGGGATTCATCGTGGAAACTTTTGCACATTGAACATCACATGCTTTCAAGGGTTTATTAGATGGTGTATCAAGCAAAGGATCATTTTTCCCAATCAAGTTTATAGGAAAACAAGTATCATCTATGTGATTTTTCAAGGGAATTTTAAAGATAACTTGTTCACTCCTTACTCTCAAAATAAGTTTTCCATCATGCACATCAATGAGAGATTTTGCAGTAGCCAAAAAGGGACGCCCTAGAATTAAGGGAACTTCTATATCATCATGCATGTCAAGAATAATAAAATCAACTGGGAATATGAATTTATCAATCTTAACTAGCACATCTTTAACAATACCTCTAGGATGTTTAATCGATTTATCGACTAATTGAATGTCCATCCTAATAGGTTTAAGTTCACTTAATTCCGCATGCTTGAATGTTTCATAAGACATCACGTTGATACTAGCTCCCAAGTCGGCTAGTGCTTATCTATCAACAGGGTAAACCATCAATTGTGCAAGGGATGATAAAGCTTCCTGGATCATTAAATTTTTGTGGTAGTTCATTGGAAGGACATTTATCATTCAATCGCACATTTGATAATTTGTTAAGCTTATTTTCACTAGGAATGATGTCATTAAGATCCCTAACATGCTTTGAATGAGGGTCAACAAATGGAATATTGGCATGTAATTGTTTGAAAGAATCAAGGTACGCACCAAATTTGTCCTCCCTTCTATCTTCTTCGGTTAGACTCCGTAAGGGATCTTGGGCTTGATTCTCGCAATCTCTTTTTCATGAGCTTTTCTTTGGGCATGTCATCCTCCACGATTTTCGCATGGCGGCATTGGTATAATCATGCTCATGTGGAAAATCGATGGTGATTGCCTTTACGTGCTCCCCTGGGTTTGGCTCGGTATTACCTAAGCAAACTACCTTGTGGCCTTCGAAATCACCTTCGCAACCGCCTATTTGATTTTCCAGATTATGGATAGATGCCTCTTGATTTCTCAAGGATGTTTCCACCACGGAATCGGGTATCCGTTGATTGCACAAACTTTGTTATAAGATCTTCCAAGTTAGGCTTACCTTGATTTGGCTGAAATCCGGAGACGTGTGTAGATCGGGATTGGGATTAGGTCGTGGTTGGCCTTGGTTTCCCTAACCGAAATTAGGATGTTGTCTCCATCCAAGATTATATGTGTCTTTGTAAGGATTACTTGGGTAATTTCGCCCTTGATCCCCAACGTAATTAGCTTGTTCATCTTGAGGTATTGTGTGTGCGCATGATCGATGATTATGCAATCCTCCGCAAGTTTCACAAGATAAAACATGCAGCGGTGGTGGTTTAGGAGCCGCTAGAACGCCGATCTTTTGGGTCAAAGCTTCGACATGTGCGGCTAGTGTAACCACCGCATCCGCATTATAAACACCCACTGCTCGGTAGGTTTACCTCGTCTTGATTGCCATTGATAGCCATTCATGGCCATTCCTCTATCGATCTTGGGCTTCTGGTGTTTTATTGTTCAAAGTTCCCCCAGCCACCGCATCAATCATTTGCCTTGTTGACGAGAGTAGCCCATTGTAAAATGTTTGGACTTGCATCCAAATAGGAAGACCATGATGTGGGCATTTCCGCAACAATTCTTTGAATCTCTCCCAAGTGTCGTACAAGGTCTCGTCATCTTCTTGAGTGAATGAAGAGATTTCATTCCTCAATCGTGCAGTTTTGGCCGGTGGAAAATATTTCAAAAGGAACTTTTCGCCATGATGTTCCACGTTGTAATCGTTCCTTTGGAAAAGTATTTAGCCATTGTTTAGCTCGTCCCCAAGAGTAAATGGGAATAGCGTAAACGGATGGCATCATCGAGACCCCATTGATTTTGAATGTATCGCAAATTTCGAGGAAATTTGCGATATGATTATTCGGATCTTCGTCTGGTAGGCCGTCGAATCGAACGAATTGTTGCACCATTTGAATGACATTAGGTTTGATTTCAAAATTATTGGCGGCAACAGCGGGCCTTACGATGCTAGATGACGTGTCGTCCATGGATGGTTTGGCATAGTCATACATAGTTCTTTGTTCATCCTCCATGACGAAATCTTTACTTTCGTTAGTATCCTCTTCGTGGTTCTGCGTGTTAGTACTTTCCTCTGTGTTGCTACCGGCAGTGTCGCGCTTCTAAATTCGGCGACGAGTAGGCATACACTGCGGTAAACAAAGAGGATAAGTATAAACCAAGACTTACAAAGATAGATAAAAAGAAAGATAATGGTAAAAAAAATAAAAAATAAAAAAATGATTAAATTAACAAAAATAAAGCGTTCTTAATATTACAATCCCCCCGAACGGCGCCAAAACTTGATGGCTCAAAAGCTACCTTTAAAACCGTAGGCAAGTGCACCTATCGTTTTATAGTATAGATTATTAAGTACCGAGTGTCATTCCCACGAGGATTGTAAGTACTAATAATTACCGTCTTTTTGTTATTTAATCTAACAATTTTCAGAGTTTTTGTTTGATGAAAAAGGAAAACAAATTATAAATTGTAAAAATGAAGGAAGATTTGTAAAATAAGAAATCAAGAGATAGAAATGTGTTTGAATATAAATCCCTCTAGAATGTTTTTGTGATTTGACAAATTAAAATACAACCGTAGGCCCTTAAGCAAAAACCAACCTCTTTTAATAAAATATCATGTCTTGTGGACCGTAGAAATTCCCAATTTAAGTTAAACCCTTTCTCAAGGCGAAAAACTTCTAATCTCAAGTTGATTAACTGAAATCTCTTTCTAGTTAAAACCCCCAAGACAAAGATTATAACGATTTGTGAATTCCCATATTAGGTTTGACCCTAATCCGGAAGATTTATGTCGCCCTATATCTAGGATTGCATGCAACTCTTTTCACTTATATAGGTTCTATTTCACCATGAATCTCTCGATTTCCCGGATGAAAAATAAACTTCAAATCAATATTGCGCATATATCAATTCGAAAAGAACGAAGCATAATATAAGTGAATCACACAAAATATGAAGATTTTATTAAAAACATACACACCTTAATCACAAATCCATTCTAGAGTTCATAACATTCAAACACTAGGAGTTTAGCTACACATGATTTTGACCAAAGAATAAATTACACAAGAAGATTTAAGTATTGTAGACATGGTGTACTTATCTTTCTCAAAATCTCAATTGACTTCTTTCTTGATTGATGATGTTGCTCCAAGCCTTCTTCTCCAATATTGCCCCAAGCTTTCTCCTCCAAGACCCCTTGATCCCAATTCTACTTAATGAGATGAGTACAATGAATATTTCGAGTATCTAATGAATGCCTCTCCCAACTTCAACCTTGGCTTTTATAGCAACCAATACATTGATAGTACTCTCTTTTGTTAAACAATTGCCTCCATTTTCATTGTTGGTTGGTGAATTCTTGTACTCAATTGATGATTGAGGGAATATGGGGACATGTTGCAGCAAAATTGGGTGTTAAAGGTGTATAAAAGTGGTCAAAAGGCTTGGTAGGTGAGTTTTCCATAATTTTCGCATGGAAAAGTTGCGAGAAAAGTGCCGGACACGCCGTGTCGCCCTTTAACGGCCGGCCGTCGTCTGTTTTATCACACAGGGACTCGGGAAACATGGCCGTGCTCCCAACACGGCCAGGCCGTGTCTCTCGACACGGCCGTGTTGGGGAACACGGCCTGGCCGTGTCGGAGAGGTGTTTTTGCGCGAAAAAATCGAGTTTTTAGCTCCGTGAACACGGCCGTGTTGCCGACACCCCCGCCCGTGTTGGACCAAAAAGGCCCTGAAATGACGCATTTGGCTTGGAATTTTGAGCGTTTTTGCATCCTTAAACTCCCTGGTATGTTTTGACATGAATCCATGGTCCGAAATTCACCAAAATTAGCCCCGAATGGTCAATCTACATCAATAAAATCACCTCGGAGTAATATGAACTATGTACAATCAAAAATTTACAAAACTAACAATAAAATAACTCGAATTCTACTCAAATATACACATAAAACATGCATAAAAAGACCCTTATCAAACCACCTCCAACTTTGAACTTTGCTTGTCCTCAAGCAAAACATTATATCAAAAAGAGGGATTCAATAAATCACAACATACAAAGATGATTTTTTTTTCAACATATTGAACATAAGCAGTCAAGTTCTTGGCCTTCTCAACCTGAATTAACCATTAAGTAAAAACATAGTTTTGTAAAGCGATCGACTGTCAAGAAAGACTGTAATATCGGCAGGCATTATTCAGACTTGAAATCATCACTCCACAAATACTGATAGTTATGAACAACTTCAATTCAATAACGCCATGAAAATACAAGAATTCAATAGATCATTGTAGTTAGCCTACTAGTCATATAACCAAGCTTCTTGAACTTTATTGGAATGAGAAGTCAAGGAGTATTCATTCTCCTTTTTTTTTTTTTTCTCTTTTTTTTTTTTTTTTTGGGACCTTTCGAGACATGTTTCCACTAGGTTTATATTTTGAATTTCTGTTCAAACACTCCTAGGGTGGTTTCCCATACTCATATTCGTGTCGCCGTTTTACGTAAAAGACAAACATGGGGCTCATGAATGCTCCTAGTTACTAAGCAACAACAAATAGAGGAGTATAACCTCGATTGGTCCGTTTTTTTTCTTTTTTTTTCATTTTTCTTTCTTTTTTTTTTTTTTTTTGCAAGCTTGGTTTAACAACTCGTTAACCACTACTAAATCACGAGTTCCCGGACATTCATAGCGCTAGGTATCGTCGTATATGCCTTAACACATCAAGTATTTATGGTGTTAGAAATCTCATCAAAATTTTGCCTCGCATCCACGCTCAATCTATCCTAGACAATCAATTGCTTCACATTGAAAACACAAATTAACAAGTTAATATAGGTATAATTGGGCCAAGTTATTGACTAGCAAATACTCAATTTGTTAAAAAAAAATCACATCTCTTGAAAACAAACACACAAGCATTCCGAAAATGTTATTGTACCCACCTCCAACTTTAAGATTCACATTGTCCTCAATGTGAAAGAAATAAATGGACAAACACACACAAAACACTAAAAAAAAAAAAAAAATTAGAATGATATAAAAGAGGTGGAAAAAAGAAAAATACGACCTTACTACAATAGTGGAATCGGTGTTGAGCGACCATTGGGTTGTTTTGGTACGGGACCTTCAACGACATCTTCATACCTAATCAAAGTTAAGCAACACACAACTCGAATACCGTGAAATCTCAAATATTCCCAATTAGGACAAGCAAGAAGAAGCTCAAGAGTTTTTTTTTATGATTTGAAAATGACTCTAAGGACTTGTGATTATTTTGAAAGAAAATAAAATAAAATAAAAATAAATGAAAACAATTGCACACAAACATCGGGTTGCCTCCCGGGTAGCGCTTCTTTAACGTCGTATAGCTGGACCATTTCACCTAAATGTGAAGATTTAATCGGGCGGAGCCTTGAACTTATGAAAAATTTATCTCTTTGAACAACATCGCCACCCGTATCGATTTTCGAACAATTGACCTTCATGGTCCTATTTTTCTGCATGTTATTCTCAAAATGGGATTCATCTGTGGAAACTTTTGCACATTGAACATCACATGCTTTCAAGGGTTTATTAGATGGTGTATCAAGCAAAGGATCATTTTTCCCAATCAAGTTTATAGGAAAACAAGTATCATCTATGTGATTTTTCAAGGGAATTTTAAAGATAACTTGTTCACTCCTTACTCTCAAAATAAGTTTTCCATCATGCACATCAATGAGAGATTTTGCAAAGTAGCAAAAAGGGACGCCTAGAATTAAGGGAACTTCTATATCATCATGCATGTCAAGAATAATAAAATCAACTGGGAATATGAATTTATCAATCTTAACTAGCACATCTTTAACAATACCTCTAGGATGTTTAATCGATTTATCGACTAATTGAATGTCCATCCTAATAGGTTTAAGTTCACTTAATTCCGCATGCTTGAATGTTTCATAAGACATCACGTTGATACTAGCTCCCAAGTCGGCTAGTGCCCTATCAACAGGTAAACCATCAATTGTGCAAGGGATGATAAAGCTTCCTGGATCATTAAATTTTTGTGGTAGTTCATTGGAAGGACATTTATCATTCAATCGCACATTTGATAATTTGTTAAGCTTATTTTCACTAGGAATGATGTCATTAAGATCCCTAACATGCTTTGAATGAGGGTCAACAAATGGAATATTGGCATGTAATTGTTTGAAAGAATCAAGGTACGTACCAAATTTGTCCTCCCTTCTATCTTCTTGGTTAGACTCGGTAAGGGATCTTGGGCTTGTATTCTCGCAATCTCTTTTTCATGAGCTTTTCTTTGGGCATGTCATCCTCCACGTATTTCTGCATGGCGGCATTGGTATAATCATGCTCATGTGGAAAACTGATGGTGATTGCCTTTACGTGCTCCCTTGGGTTTGGCTCGGTATTACCCGGCAAACTACCTTGTGGCCTTTCGGAAATCACCTTCGCAATCTGGCCTATTTGATTTTCCAGATTATGGATAGATGCCTCTTGATTTCTCAAGGATGTTTCCACCGCCTGGAATCGGGTATCTGTTGATTGCACAAACTTTGTTATAAGATCTTCCAAGTTAGGCTTACCTTGATTTGGCTGAAATCCGGGAGACGTGTGTAGATCAGGATTGGGATTAGGTCGTGGTTGGCCTTGGTTTCCCCAACCGAAATTAGGATGTTGTCTCCATCCAGTATTATATGTGTTGCTGTAAGGATTACTTGGGTAATTTCTGCCTTGATCCCCAACGTAATTAGCTTGTTCATCTTGAGGTATTGTGTGTGCGCAGTCCTGATGATTATGCAATCCTCCGCAAGTTTCACAAGATAAAACATGCAGCGGTGGTGGTTTAGGAGCCGCTAGAACGTCGATCTTTTGGGTCAAAGCTTCGACATGTGCAGCTAGTGTAACCACTGCATCTGCATTATAAACACCCACTGTTCTGTTAGGTTTACCTCGATCGATTGCCATTGATAGCCATTCATGGCCATTCCCTCTATCGGATCTGGGCGCACGGTGTTTTATTGTTCAAAGTTCCCCACCGCATCAATCATTTGCCTTGTTGTGAGAGTAGCCCATTGTAAAATGTTTGGACTTGCATCCAAATAGGAAGACCATGATGTGGGCATTTCCGCAACAATTCTTTGAATCTCTCCCAAGTGTCGTACAAGGTCTCGTCATCTTCTTGAGTGAATGAAGAGATTTCATTCCTCAATCGTGCAGTTTTGGCCGGTGGAAAATATTTCAAAAGGAACTTTTCGGCCATGATGTTCCACGTTGTAATCGTTCCCTTTGGAAAAGTATTTAGCCATTGTTTAGCTCGTCCCCGAAGAGTAAATGGGAATAGGCGTAAACGGATGGCATCATCAGAGACCCCATTGATTTTGAATGTATCGCAAATTTCGAGGAAATTTGCGATATGATTATTCGGATCTTCGTCTGGTAGGCCGTCGAATCGAACGAATTGTTGCACCATTTGAATGACATTAAGTTTGATTTCAAAATTATTGGCGGCAACAGCGGGCCTTACGATGCTAGATGACGTGCCGTCCATGGATGGTTTGGCATAGTCATACATAGTTCTTTGTTCATCCTCCATGACGAAATCTTTACTTTCGTTAGTATCCTCTTCGTGGTCTGTGTTAGTACTTTCCTCTGTGTTGCTACCGGCGGTGTCGCGCTTCTAAATTCGGTGACGAGTAGGCATACACTGCGGTAAACAAAGAGGATAAGTATAAACCAAGACTTACAAAGATAGATAAAAAGAAAGATAATGGTAAAAAAAATAAAAAATAAAAAATAAAAAAATGATTAAATTAACAAAAATAAAGCGTTCTTAATATTACAATCCCCGGCAACGGCGCCAAAAACTTGATGGCTCAAAAGCTACCTTTAAAACCGTAGGCAAGTGCGCCTATCGTTTTATAGTATAGATTATTGAGTACCGAGTGTCATTCCCACGAGGATTGTAAGTACTAATAATTACCGTCTTTTTGTTATTTAATCTAACAATTTTCAGAGTTTTTGTTTGATGAAAAAGGAAAACAAATTATAAATTGTAAAAATGAAGGAAGATTTGTAAAATAAGAAATCAAGAGATAGAAATGTGTTTGAATATAAATCCCTCTAGAATGTTTTTGTGATTTGACAAATTAAAATACAACCGTAGGCCCTTAAGCAAAAACCAACCTCTTTTAATAAAATATCATGTCTTGTGGACCGTAGAAATTCCCAATTTAAGTTAAACCCTTTCTCAAGGCGAAAAACTTCTAATCTCAAGTTGATTAACTGAAATCTCTTTCTAGTTAAAACCCCCAAGACAGCATTATAACGATTTGTGAATTCCCATATTAGGTTTGACCCTAATCCAGAAGATTTATGTCGTCCTATATCTAGGATTGCATGCAACTCTTTTCACTTATATAGGTTCTATTTCACCATGAATCTCTCGATTTCCCGGATGAAAAATAAACTTCAAATCAATATTGCGCATATATCAATTCGAAAGAACGAAGCATAATATAAGTGAATCACACAAAATATGAAGATTTTATTAAAAACATACACACCTTAATCACAAATCCATTCTAGAGTTCATAACATTCAAACACTAGGAGTTTAGCTACACATGATTTTGACCAAAGAAATAAATTACACAAGAAGATTTAAGTATTGTAGACATGGTGTACTTATCTTTCTCAAAATCTCAATTGACTTCTTTCTTGATTGATGATGTTGCTCCAAGCCTTCTTCTCCAATATTGCCCCAAGCTTTCTCCTCCAAGACCCCTTGATCCCAATTCTACTTAATGAGATGAGTACAATGAATATTTCCTGAGTATCTAATGAATGCCTCTCCCAACTTCAACCCTTGGCTTTTATAGGCAACCAATACATTGATAGTACTCTCTTTTGTTAAACAATTGCCTCCATTTTCATTGTTGGTTGGTGAATTCTTGTACTCAATTGATGATTGAGGGAATATGGGGACATGTTGCAGCAAAATTGGGTGTTAAAGGTGTATAAAAGTGGTCAAAAGGCTTGGTAGGTGAGTTTTCCATAATTTTCGCATGGAAAAGTTGCGAGAAAAGTGCCGGACACGCCGTGTCGCCCCGAACGGCCGGGCCGTCTTTGTTTTATATCACAGGGACTCGGGGAAACATGGTCGTGCTCCCAACACGGCCAGGCCGTGTCTCTCGACACGGCCGTGTTGGGAACACGGCCTGGCCGTGTCGGGAGGCTGTTTTGTGCGAAAAAATCGAGTTTTTAGCTCCGTGAACACGGCCGTGTTGCCCGACACCTGCCCGTGTTGGACCAAAAGGCCCCGAAATGACGCGTTTGGCTTGGAATTTCGAGCGTTTTTGCATCCTTAAACTCCCTGGTATGTTTTGACATGAATCCATGGTCCGAAATTCACCAAAATTAGCCCCGAATGGTCAATCTACATCAATAAAATCACCTCGGAGTAATATGAACTATGTACAATCAAAAATTTACAAAACTAACAATAAAATAACTCGAATTCTACTCAAATATACACATAAAACATGCATAAAAAGACCCTTATCAACCTCAAATTTGTGCAAGTGAAAGTGCTAAGGCTAATACAACAAGATATATGAAAGTGTTTGCTTGATTGCTCTTTGCTTGTGTAGAGTGTTGTATGTTGTTGCTTGAATGAAGCCTCTATTTATAGGAGAGGACTTGGCTTTCATTTCCAGACATAGGCTCCTCCTTGGGGAGTGATTTGTTGCAAAAGAAACCATTTAAAATCATCAATAGAGCTGTTAGAAATCAATCCTACAAAATAGGGAAAAGCTGTCTGAAAATGCAACGGATAGTTTGCTGATAAACAAGGGGTGCGATCGGTCGCGCAGAGATAACATTGAAATTAAATTTCAGCAAATTTTACACAGGGGGACCGGTCGGAGGGGGGTGCGACCGGTCGCCCTTAACTATGACCGGTTGAGGTTGAAAGAAATACGAAACAGAGAAGACTGAACCAAAGGAGCTGCTCTGTGTACGGGTTGCCCGGGGGTCGGCCTGGTCGCGCCTCCCCCATTTTTCTTACGCCCCATTTTCTGTTTCAAAACTCAACTCAGGTACGGGTTGCCCTATAGGGCGACCGGTCGAGCCTGAAACAAATGTGTTGTCCAATTTTTTTATCGAAAATAAACTCCAAAAAATACTCCGAAAAATAGTAAAAACATTTTAAGACGGTCGAAAGTATTTAGACAATATTTAGGGACATTGTTTTGGTTTAAAAACTCATTTGAACAAAATCGAACAAAATCATCAAAACCATGATAAAAACATTTATCTAACAAGGTACCATATGAACAGGCCTGAGAAAACCCCTGTATGGCTTCTTCGATTTCTCGATAAAGAGAAATATGACCAACAGTGTTTCGAATGTATATTAAAAGAATTTATTTTTTTAGACTTCTTACTATTAGATAGTGTCCATAAATCTCATAATAAGTGCCTAAAGATTCACAGTGAACTTCGATGGGAGTTTCTCTTGAAGCAATAACGCGTTGATCTAGTCGCCACCGGAGCCACAAAGGACTATCTAAATTGATTCGTTTCTGATGATAAGCTCCAATTGCATCACAGGAATTAGAAAAAAAGGTTCTTTCGTATATTTTATTATTTTCAATTCTTTTATTTTGATGGTTTCTGCGATTCCATAGATTATACCTATTTACACAAATACCTCGACGATTCCCGCTCGTTAATACATAGAGTCCAATAAGAATATCTTGAGTTGATACGGAAATAGGATCTCCAATAGCTGGAGACAAAAGATTCATATGAGAAAACATAAGTAAACGGGCCTCCGCTTGAGCCTCCAAAGATAAAGGTACATGAACAGCCATTTGATCCCCATCCAAATCTGGATTGAATCCCTTACAAACTAATGGATGTAAACAAATAGGAATAGAAGATTCCATCTATGCAACCACCCCTAATCCTATGAAACATTGATACAGAACAAGACAACACAATTGAGGATGCGTGTTGGATATATATACATATAAAATTATATATTTTTTATATTATTGAAATTATAGACATACTACGTACAATTAAAAAAACAACGCTTCCACATAAAAAAACTCAAATTCCAGAAATACTCAAATGTGAAATATGATAACTCACATAGATACACACAAAATATGCTGAAAATATTATCAAATTTAAAATGTGATAATTAACATAGATCTACACATAATTTCGTCGGTAAAAAATCAATTTGTTGTAGTGTTATGCCAAATGACAAGATTGTTTTTAACAGACACATAGTGTTAAATGAGAATGAGTTTCCTTTCATCAATCAGCAGAAGGAACCTAATGTTGTCACTAGCAATAAGGAACAACATATTACAAATTTTACTATGACACATATCCGTGCACAATTAAACACTGTCACCCAATATATTTCCAATCTTTCACAACCTACTGCTTCACATAACACCAATAATCTTACACCCCAACATCAATCTCAATCCCCTCACATACAAGAACATGATCACCAGAATACACACAACACTACTTTCAGCTCAAATGTGCATTTATAACATGTTTCCTCAATTTCTTTGATAACGTCGGAGAACACAATATGGGTGTACACTAACGCAACATGTTTTTCAATGTCTAAAGGTGTCCTGCAATTTGGATGAAAAGATCCGCACTCTATATTTAGTTTATCGGATGCATGTCGTTGCGAGTCCATTGCGCTATCAAAATGCATGACAAATTCAACCAAAGTTGCTTGAGGATTGGTGAAACCCCCTAACCAGCTATTTATGCTTTCTGACCTTGATGTAGTTCTTAGCAGTCCCCCTATTGGTATGCCTCTAAAATAGGCGGGGATCCAACTCTGTCTAAGTTCATATATTGTTATAAACCATGGATGTGACGTTAACTGAAAATCCTTCATAACATCATTCCATTTTGTTTCAAAGTCTGCTGGTTCTAGGTAGTTGTCCCATACAACACCACTAAGCCTTTGTTTGAAATTGTCATCTTTAAGCAATGCATGTCCATCGGCTCCATTCGGATCGATTGCAACTCTATATGTCGTCTTGTGATAAATGTATTTATTGAAGATCATTCGTCTTAGATCCAAATGAAATTTAAGAAACAAGAACATAGAAATAAGATTCATATATATATATATATATATAAAGGATCGTTCATCTTAGATCCAATTGAAATTCAAGAAATAAGAACATAGAAATAAGATTCTTATTCTCAATTTTATACGAGATACTAATTAGCTTCATTAAATCACAAATTATTGAAAATATTCAATTTGGATCCTAAAGTATAATTAATTTTATTTATTTTAGCCACATATTTAATTAATCCAAACAAACTTGAACAATATTGTGTTTGATTCTACTTAATTTATTACAATATAGAAGTGAAATGTACCTTTTAGTTTGGTCTTACTATTAGTTTTTTATTTTACTTTTTTTTTTTAATTTATCAAAATCCGTCACTAATCTCTCGGCAATTCGTCGGTAATTACCAACAGAAGAGCCCATCGCTGATAACGACAAATATATCCGTCGGCAACCTTTTATAAGAAAATCGGTCGCTAATCTCTCAACATCCGTAGGCAATTACCGACAGAAAATGCTTGTCGGTAAATAACGAGAGATATTTTCGTCGGTAATTTCTTGGTCAGTAATCTCACCAATTCGTCAGAAACTTTGGCGGTAGAATTTTTCGAGAACTGTACCTTCAGATTAACGAGTGATTATTATCTGTCGTTATATTCCGTCGGTGATCTGTCGGTATTCTATCGGTAATTTTATAAATGTATATCCGTCACTAAGTCTGTCGAGAATGCAGCCGAAAAATGACAGTTGATTAATTCCGTCGGGCTTTCTAACTCAAATGCACAATGGTAAAGATGATTTGTGGAAGATTCAAATGAGACAAAATTACCCAGTTAGTTTTGTAACTAATAACTAAAAAGCGATCGTAAAAAGGTTACGCAAATTATTCAAATGACACGATAGTCATATAACTGTGTACGATTTTGCTAAAATAGTCCTAAAAATGTACGATATACAAAATAGTCCTATAACTTGTCTTGAGTCACAATTTTGGTCCTACTTTCACCAAAAATTAGGAATTGTACGTTCCTTACACGTGAATGAAATCCGTGGAATTCTCAATTAATAGTGAAGTTTGGACCAAAATTGTGACACAAGTATAAGTTACATGACTATTTTGCTAACGCGTGCATTATGCGGGGACTATTTCGCAAAACCATATATAATTATATGACTATATTGCAAACTGGTGCACTTTGTAAGACCTTTTTGCGACCGTATTTTAGTTATGAGACTAATTTTGTATTTTTGCTAATGAATTATGATGATTTTGTCTTATGCTTTAATCATGTGTTATAATTATATATATGGTAATGGTACAAAATAACCATTTAGAAAATGTAAAGATTAAATATAGCCATCTTTTGTAGACACATCTTTTTTAGCCATTTTGGGGTATAAAATGACATGCATACCCTTCTAGCATATTTGTTTGATATTTGGATTATTTCTCTCTCTTTCACTTATCTCTATGTATCATCTTACTCTTTTTTTCAAACTTTTTTTTTAAAAATTGAACTTGTATTTATCATTTTTAAATATGCAATATGAGTGTTGAATTACAGATATCGAAAAGAGGATTAATTTGATATATTATACATACAAAACTGATTTAAAACGAAAAAGTTATGTGAATTCAAAGTTTTTTGGAGAAAAACAAAATAACTGGATTATAATAACTGTTGTGACTCGATATCGAGTCACAAGGATGTGTGTTTTTGTGCAGTTAATTGACTCAAGGGCAAATTGGGTTTTTTGCACCCCAAAATGGCTAAAAAAGATGTGTTTGAAAAACATGACTAAAAAACATCTTGGTTTGATGGGAAAGGCTAAAAAAACCACGCGATTATATATTGTCATCTTAGGTATATTATCGTATCACAAAGTTGCCCTTGAAAGTATGAACCCTTTGTCTACATTCTCTAATTTGGGTGAAATCTCAACGATTTGTTTGTACTTCTGCTTTCTTGTAATTCGACTGTGGTTGGTAGGAGTCATTTATATTAGCTATGGCTTTAACTATAAAATCTCAAAGCTTTGTTTTCTTTAAAACCTCTTCAAGATCTTTTTCTTGAGAACTAAATATTTCTCCTTTTGATTGTCGAAATTAAATCCCTAAAAAAAATTCATGAGATTCAAATTTTTGTCTCGTATTCATTCGTCATTGGCTTTTTGAATTCTTGCACCACAGTTGAACTAGTCCCCATATAAATTAACTCATATATGTAAAGGCACCATAAGAACATCTTGTGCACTTTTCTTTACGTATAATGACGATTCACTTTGACTTAGTCCAAATCTATTGAACAAAAAAAAATAAAAAACTGTCAATCTTGCTATTCCAGGCTCGTGGCGCTTGTTTTAGTCCATATAAGAATTTTCTAAGTCAATACACTTTTTCTTCTTTGTCTTTGACAATATAGCCTTTAAGTTGATGCACATAAACTTTTTCATAAGTCGCTATGAAGGTGAGATATGTCAAAAGTGATGGTCCTAGAATTAGGCTAGCTCTCAAATACAAGCACAACCATTGTTTGCTCGATACTCAATGTTTTCACAATAAATAGTATTAATGGTGAATTAATTTCAATACAGTCGATGTGATGTTGCTGATGCAACATTATCACACTGATTTGCTAAGAATATATATAATATGCAAAATCTTATATCGTAAATTTTATCACATTTTACATTGCTTGCACTATATTGATTATGTGCCACGTGTAATTAGATATTGTTATATGTAGATGCAATATAGCACAATAAAATGGTGATAAAAGATATGGTGGGAGGGTACTCAAATGTCGGCACATTGCAAGTAGATTTTAAGAACTTTAAGAGAGATTTAAAAACATATAGATGTGAGACAGATGCACAATTAATCATAGACGAATTCCTCAAAAAAAAGGAAGTTTGTCAAGGAATGACATTCAATTACGACGTTGATGAAAATGAACAACTGACATGACTATTTTGGACAAATCAGACATCGATCATGAACTACGCTGTCTTCGGAGATGTAATTTCGTTTGATGCCACATATAACACCAACAAGTATTCGATTTCCTTAACCCAAATATTTTCAATGAAAATTCCTATATAATTCACAAATGCAACATACATATATAGGACATAAAAAATTGTACATCACTGATTTGCATAGTTAGTCTAGAATTAACAAATATCAATTGTCTACAACATACGTATATTTCTACCTTAAAATCATACATCAATGTGATGCATTATATGTGAAATATAATGCATAAATAATCTGGACTTAACGTATTCCAAATGTTGGCTAAAATGTTTAGGTACAAAATGGTGTTTGCTATATTTACAGGGGCTAACAAACATAGAAAATGTGTTACATTTGCAGTCGGTTTGATATTAAAGAAACATATAGAGTCGTACGTATGGTTATTCAAGAACGTTTTAGAGGCAATTGGTAAGGAACCATTATACATCATTACTGGCCAAGATCCAACAATGAAGAACACCATCCAAATAGTTTTTATACAGGCAGTGTTAGAATACTGTGTGATATTGGTTGCATATTTTGTCTTAATAGGGGATCATGATTTCATAGGTAAGCTTTTTATGCTACGTTGGCTTAAACAAAAATGACCTTAAATCATCTTCAAAAATTGCGCACACATGTGGTTTCAATAAAGATACCATTGCAAGTTCTAAAGTTTTAACAATCATGAATAACACACTCAAGAAAAAATAAGACTGCATAATATAAAAGTATTTAAAGGCACAAAAGCTCATAGGCTTATTTTTCACATCTTGCTCAAATAACCAATTTTCTCAATCAATACCAAACATACAAAATATATCTTCTCAACAAACTTCACTGCAATAGTCAGCTGACACACATCAGAGTTTTCATTTCGATCTTCACTCAACTTCTTACAATCTTCAACTTGGCTGCTTCGACTCAGCTTATATAATATTATCTATAACATGTTGAATTTACAACAGAATTGGAGTGCCAACTTCCTAATCTAAGTTTTACATAGCATCATCAAAATCTATTACATAAATTTCCCAACAAACTTCATTATATCTTTTTTCGTGCAATCAATATCCTTAATAAGAGTTTCATTCTCTTTTTCAAGGTTTCTAACCTTATCAAGAGTAATATCATGAGTAGGGATGACAAAATGACCCGCCCCGACGGGAACCCATCCTGCCCCACCCCGCCCCGTGACCCGTGGCGAGTCTAGGTATCTCCTCCGCCCGTGGGTACCCGCCCCATGCTATTTTTTTATTTTTTAAATATATACAATGTATATTTTACATGTATATTAAATAAATAATGTAGTTTTATATATTTAATATTATATTTAACATATATAATGACGAATTTTATAAACAATATGTATTTATAATACAAAATATAATATTAAAAAATTATTAATAATATAAAATATAAGATAAAAATAAAAAAAATTCAACACAGGGCGACCCGCCCTGCCCCGTGGAGGGGACGGGGTGGGTCTGGGTATCGAGATACCCGCCCCGCCCCACCCCATTGCCATCCCTAATCACGAGCACTAGTAAGATATTCATAAGAAACAAGTAAACTATCATTTTTGTTTTTCATATTTTTGTATTTACAAGCATGCTTTAGAATTCATTTTGAAGTTCATCATAATCATCTTGTAGTTCAATAATGAAAGAGATAGAAGAATTAGAACGTACTTCATTGTCTTCATTGATGCCCATTAGACATTGCTTGGTTTCTTCATCATCGGATGTTGCAAAAAGCTCATCTCATGTTTTTGCTTCAGCTTTGACATTCAAAGCTTTTAATTTTCTATGAGATTGCTCATTCTTCCTTTGTTCTTCCTCCCCTCCCCTTTTGGACAACCGGCAACATAGTTTCTGGGTTTTTTTGCACTTGAAGCAAGATTTGCTTCTTGCTTTTCTTTCCTTGTTTTTATTTATAAATTTTGTATATTTTCTAACAAGTTCATCATCTTCATCTTCTTCATGTTCTTCATCATCACTTGAATAACAATTTTTGATTTTGAGGCAAGTCTTTTGGAGTTGATCTCATATCCGGTTGAGAAGTTGATGCTTTTAAATTACTCCTTTCGTTGGTATAAACTCCATAGATGATAAGATTGCCAATAATCGCATCAGAATTTAGAGTTTCCAAATTTTGAGCTTCCGAGATAGCGGTAACTTTTTTGGACCAAGAAGCGGGAAGAGCATTTATAACTTTGGTGACTTAATTGTCTTTAGAAATAATTTTCCCAAGTGCAACAACAAGATTTACAATATTGTCAATCCTATCAACCATTTTGGACATATTTTCTCCATCAATCGTAGTGAAATTTTCGGAATCTTTGACCAACATGGTCTTTCGAGCTTGTTTCACTTTCTTTGTGCCTTCATAGATAACTTCTAATTTTTTCCACACATTATGAACGGATCGAATATCTCTGATACGATTATACTCCGTAGCGGTAAGAGAACAATGAAGAATATTTAGAGCTTTACCGTTTAAAGAGAATATTTTCTTGTCTTCATTATCAAAGTCCTTGAGAGCTTTAGGAATTTGAGATATGTCCTCTTTTTTATTCATAGGGATGGATACTCTATTTATGACCGCATTTCAAATATTGAGTCCACAACCTTGTAAGAAACACTACATTCTATCTTTCTAAAATGCATAATTGTTGGAGTCGAAAAGAGGTGGCCTATTGAATGAAGCATCGGTTCGAAGATAGCCATGGATCTTTCTTCTTTACTCGCAAATATTAAATGAGTTTGCTAAAGAGTTTGACTCTGATACGACTTGTTAGTCTAAGTGACTACGAAAATTTATGGGGTTGAATATTGATTGGTATGAGTTTTGCATGTATTTTGTGCTTAATTGTGGCTAGAATAAGTTGATATGCATGCATTACTTGAGTAAAAAGGCTATATTCTTGTAAAGTGGAAAAGGTATTACGTTTTGCTCGTTTTGTTGGAATTAATCGATATTTGTAGCATTTGGCAATAATTATGAGCATTGCGGTAAAGGACCGCCTATAATCGAGCTAATGTATGATGTTTGGAATTGAATCGAGAAGAAGTCAGACAAACCGGGCAAGAAACAGAAAGAAACGAACACGTATCAGCTCCAGCAGGTGCACACGGGCAGGGTGTGCGTCCATAGCACGACTCGTGCGCCATCAAGACTGAAGACTTTGCCCACGGCCTGACGCACGGGTTGATTGTGCATGGAACGCATGACCTGTGTGTCGATTCAGTGCGAGAATCATCTTACGACCTGACGCACAGGCTGGTCGTGCGCGAGGCGCACGACCCGTGCGGGAAAACAGAGGTTTGACAAATTCTAATTAGGTGTTGACCCACACGGAGTATAAATAGAGATGATGCGGTCACAAACAAGGACACACTGTTTTTTGCCCTAGAAAGCAGAAAAAAGAGAAACCTTCTACCAGAGGATTCGAGAGATTGATCGAGGTTGCAACCACGAGCTTGAGGATTGAAGATAGATCGAGAGATCATCGACATCCCTGAGTTTGCTCATTCCATAGTATCGTTTATTTTCGATTAGTTAGATATGAACTTGAATAATGTGTCTATGAATTATTTATTTCCCATGTCTGGCTAAACATCTTGTGATTCCCGGGTTTGGAATTAGGTTAATGGATATTTTTGTTGATGTTTAATTGCTATTGAAGTTATTACTTTCAGACCCTATTCGAGTACTTTGTTTTGTTACTTGGTTTTATCAAATGGCCATTGGTTTAACTTGCTTTGATGTATTGATTCATAATTTGGGATATGAGTTTCAATACTAGATCTTTGAGTACTTGACATGAATATTTGCAAGATTGAGAAGTCTGTGAATATTTGTGAGGATTTATAATCTTTTATGATTTTGGGAGTTGGATATCTTTTGTTGAGTAGAGATGCTAGCATAGATAATCCAATCAACATTTTTACATACATCTTGAGAGAGAGGGTAAAATACTTTTCGTGATTGTCTTATAGGGAAGAATAATAATAATTTTTCTTGTGATTAATCTGATGACAAAAAGAGATATTAACTGAACCATAACCCAAGAATCAATTCATCTCCTTGATCTTTCAATCAACTCTTACTTTGTCTTTTTATGATAAATTCTTGTCTTGCTTTTACAAAATCAATCACCCAATTTCGATCATCTAGATAAAAATAAGACTATTATAATCTCAATACTTAGTACAATAATTTATTAGTCTCTATGGATTCAACCTTGCTAATCATATTCTATAAACTACACCGTACACTTGCAGTGAAGCTAAAAATAAGGCAAACAAGTTTTTGGTGCCGTTGCCGGGCACTAATTAGATTGTTAGTATTAATACTACGATAAATAGAATTATTTTTAATTTATATATTTTTTTCTTTCTTTTTATTTGTTGTTTAATTCTACTCCTACTGTGTTTGACTTGTTTCCTTTAGTTGGTTCAGGTAGTGCATGAACACTCGTTCGAAGCAAAGGGAATTAGCACCGTTAATACTGGAGGTTGAGGCTTTTGCTAGGTGAATTAGTACGGCTACTAAACAGGCAGAAAGACAGCAAGATCAGGTTATGGAGGATGTGGAAGAGAATAACGGGGGTAATAACGGAGGCAACAACGGAGGTAACAATGGGGCCAACATGGTCATTAATGAGCTACCAGTACCAGACGTCCCGGCAGTCCAGCAGCAAGCGATTCGCAATTACTTTCACCCATAAACAAATCGCAACTATGGTGGAATTTCCAATGTCCCAATTAATGCGAATAATTTTGAGCTGAAGCCAGCACTGATCTCGATGGGGCAACAAAATCAGTTTGGGGGTTTTCCGTCTGAGGATCACAACTCTCATCTTGCGAACTTCATGCAAATTTGCAACACAATCCAGATGAATGGGGTAACTGATGATGCTATACGTTTGCGCCCATTCCCTTTCTCTTTAAGGGATAAGGCTAGAAACTGGCTAGGCACACTAACTCAGGGGAGTGTGAATACTTGGGATGAGCTGAGTCAGAAATTCCTGTTCAAATACTTCCCACCAAGTAAGACACTGCAGCTTAAAAGTGAGATCACACATTTCAAACAGTTTGATTCTGAGCCACTGTATGAGGCCTGGGAGAGATTCCATGATTTATTGAGGAAGTGCCCGCAACACGAATTTCCAGAGGATCAGCAGCTTTGCTTCTTTTATAATAGGTTAATGGGACATACTAGGTCATTTGTGGATGCCGCCGCAGGAGGCGCTTTACTGGCTAAATTTCCACAATATGCATTCAACTTGTTGGAAGAGATGGCAATGAATAGCTATCAGTGGCCCTCCGAGAGGACTAATGTGAAAGGGGTAGCCGAAGTCTCTGATTCAGACCCAATTAAGACATTGACAACTCAGATGACTGCGTTGAAAAATCAGTTGAGTGTATTGACGAAGGGGACTGATGGAAACGCGGGTGCAAGTAATGGGGGAGTTCCTCTAGATCCCATGGAGGAAGCAAATTATGTCAATAATCGGAATTTCAATAATTACCGGAACAATCTGACTCCTACTCATTACCACCCGGGTTTGAGGAACAATGAAAACTTCTCCTACGCAAATATGAAGAATGTGATGCAACCACCACCGGGGTTTAATGTGACAAATGGTGTCATAAATTCTGAGACTAAGCCATCTATGGAGGACATCTTCACCTCGTTTATGAATGAGACGAGGAACCGATTTAATAAGGATGAGGCGAAGCTGGATAAAATTAAGAATCATATCACTCAATTGGCCAACACCATATGGGGTCCCATATGAAAAATCTTGAAACCCAAATTGGCCAATTAGCTACGATTATTTGTGGGCAGCATCAGAAAGGCCAGTTTCCGAGAAACACTGAGGTAAATCCAAAGGAGTAGTGTAAAGCCATTCGTCCGAGGAGTGGAATAGAATACGAGGGTCCGAGAATACTAGAAAATACTTAAGATACGCAGGGGTGCACGACCGTGTGCCACCGCACGGCCAGGTCGTGCGTCCTATAGAGACATCAGCTGTTGTTCCGGGAGACGCGGAAACTGAAACAAATGGCGATGTTGAGGCTGAGGAAGGAGTTGAGGGTCATATTGCTGAACAAAAAGGGGCTAGGAAGCTTAAATCTTCCTTTAACACTGATTTTTCTAAACTTACTACTCCCCTTCCTTTTCCTCAATGATTTCAAAACAAAAAGTTAGATTCGCAATTTGTAAAGTTCTTGGATATATTTGAGAAACCGCATATTAACATACCTTTTGCAGATGCATTGGAGCAGATGCGCTTAAAGGATGTTATGTCAAAGAAGAGAAAGATGACTGGTTTCGAGACAGTCAATCTGATAGAGGAGTGCAGTGCAATAATCCAGAGAAAACTACCACAGAAACTGAAAGATCCGGGAAGTTTCACTATCCCTTGTGCAATTGGTGGTGTTTTCTTTAATAAAACACTTTGTGATCTAGGAGCAAGTATTAACTTAATACCCTTGTCTATTTTCAGGAAACTCGGACTAGGAGAGGTGAAGCCGTCTACGGTCACTTTGCAACTTGCGGATCGATCACTCACGTATCCGAAGGGAATCATCAAGGATGTGCTCGTGAAAGTCGATAAATTCATATTCCCTGTGGATTTCTTAGTGCTAGACATGGAGGAAGATCACGACATTCCTTTGATACTTGGGCGTCCATTCTTGGCTACCGGGAAGGCCTTGATAGATGTGCAAAAGGGAGAACTCACATTACGGGTTAATGATGAGCATGTTTTATTTTCTATCTATAAGGCAATACAATTTCATAATGGTGTTGAGAACTGTAGTTTCATAGACGTAGTTGAGTCTTGCATTGATGAGTACGTAGATCATACATTGTCTAAGGATGATTTAGAGTTTGGATTGACACATTCGTGTTCGACGTCAAGTATGATGCTTGATTTCGATAATCAAGACTTGTATGACTATGTTTGTGCTTTAGATAATATGCAGGAGCTACCGAGAAGCGCGAGAGGTGAACACACGAAGAAAAACGTGCGGGAGTCAATTCTGCAGGGGCGCACAACCCGTGCATCGGAGCATGCCCTGGTCGTGCGCAATGCCGAAGCGAATGATGGAAAACTTGAAGCACGCACGACCCATGTGTGTGATCACGACCAGGTCGTGCATGAGGCCAAAGAAAAGAATGAAACAACTGAAAAATGCATGGCATGTGCGTCTGAGCACGGGCAGCCTGTGTGTGAACCTGAGGTGCTCGTTTCGAACCTAGACTCAATCCATTGCCCAAGCATCTCAAATACGCATTCCTTGGAGCAAATAACACGAATCCAGTAACCGTATCATCCCTTTTAACTTCAGCTCAACTTGATAAATTGCTTAGGGTGTTGAGAAAACATAAGTCTGCGATAGGTTGATCAATTTTTGATTTAAAAGGCATAAGTCCATCGATTGTCACGCATAAAATTCGAATAGAAGATGTCTATAAACCTTCAATGCAGAATTAAAGAAGATTGAACTCTATAATGCAAGAGGTTGTTAGGAAAGAGGTTTTAAAATGGTTAGATGCTGGAATTGTTATGTTATTTCGGATAGTTCTTGGGTGAGTCCGGTACAAGAGGTATTAATGGATGATTTTTCTGTATTTGGAGATTCTTTTGATCACTGTCTTGACAATCTTTCTCTAGTTTTACAGCGATGCAAGGACACTAACCTTGTTTTGAATTGGGAGAAGTGCCATTTTATGGTACGAGATGGCATTGTTTTAGGCCACCGAGTTTCTTCTGCAGGTTTAGAAGTGGACAGAGCGAAGATTGTAGCGATTGAGAAACTCCCACCTCCAACAAATGAGAAGGCATCAGAAGCTTCTTGGGGCACGCCGGATTCTATAGAAGGTTCATTCGTGACTTTTCTAAAATCACCAAACCTTTGAGTCAGTTATTAGAAAAAGATAATGCTTTCAATTTTTCCGATGATTGTTTGCAGGCATTCGAGATTTTGAAGAAGGCGTTGGTGACAACACCAATTCTTGTAGTTCCGGATTGGAGTCAGCCCTTTGAGCTGATGTGCGATGCCAGAGACTTTGCGATTTGGGGAACATTGCGGGTCGAGAAAAGGGATAAGTTGTTCAGAGCCATCTATTATGCGAGCAGAACATTGGATAGTGCCCATCAGAATTAAAACTACCACTGAGAAGGAAATACTGGCAATCGTTTTTGCATTCGATAAGTTCCGATCTTACTTGATTGGAACCAAGACGATAGTCCACACCGACCATGCGGCAATCAAATATCTATTTGAGAAGAAAGATGCCAAACCGAGACTGATTCGGTGGATCCTTTTGTTACAGGAATTCGATGTGGAAATCAGAGATAGAAAGGGTTGTGAGAATGTGGTAGCAGATCACTTGTCCAAATTGGAGTACAAGAAGGATGAGAAAGAGGGTACTGATGTGATCAAGGAGGAGTTCACCGATGAGCAGCTTTTAATGTTACAGGCTAAATTCCCATGGTATGCAGATTTTGTGAATTATTTAGTAGCGGGAGTCATGCCTCCGGATTTATCTTCCTATCTAAAGAAGAAGTTCCTCCATGACGTCAAGTTATATATGTGGGATGAACCCTTGCTCTTTAAGAGGTACGCAGACACGCGCGATCATCAGACGATGTGTGCCTCAAGAAGAGTGGGAGGGAGTTATACAACAGTGCCATTCTTCACCTTCCGAGGGACACTTCGGTCCAACACGCACTGCGGCAAAGGTATTGCAGAGTGGGTTATACTGGCCCACTTTGTCTAATGATTGTTATTTATATGTGCAGCAGTGTGATAGATGCCAGCGGATGGGGAACATTTCGAGACGACATGAGATGCCCATGACCAATGTGATGGAAGTCGAGCTCTTTGATGTGGGGGGATTAACTTCATGGGGTCCCTTTCCATCTTCTTCGGGCTATCAGTACATTCTACTTGCAGTGGAGTACGTATCTCGATGGGTTGAGGCGATTCCGTCACAAATGAATGATGCACGAGTAGTGATGAAGTTCCTAAAGAAAAATATATTCACTCGGTTTGGAACCCCGAGAGCGTTGATTAGCGATGGGGGGTCATACTTTGTGAATAAATTGATGAGCAATCTACTTGCAAAGTACGGGGTTAAGCATAAGGTGGCATTAGCATACCATCTATAAGAAAACGGGCAAGCAGAGGTAGCCAATCGTGAGATTAAGAAAATCTTAGAAAAGACAGTGAATATAAATCGCAAGGATTGGGTTATGAAGTTAGATGATGCGTTATGGGCATATCGAACTGCATTCAAGACACCATTGGGCACATCGCCTTATCAGCTGGTATTCGGGAAATCGTGTCACTTGCCCATGGAATTAGAGCACAAGGCGTTTTGGATTGTAAAGAAGTTAGATTTTGACTTCAAAACAGTGGGTGAGAAGAGGCTTTTGCATTTGAATGAGATGGAGGAATTCCGAGATGAAGCCTGTGAGAACTCCCGAATTTACAAGGAGCGCACTAAGAGATGGCATGGCCGAATGATAAAGAAAAGAGAGTTTTTATCGGGTGAACAAGTGCTCTTGTTCAACTCGCATCTTAAACTCTTTCCCGGGAAACTCAAGTCTCGGTGGTCGGGGCCGTTTGTGATTAAGAAGGTGTTAAATCCTCCAGGAATAGTGGAATTGTTGACCCAGGATGGGGAGACGTTTATGGTGAATGCCAGAGGATCAAGCACTACTTTCATAGAGATCAAAAGGAAAAGGTGACATGCCTCAACTTGTGAGAACCGTGATAGAGTATACAGGCGTCAAGCTATAGACGTTAAATTTAGCGCTTGTTGGGAGGCAACCCAATGGTTTGTGTATTTTTTTCATTTTCCCCTTTGATAGTTGGGATTTAATTGCTTTCCTATAAGAAAAAAAATGATCGAAATTTTGGAGTTTTGGTACGGCATCCCGCACGGGCAGGGCGTGCTCTATGTGCACGGCCCGTGCGTGCTTCAGGGATGTGGAATGGGCTCACGGCATCACGCACGGGCAGGGTGTGCGCCATGCGCACGGGCAGTGCGTGCCTACAAGTTTTGATAATTTTCTACGGCATGACGTACGGGCAGCCCGTGCGCAGGGTGCACGGCCCATGCGTCTTTCAGCTGAACTTAAAACAGACGCGACCCATGTACGAATTTTCACTTCAAAAACTTCCTTGAGCCCTAATCTTGAAAAAGCTCGCGCACCACCTCTCAATTTTTGATAATATCACTTTGTTTTCATCACAAAACTCATCCCCCACACTAACCACGCACAAATTGAACACTCAAACTTGCTATGGAGTGAGATTTTGGTTGAAAGGAGCAGCTAGGGTTCCAAATTCGCCTCTTTCCTAATTTCCGAGAATTCCGGTAAGAACTTCAAGTTTTTTTTCGAATTTCTTGTAGATTATGGATTAGAGTTTATATGTGGTGCATAGTTTGATGAATTCGCCATGTTTTACTTGAATTATTCTATGGGGCATTTTATCGAACACCTTGTGGGCTTGTTTAATTGAGGTATAGTTGATGAATTGGTGATAAATCTTGCATGAGCTTGATTATTTAGGTGTTAGTGGCTATGATTCTCTGCAATTGCATTGTTATTTGGGCTTGGGAGCTTAATTGTTGATTAAATTGTAGAGAAGAGACATTATGCCTTGTTTGATTTGTTTGTATTGAATTCATCTTGTTCTTAGTATAATTGGCATGTTCGGAATGTCACATTTGTTTTGCTAGTTACAGACTTGAACTTGTGGTTGACCGAAGGAACCAACAGGGTCGGGGAAGACGCCCAAGGAGGGCTGCAGCCGAACAGCAAGAGGTGCATCCAGATAGCCCCGCGGATTATGGAATTATTTTGACTGAGGATGATGATCTGCAGCGATGGAGTAAGTTGATCACCTGCTCATTTACACCGATGCGATATGCTGATGATGAGTGTACCCAAGCCCTTGGGATACATGACGATGTTTGGCAACTATTTGAACGGGGGTTGGGTGGACCGCGTTCATGCAGGGGCGGTGGCCGACATATAAAAAATAGCGCTTGAGTTCCTCAGCACACTTGACATATATGAAAGGAGAGGGAACTTCGAGCCTGTTGAGGTCAGTTTTTAGCTGGGCCACGAGCGAAGGCGTTTATCTATCGCCCAGCTCAATGCCATCCTTGGGGTACCTACCGACGCCCCATTAAAAAATGCAGAGCGCTATAGCCAGTATGAACCCCGTTTTCCGGTATATTCAAAGATCACGGCTCACTCAGTCTTCGCCCGACACAATAATAGGGGTATGCAAGTTCGGGAGCTATACCTACTGTGGTGTATGCTAACCCATACCCCCTACAACACGGCGGCCCATGTTAGATAAATGTTTTTATCATGATTTTGATGATTTTATTCGATTTTGTTCAAATGAGTTTTTAAACCAAAACAATGTCCCTAAATGTTGTCTAAATACCTCCGATCGACTTAAAATGTTTTTACTATTTTTTGGAGTTTATTTTTGATAAAAAATTGGACAACACATTTGTTTCAGGCTCGACCGGTCGCCCTATAGGGCAACCCGTACCTGAGTTGAGTTTTGAAACAGAAAATGGGACGTTAGAAAAATGGGGGAGGGCATGGTCGACCTCTGGGCGACTGGTACCTGGGAGTTGCTCTTTTGGTTCAGTCTTCTCTGTTTCATATTTTTATCAACCTCAACCGGTCATAGTCAAGGGCGACCGGTTGCACCCCCCTCCGACCGGTCCCCTGTGTAAAATTCGCTGAAATTCAATTTCAATCTTATCTCTGTGTGACGGTCGCACTCCCTTGTTTATCAAACAAACTATCTCATTTGCATTTTCGAATGACTTTTCCCTATTTTGTGGGATTGATTTCTAATAGCTCTATTGATGATTTTAAATGGTTTCTTTTGCAGCAAATCACTCCCCAAGGAGGAGCTTATGTCTGGAAATGAAAGCCAAGTCCTCTCCTATAAATAGAGGCTTCATTCAAGCAACAACATACAACACTCTACACAAGCAAAGAGCAATCAATCAAACACTTTCATATATCTTGTTGTATTAGCCTTAGCACTTTCACTTGAACAAATTTGAGGTATAGGCTTTCAATTCTTGATTACACTTGTACTCATATTGTATCAATCATTATTGAGTTGTAATCTTGATTTTGGTCATCATTCAACACAAGACATTCTTGTGAGTATTCTTGTGGTAAGAATACACTTGGGTGATCTAGGTGATAGGTGTTTGAAGGTTGTGGTAATCTTCAAAGGTGTTGTAAGAGGATTGTGGTAATCCTCAAGGTGGTGTAAGAGGGTGGTGGTAATCCTCAAGGTGTTGTATTAATTTTTGGTAAATTAATAAAATCTTTTTTTCTTTTTGAAATCTATCCCGGATATACTGGGGTGGTAGTAGATTAGGCCCTAGGTGGGTTGAACTACTATAAATCGACGTGTGCTATTTACTTTATGCACTTAGCATTTCATCTTTGCTTGAGTTTTACGAAAAAGAGGGCAAAATCTGAAAAACCGGGATAATCTATTCACCCCCCCTCTAGATTATCGTAGCCACTTGGACTAACAAGTGGTATCAAAGCCAAACTCTTTGGCTAGCTCGTTCCGAGTAAAGATGAAAGATCCATGGCTACATATGATGCTCATCTCACCACCGGCGCATCCACCAACAAGCCACCACTATTCGACGCTAACAACTACGCATTTTGGAAAGACAGTATGGAGTGCTTTCTACAAGGGTGCGGGTTCGACATTTGGAATGTGGTCATTGAAGGAGTTGATCAACCAACCAAGAAATCGGAGGATGGTACCTCGACTCCTTAACCTTTCAAGGAGTTCGATGAAAAAGATAAAAAGGCTTTCTCTCTAAACGGTAAGGCCTTAAATATTTTGCATTGTTCTCTTACGGCTACTGAGTATAATCGCATAAGAGGCATAAGGTCGGCACATGAGGTTTGGGAAAAATTGGAGACAATTTATGAAGGGACTAAGAAGATCAAGCAAGCAAGAAAGAACATGCTTGTTAAAGACTTTGAAAACTTTAACATGCATGATGGTGAAAGCATCTCCAAGATGGTGGAAAGGCTTGATAATATTGTCAATCCTCTTGTGGCCCTCGGTAAAGTCATCTCCGAAGAAGACAAGGTGACTAAGGTATTGAATGCTCTTCCCGGCTCATGGTCCAAAAAGGTAACGGCAATCACGGAGGCACAAAACCTTGAGACACTCAAGTTTGACGAGCTTATTGGAAACCTCCTCATCTATGAAGTCTATCTCAAGGAAAGGAAAAATTCCAAACCATCCATAAATCAATCGGGTATGCAAATTATTCCTAAAGGTCTTGCTTCTTCTTCTAATAATGCATACTATGATAATGATGATGATGATGAGGAGACGGCCGCACTTGTTCGAAAATTTGCAAAATTTGTGAATAAAAATAAAGCAAGAAAACCAAGAGATAATGCTTGCTTTAAATGTGGAAAACCCGCGCACTTCATTGTCGATTGCCCAAAGCTCGATGAAGAGGAGCAAAAGAAAAGGAAGCCTTTTACGAAAAAGAAGGCTCTAAATGCGGAGGTCAAAACGTGGGATGAACTACTCGAAACAACCGATGAGGAAGGAGAAACCGAACACGGTCTCATGGCCATAGACGATAAAAACAATGAGGTACGCTCTAATTCTTCTACTTCCTCCATAGTTGATGACTTGCAATGTGATTTTGATGAATTGCAAATTGAGTTTCAAAATTTAATTGTTAAATACAATAATTTGAAAAAGGAGCATAAGGAGATTAAGGTTGAAAAAGAAAAATTATTTACCTCTTATGAATCTCTAGACAAAGCTCATGCTCTTACTCTTACTAGAGTTCACTCTCTTGAAACCGAAAAGGAATCGCTCACAAAAGATATTGAATATTTGAAAAATGATGTGCATCGTTTCAACATAAGCACGGATAAAGTCACAAAAATTTTAGATGCACAAAGAGGTGAGCATTCCAAATTGGGACTTGGTTATAAGCCATTTCAAAGTATTTTTAAGAAAAATAACCAAGGTCCGACTTTTGTACGTGCTAATAGTTATAATACTCTTACTTGTTTTTATTGTGGCAAAGTTGGACATTATGCTAATAATTGCAAATTGAGAAATAGCTCTAGACATGTGTGGAGACCCAAAGGTCTCAAGACTAACCCCCATGGACCCCAAAATTATAGGGTACCTAAAAGAAATTCTTTTGTAGGTAATAGGGGCCATAACAACAATGGAAGATTCAAAATGGCTCGTGGACAGCGGATGTTCACGCCATATGACTGGGAGGAGAGAACTTTTTACCAACATCAAGCTCCAAGAAGAGGGTATGGTCATGTTCGGCAATGGCAAAGGAAGAATTCTTTGAAATAGAGAAATTGGTAACTCTTCTTTTCTCTCTTAGTAATGTTCTTTTAGTAGAAGGGCTTAAGTTTAATTCGATAAGTGTTAGCCAACTTTGTGATTCAAATTATAATGTTTCCTTCAATAAATAAAAATGGCTTATACTTAAAAATGGTGAAATTATTTGTGAAGCAAATAGAAAAAGGCAATCTTTACAAAATTTGTACAAGTGATTTGGTTAGCCAAAATGTTTCTTGTTTAGTCGCCAATAATGATTTAACTAGTTTATGGCATAGGCGACTTGGACATGTTGGATACAAAAATTTGAAAAATATTTACAAAAACCAACATGTGAAAGGACTACCCAAATTGAATTTTGAAAATCTTGGCCTATGTGACACTTGTCAAAAGAACAAATTAGTTAAAAGTAGTTTTAAGCCCAAAAATGAAATTTCCACAACCAAACCCCTACAATTGCTTCACCTTGATTTGTATGGGGATATTGGTACGGCAAGTCTAAGTGGAAAACATTACACTTTCGTTATTGTCGATGATTTTTCTAGATATACTTGGGCTCTTTTTCTTACCAATAAAAGCGATCCGTTAATGAGTTTGTTAAGTTGTGTAGACTCATTGAAAATGAAAAGGAAGACACTATTAAGTCTATTGAGCGATCGAGGTGGAGAATTTGATGGTGAATTTAGAGTCTTTTGTGAAACCAAAGGATATGCTCATAATTTTTCGGCTCCAAGGACACCTCAACAAAATGGAGTAGCCGAAAGGAAAAATCGGACACTACAAGAGATGAGTCGGTCCATGCTCAATGAATTTTCACTTCCAAAATATTTTTGGGTCGAAGCCGTAAGTACCGCTTGCTATGTCATTAATCGAGTTTATATTCGTCCTAAAATGAATAAAACTCCATATGAGATTTGGAAAGGTAAAACTCCAAATATTAGTTATTTCAAGATATTTGGTTGTAAATGCTTTATTTTGAATACCAAGGATCAATTGGACAAACTTGATCCTAAGGCCGATGAAGGGATATTTATGTGATATTCAACAAAAAGCAAAGCATATCGGGTTTACAATAAGACTAGTGGAGTTGTTGAAGAATCCATCCATGTCAAATTTAATGAAGCTTCGGGTATTGAAAGAATACCTAATGATGAAAGTGATGAAGAGGATATTATTGAACAAATTGTTCAAGTTGATGATCAACCGTCTACATCAAATGATCAACCGTCCACTTCAAATGGTCCTCAAGAAGATAGAAGTGATACCTCGGATCTTCCCGTTGCATTGAAATTTAAGGGAGATCACCCAAAAGATCTTATTATTGGTGATCCCCTTGACAAAGTGATGACCCGGAGAAAATTTGCCGAGAAAGCTCTTATTTCTCAAAAAGAGCCTAAGAATGCTAAGGAGACCATTGAGGATGAGGATTGGTTCTTAGAGATGCAAGAGGAGTTAAATCAATTTAAAAGAAATGATGTATGGGAATTGGTACCTTGTCCTCCATCTCAAACTATTATTGGTACAAAATGGGTATTCCGGAACAAACTTGATGATCAAGGTAACATTGTTTGAAATAAGGCAAGGTTAGTAGCTCAAGGGTAATGTCAAGAAGAAGGTATTGACTATGATGAAACTTTTGCACCCGTATCACGGTTAGAAGCTATTCGTATTTTACTTGCCTATTCTTGTTTTAAAAATTTCAAACTTTACCAAATGGATGTTAAATCCGCTTTCATAAATGGTATTATTCAAGAAGAAGTCTATGTAAAACAACCTCCGGGGTTTGAAAATTTTTCTAGGCCTAATGATGTTTATAAACTTAAAAAGACCTTGTATGGTTTAAAGCAAGCACCCCGTGCATGGTACGATAGACTTAGCTCTTTTCTTTTGCAAAATGGCTTTATAAGGGGTAAAGTTGATACAACTCTCTTTGTTTTTGAAAAAGGGCAAGATTGCTTACTTGTGCAAATTTATGTTGATGATATTATCTTTGGTGCTACTAATGATTCTTTGTGCAAGAAATTCTCTAAATTGATGCAAGGAGAATTTGAAATGAGTATGATGGGGGAGCTCAACTTCTTTCTTGGACTCCAAATTAAGCAATGCCAAGAAGGCATATACATTTCGCAATCAAAATATACAAAAGAACTCTTGAAAAAGTTCGGCATTGAAGAAGAAGAATCTGTTTACTCCCATGGCAACAAATGTCAAAATTGACAAAGATGAAAAAGGCAAGTCCGTGGATGAATCAAAGTATCGAGGTATGATTGGTAGTTTACTTTATTTAACCGCTAGTAGACCGGACATTCTTCATGCCGTATGCCTATGCGCTCATTTTCAAAGCAATCCCAAATAATCTCATATGAGTGCCGTTAAAAGGATTTTTCGATATTTGAAAGGCACTATTCAATATGATTTATTTTATCCAAAGAATGAAAATTTTTCTCTTAAATGTTATTGTGATTCGGATTATGCGGGAAATATTGATGATTGGAAAAGTACTTTTGGATCATGTCAATTTTTAGGCGATTGCCTAGTTTCTTGGTTTTCAAAGAAGCAAAACTGTGTTTCTCTTTCAATGGCCGAAGCCGAATTTATTTCCGCCGCCTTTTGTTGTACACAACTTCTTTGGATGAAACAAACCTTAGCGGATTACAAATGCTCTTTTGAAAACGTACCTATCTTTTGTGATAATATATCCGCTATAAATATTGCTCAAAACCCGGTTCATCATAACCGTACTAAACATATTGAGATTCGACATCATTTTCTAAGGGATTGTGTTTCAAAACGAAAAATTGAGATATCTTTTGTACCATCTCAAGATCAATTAGCGGATATTTTTACTAAACCGCTATCTTCCGAGACTTTTGCATCCATACGAGCTCGGTTAGGCATAATGCATATTGAATGAAGTTTACGTTTACATTTTGCATGTTTTTAAAACTTAGGGGCAAAAAATCGGATTTTTGGTTGAAAATTCAGATTTTGAAAAATTTGACAAAACAGTGGGCTGAAGAGGTTGAGGGCAACCGGTTGCCCTCAACGTCGACCGGTCGCCCTCAACCACGACCGGTCGCCCTAAGCCAAAATTTGGTTTTAAATCGTTCTGTCTTCAGCATTAGTTATTTTCACTTCTTTTTGCCATTTTTCGTCCCCTTTGCCAAATTCACACAAATTTCACTCAAAATTTGTTTTCATGCATTCAATTCACAACTTGGACCTTATATAGCATGTTTATCATCATCATGGCTCATCCTTTTCGATTAAATGGTAAGAATTTTTCTTCCTTTGCTTAATTGGGTTGAACCCTTGAGTTTATGACCTTCTTGTATATTTCTTGATATTTTTTGCATATGATCTTGATGAGCTTAATTATTATGTTGTATTGTATGATGTTTGATGTGAATCGGTGATGAAATTCTTTGGCTTGAATCATTTACAAGGGTTATATACAACTTCTTTTAATTTTCACGCCCACAAAGTGTTCGATGAAATGTCACAATGAAAATTTCAACTTTTACATGAGTCTCTTGCTTCCAAAAATCTTCAATGCTTATTGAGATCATGTTTTGGCAAATAAACCGAGCATATGAACTCTTCATGATACATTTCTCCCTTTTTCTTTGGTTTTTAAGCTTAAATTGCTCAATGGTTGATAAACTGTCTCTTTAGCGCACTTTGATGAATTTGTATGATGTTTTTATCATCCTAACATTCTTTTTGATGATTCCAAAGGGGGAGAAACAGTAAATTGGCTCGTTAGCCAAAAGAAGCTAATACAAGCTCGTTATAAAAGCTATAAGCTATGGCTTCCTATAGCCAAGAATACCTAGTCCATGGCTTGTATTATGGACTCAATTGCAAAAGATTATAAGCATTGTGACAGGGGGTGCTTCTTAGCTTATGATGTTCTTATGCATCTTATATAAGCTTGTTATAGCTTGTGCTTCTAGCTTATGCAATATCTCGTGTTGATATGCTCATAGATAGGGGGAGCTTTGTATGAGATGTTTTTTTATCGGATAGTTCACTCGTAAAATCGGAAAATTTATATGGTTTCAAAATCGTCCTCGAGAAAATTGTTTTGGTTTATAATCATCAAAAAGGGGGAGTTTGTTAGATAAATGTTTTTATCATGATTTTGATGATTTTGTTCGATTTTGTTCAAATGAGTTTTTAAACCAAAACAATGTCCCTAAATGTTGTCTAAATACCTCCGATCGACTTAAAATATTTTTACTATTTTTTGGAGTTTATTTTCGATAAAAAATTGGACAACACATTTGTTTCAGGCTCGACCGGTCGCCCTATAGGGCAACCCGTACCTGAGTTGAGTTTTGAAACCGAAAATGGGACGTTAGAAAAATGGGGGAGGGAGACCGGTCGACCCCTGGGCGACCGGTACCTGGGAGTTGCTCTTTTGGTTCAGTCTTCTCTGTTTCGTATTTTTATCAACCTCAGTCGGTCATAGTCAAGGGCGACCGGTCGCACCCCCCTTCGACCGGTCCCCCTGTGTAAAATTCGCTGAAATTCAATTTCAATCTTATCTCTGCGCGACCAGTCGCACCCCATGTTTATCAGCAAACTATCTGTTGCATTTTCAGACAGCTTTTCCCTATTTTGTGGGATTGATTCTAACAGCTCTATTGATGATTTTAAATGGTTTCTTTTGCAGCAAATCACTCCCCAAGGAGGAGCCTATGTCTGGAAATGAAAGCCAAGTCCTCTCCTATAAATAGAGGCTTCATTCAAGCAACAACATACAACACTCTACACAAGCAAAGAGCAATCAAGCAAACACTTTCATATATCTTGTTGTATTAGCCTTAGCACTTTCACTTGCACAAATTTGAGGTCTAGGCTTTCAATTCTTGATTACACTTGTACTCATATTGTATCAATCATTATTGAGTTGTAATCTTGATTTTGGTCATCATTCAACACAAGACATCCTTGTGAGTATTCTTGTGGTAAGAATACACTTGGGTGATCTAGGTGATAGGTGTTTGAAGGTTGTGGTAATCTTCAAAGGTGTTGTAAGAGGATTGTGGTAATCCTCAAGGTGGTGTAAGAGGGTTATGGTAATCCTCAAGGTGTTGTATTAATTTTTGGTAAATTAATAAAATCTTTTTTTTCTTTTTGAAATCCATCCCGGATATACTGGGGTGGTAGTAGATTAGGCCCTATGTGGGTTGAACTACTATAAAAAGAGGGCAAAATCTGAAAAACCGAGATAATCTATTCACCCCCCCACCTCTAGATTATCGTAGCCATTTGGACTAACAGCCCATTTTGTGGAACATGCCGAATATGTGGCCAAGCAGCCCGCTGGTAAGATATTGATTGGGGGAATGATCACCCCTATTGCTCGGCATTTTCGTGTCAATTTGGGAGGCTTGGAGCCCATTGAAGGCAGTAGGAAGATTAACATGAATGCCCTACGCCAAATGAAATCATAACAGAAGAAGAGGACATGACTCTTTTCCAACAAAGGGTTGGAACCGCCTTCCCACTTCCTAACCCGCAACTCACATATGTGGTTAACATGAATGATCAGGCCAATTGGTTGATGAACTCTGCGGCGTATTCCAGAGTTATGGAAGCGATGCTTGCGAGAAAGAGGTGCAGGGTCGAAGGCTTGCCTGATGAGAAGGAATTGGCGGTTGAGGCGATGGAGTATGACCGACGTGATAGGGGTTTTGAGCAAGGGTTCCAACAAGGGATGCCAGACATACCTGAAAGCTCTCACCAAGGTGAGGAGCGTGGGGGGCCAGCTTACCAGGACAAACTATTTGCTCTTGAGGAGAGCAGGATGCAGAACTGGGATGACTTCCGGCAGCACCAGGACGAGTTCTATACTTTTAGGATGGAACAAGAGCAGAGGTCCCAGGCGCAGGAACAACGGGAACTGAAGATGCTGCAGGTAATGCATCAGATACAAATGTGGCACATCTCCCAGGGCCACTTTCCGCCGCCACCCCCGCAGTGAGTCAGGTCCATTCCACACTTTTCCTTGAAATTCTATCTTCTCTTCTATGCGCTATAATTCATTCAAGTTTGGGGAGAGAGGTAATTATGTTGATTGAAGGTTGTGGTGAAACAAAAATAAAAATAAAAATATTTGCATTCATATAGTTGCATTTAGAGCATATAGGTTGCATTGCATTAGACGTTTGTTTTTGGTTTTACCACGTTTATTGCTTTCTTAGGTTTTAGGGAGTGAGTTGACCGCTATTGTGATGCTTGTTCTGATCTTGGGAACATTCGTTGGAACAGTTTGTGTTGTTTTGAATTGGGTGTTGAGCGTGAGTTGATCAGGTTGAGAATAGATGATATGGAGCGTGTGAATATTGAAAACGTGGTTGTTATGCTTTGAATTACGTAATTGCAAGCCTGTGAGCTTTGAGCCTTTACTGTTTTCATTACATGCAGTCTTGTTTGTTGATTGAGTGTGCCATTCGTGTTGATATGAATTCTAGAACTTGCTCTGGTGTCTCTGTCAAAGTCAGATGTTGTATGCAATTTATGAAAATGATTTAAGGCCATTTTTGTTAAGCCTTTCAAGCCTTTTGCCTACCTAATGACATGAAATTTCCCAAGTTAGCCAATTTGAGCCTGTTGCCTGATTTTTTTGATAGTCACATTTCAAGCATTTACTTGATATATCTGTTACCCTAAACTTGAGCGTATAACATTGAGTAAAGGGATTGAATAAGGTTGAATGGGAGGATATCGAGAATTTTAGAAAATTGCCATATTGGATGTTGGGAATAAAAGAAGAAATAAAAGGAGGAAAAGAGATTATATTTGTTCACAAAAGAGTCGGAAAAAAAATCGACTTTATAAGTGAGTTAGATTTAAATGAACTTGTAGGCTGGGATTGGTGATATGAGGCGAAAGAAAGTGGATATTATAAACAAAGGGTGAAAAGAGAGATGAGAAGTTGTGATCGCGAAAATCTTACCGCAAGCGTACGGTGTCATGTTTTAGTATAGGTTTTGAAAGTAGGATCGTCTCCACAGGGATTGTTATCGAATTTTATACTAAGTACTGTAATTAAAATAGCTTAATTCTATCTAGAAATCGAAAAGAGATGGATTTTTATTAAACTAAAAATAAACTAAAAATAAGCAACTAATTGGTTCAGACAATTAATCAAACACTTGAGAAATGAATTCTAGAGGGTTGATTTCACCTAGTTATCCCCTATGTTTTCAATCAAGTTTATTAATCACAAATTATTAATCTATAAGCCAATATTCCTACCGTTTATCACTTCCTCTCTCGAGTGCCAAGTGATTCTAGGTTCCAATTTCTGATTTTGATATCTCTATAAAAATCATAAATTAAACCCTAATGCGCTCAATGAATATTCTATCACAGGCTTCAAAAGATTCATAAATCTCTCGATTCTATGAAACCCTAGGTTGTGCTATTCCATGGCCAGGCGTTCAATTACCTCTCTCGAGCGTCAAATCAAACACACCAAACAATCTAAATTATTGATCAGATAATCCAGATGCAATCAAATTAATTAGCACAAATAGATTAAATAATATGCGAGTTTCATAAACTGGAAATCAAAACATAGGTTCAAACGTAAGTTACATCAATCCCCTAGAAATATGGGTTTAGCTCATAATGGATGTACAAAAACTCATGGAGAAATAATTATACATGATTAAAGGAGGAATATTCTCTGTTTCCAGAAGATAGATGCCTTCGAATCTCGTCCCGAACTTTTTCTCCTTGCTCAAAATCGTCCCTTGTGCTCTCCAAAATGTCCTCCCTTTGTTTGTCCGTCCCTTGTTCTATTTATAGGCTTGAAACCCTAAAAATTCCATCCAAAAAGGCCCAAAACACGTTCAGGCCCATACGCGCGCGATGCGGCACTAGAAATGGCACGCAGCAGCGCGCCTCTCCCTTGGCTTACGCGCGTTGCAGCCCTAGTTGTTGGGCGCTGCAGCGTGCCCCGACCGCTATGTATGTCGCCCATCAGCAGACCGCAGCCTTGCCCAAATTTGCTCCGTTGTACTATTTTTCCCCACATTGGGCGCTGGGGTTTTAGATCAAGGGCGCTCGTCCGTGCTCGACATTTTTCCCTTTTTTTCGTTTTTTTGAAATACGATCTTCACCTCCCAAACACGTTTTTCATCGTTTTTAACCAATTTCAGCTATCAAGATTAGTCCCGATTCTCGAACGACAACTAATGACACACATTCGACTCAAACAACACTAAAATATACGAAAACAACGCAAAATCCTCGTCTAGAGTACTCAATACGTTGGTATAAAACCAACTTAACAAATACCCCCAAACTTAGACGTTTGCTTGTCCTCAAGCAATTACAGACTCTAAAAAATCAACAAACATGAAGGAAACAGAAATAAAAGACAACTGACTCAAACGGACTAACTGCAAAACTTCACAACCAAACTCATTCGTCAAATTTCGTTTCACTATCAATCAAGCATGTATTTTCACAAAGTGATCATGAAGGTGGAATGTTCATGCCAACTCCGTTTTCATTATCCAGATAGACTCACGCAATCAAGAGTTTTCAAAATGATCCACTTTTTTGAATATAGAGATGAGATGCTTACCGGACTCCATAGGCTTGTCTTTCACACTAATCTCCACTAATGTAGGCTAATGTAACACAAGGATCAATAGGACTTTTAAAGCTTGTAATGTGGGCTTAGGGTAAGGTAGGAAATTATAGGATTAAGTAGCTCAAATCACCCAAACACACAATTATCACTTCGAATCATCAATTAGCAACTACCCTTCACTTTTTGACATCCCCAATGTTTATGAACCTTCAATCCCGCTTATTTTTCTCATTTTTTTTCTCTTTTTTTTTTGGGAACCCCCAAACTTATTCTTTTGCATACATGGGGTTTCATATCTTCTTTTCTCGGGCAACTTCATTTAATTAAACACATACCCTTCTCGTTATACCCTCATCAACCTTCAACATTTTTCTATACTTTGTGTGTATAAGTGATGGGTAATTAGGATATTCACATTAGGCTCTGGGTATTAAATTGGTTGCCAAAGAAACGGGTTTATAAGGCTCAAAGGGGGACACTAGGGAAAATATAATACAAAGGTAGGCATTTTAGGCTCAGGCTTGTTCAAAGATGGCCTACATCACTTCCTTGATGTTAGTTCGCCTAGGATTTTGCCTCGACTAGTGATCAAACAAGTTCTAGAATCCGATGGGATCATAAAGGAAACACTCAATCGCATAATTCATCCCCAAATAAATCAGCAGAGTTAAGCACATAGATGGAATCAATGGAAAGAAGAAAAAAAATCACAGTTCAAACACATGCTCTCTTGACCGTTCAACTCATATTCAACAAATTCACTTAGTCGTGCAATTTTACAGTTCTACCGACGACCCGACTCGACTCTAGACTCTTTTTTCATTTTTTTTTACTCACGACTCGACTTCGAAGAATAAAAATAGACTACAACCCCCCCAAACTTAAAACGACATTGTCCCCAATGGAGAGGTGGGAAAAAGGACTTTCCTGATAGCTGGGGCCTAAGACTCCTCATCCGAGTCGTGTGGCAGAATGTAGGTGGCAGGTACCGACGGAGGTGGTGTAGGGAAGGGAAACTGAGGATATAACTATCCATAAATCTGCGCAAGGACCCGGTCGTGCTCATTCTCATACTCTTGTCGCTGAACTCGTTGGCGCTGCTCTTCCTGAAAGGCCACAGCTAAACGACGATGTGCTCGTCGCAACTCCCGCAATTGTAGCTGGTCGGCATCAAGTTATGGCAAAGAAAGTGGTACCATGCACGACCATAACGGCTCAGTGTCGTGTGAGAAAAAACCAACATACCCCCACCTTCGCGGGCCGGGTGGCATTCAGTGTCGGGCCGACAGAGAGCATGGACAATCATATCTAGATCCGGTGCGACAAGAAAATCGTGTATGGGCTATGGTCAACTTCGGGTAAAGAATAATACTCTCGAATAGCCGCTGGGGTGCAAGTGGTCCGTTCACCACGTAGATAAACATTTGTCGGGTCCTCAGCTGGGTCATTAGCATTAGCATAGAATTCCTTGACAAGTAGCGGTGCAAATGGCGGGGGTGGCGCACACAACTTTTGCCAGTGGCGCTCCCGGATCATGCGCTGTAGATGACCATCCTGTGGTCCCGGTTGGAAGCCCCGCTCGGCATTGATCCGCCGAGTCATTAGTTTGCCAAAAAATGTCTCCTGTGCGGCTTGGCTAACAAATCTTTCTGTGTCATAGTCCGCCGAGGTAGATGCCTTTGCTTTGCCCTTACCCTTCCTAGTCCTTGCCATGACGATCACCTAGCACAATAAACACCCAAACAAAAAACGTAGAAACATAAAACTCGGTGAGGGTGAATAATCAACAAGCAAGGTGGGTAGAAAAATGCACCCCGAGTGAAAGAATTAGCTACATTTCGAGATTACAAGTAATATCATGCAAGATGGCACTTCTACAATGTCAAAATCTCAATGGGGCATTTTAACAAACACCTTGTGTGCATGAAATTGGGAGAAATTGATGAATGCAATTTTAGTACAATTCAATCCCAAATATTTCACACCCAAACCTAGTCCTAACATGCTCAAGCTCAACATAATCACAACACAATTCAATATTCAACATAATTAGCTCAACCCACCACAATGCCTTAGCACAAATGAAAGAATTTGGGGATAACCATGGGGTGGGGTTTTGGAAGCAAGAAACTTACCAATTGATGAGTGGTGAGGATGAGTGTGATGTGTGGGATGCTAGAGTGGTTCCTTGTAGAGAGGAGAGGTAATTCTCGTGAGTTATGGTGAAAATGGTGCTATACCCGTCGAGTTTAGAGGGAGGAGTGTGGTTTGGTGTGTTTTAAAAAAAACTGAGGCCTGGACATTTTTTAACAAAAAAATTCGACCCGACGCTGCGGCGTTGTTTTCTTTTTTTTTAAATAAAAATATTAAACCTGCTGCACGTTGCAGCAGGTTGTTTGGGCCCAAGCCGTCCGTGTTTATCAGTCAAAGCTCGTCTTGCACGCACAAATAAAAAGGATCGGGGTGTGATGCAACTTACGACTCCTAAAATGCAAAAAATTTCAACTATGAAGCAACTAAACGAACAAAACTACTAAACTCAATCAGTACTACGAAAGCAATAAACGGGGCTTGGGTTGCCTCCCAAGAAGCGCTAAGTTTACAGTCTTCAGCCAGACTTTGTCAGACAATCACGAATCCGCATCTCCGAATGGGAGATTTAGGATTTTCTGGGCTTCATCACCAAAATGGTGTTTTAACCTCTGCCTATTAACCTGAAACGTGTTGCCATCCTTACCCCACAACTCAACAGCACCAAACGGGGAAACACGCTCGATGATAAACGGCCCAGACCATCTCAATTTCAATTTTCCTGGGAATAATTTCAACCAAGAATTAAATAATAATACCTGCTGGCTCGGGAGAAACTCTTGCCTCAAGATCATTTTATCATGCCATTTTTTTGTCTTTTCTTTGTAGATTTTGGCATTCTCATATGCCTCATTCCGGAATTCCTCCATCTCATCAAGTTGCAATAGCCTATTCTCATCCGCGGCCTTCAAGTCGAAATTCATTTTCTTCACGGCCTAATAAGCACGATGCTCTAGCTCGACCGGCAAGTGACATGCCTTCCCGAACACCAAAAGATATGGGGACATACCAATAGGCGTTTTAAAGGCCGTTCGATATGACCAAAGCGCATCATCCAGTTTCTGAGCCCAGTCCTTGCGATTACAGCTCACAGTCTTCTTAAGGATCTGCTTCACCTCGCGATTTGAAATTTTAGCATGTTCATTCGATTGCGGGTGGTAACCTAAAGCAACCTTGTGCCTTACACCATACTTAGAGAGAAGGTTATTAAACAGTTTATTGCAAAAATGAGTACCTTCATTACTAACAATAGCCGTAGGAGTGCCAAAACGAGTGAATATGTGCTTGTGTAAAAATTTCAACACTACCTTGGCATCATTGGTAGGCGTAGCAATTGCCTCCACCCATTTAGAAACATAATCAACCGCAAGAAGGATGTAGGCATGTCCAAATGAAGGGGGAAATGGACCCATGAAGTCAATCCCCCAAACATCAAACAATTCTACTTCCATCATGTTGGTGAGAGGCAATTCATGGCGTCGGGAAATGTTGCCAACTCGCTGGCACCTGTCACAAGTCTGCACAAAAGTATAGCAATCTTTGAATAAGGAAGGCCAATAAAAACCAGATTGCAATACCTTAGCGGCCGTGCGGGTTGGCCCAAAATGACCACCATATGGGGCAGAATGGCAATGCTGTAGAATCTCTTCTACCTCCTCTCGAGGCACACAACGTCGGATAACTGAATCCGCACACCTCTTGAACAAAATCGGATCATCCCATAAATATGATTTAACATCATGCATAAATTTCTTCTTCTGATGTGAAGTCAAATCCGGAGGCAAGACTCCACCAGCCAGATAATTCACAAAATCAGCATACCATGGGAGATGAGCTTTTGCTACCAAAATACGCTCATCCGGGAATGACTCCCGAATCAGAACTTCAATTAGCTCATTGGGCTGGTCTAACCTCGACAAATGGTCGGCTACCACATTCTCGCTACCCTTCTTATCCCGGATCTCAATATCAAGTTCTTGAAGAAGGAGAATCCATCTAATCAGTCGTGGTTTCGCATCTTTTTTCGCAAAGAGGTACCGAATAGCAGCATGATCAGTGTACACAATGACCTTGGTACCCACCAAGTAAGCCCGAAACTTGTCAAACGCAAATACAACTGCGAGCATCTCTTTTTCCGTGGTGGTGTAATTTTGCTGGGCGTCATCCAATGTCCGGCTTGCATAATAAATGGTCTTGAAAATTTTATCTCGTCTTTGCCCCAACACTGCCCCTACTGCATAATCACTAGCATCACACATGAGCTCAAATGGCTGTGTCCAATCACCATAATAGGAGCGGAAATAAGTGCCTTCTTAATGTGCTCAAAAGCCTGCAAACAAAGATCATCAAAACAAAAAGGCACATCTTTCTCGAGAAGATTACATAAGGGCTTGGTTATTTTTGAAAAATCTTTAATGAATCGACGATAAAAACCAACATGCCCTAAAAAACTTCGAATCCCTTTTACATTTCCCGAAGGTGGTAATTTTTCAATCGCCACTATTTTCGCCCGATCTACCTCTAATCCTGCCGCAGATACTCGATGACCAAGCACAATGCCTTCTTTCACCATGAAGTGACATTTTTCCCAATTAAGCACTAAATTTGTGTCTTGGCACCTTTGTAGAACCAGAGATAAATTATGGAGGCATTGATCAAAAGAATTACCAAACACCGAAAAATCATCCATAAAAACCTCCATAATTTCCTCCACCATGCCATGAAAAATAGACATCATACATCTCTGGAATGTGGTTGGTGCATTACACAACCCAAAAGGCATCCTTCGGAATGCAAAGGTACCATAAGGACATGTGAATGTGGTTTTCTCATGATCCTCTGGAGCAATCGCAATCTGATTATAACCCGAATATCCATCAAGAAAGCAATAGTAGTCATATCCAGCCAACCTATCCAACATCTGATCAATAAAAGGTAAGGGAAAGTGGTCTTTTCGAGTGGCTTTATTTAGTTTCCTGTAATATATGCATACTCGCCACCCAGTCACCGTACGTGTAGATATTAACTCATTATTGGAATTTTTCACCATAGTCATCCACCCTTTCTTCGGAACTACTTGCACTGGACTTACCCATGAACTATCAGATATGGCAAAAATGATGCCAGCCTTAAGCCACTTAAGAACCTCAGCCTTGACTACTTCTTTCATTGTCGGATTAAGCCGTCTTTGGTGTTCAATAGATGGCTTGTAAGAGTCCTCCATGAGAATTTTATGCATCACTATAGAAGGGTTGATTCCCTTCAAATCGGCTATCGACCATCCTAGTGCAGATTTATGCTTTCTCAAAATACGCAACAACTTATCTAACTCCGAAGGGGATAGAGAGGCAGAGACTATTACTGGATGTGTATCATTCTCTCCCAAAAATGCATACCGGAGATGTGTAGGAAGTTCCTTCAACTCCGGAGTGACCTTCGGGATTTCCTCAATGACAGTATCTCCCAAACTCTCCTTCAGACCCTTGTTTGTGTCAACCTGTGTGGCATCAATAGACAACACGTAATCCAATAAATCAATGTCATCAAAATCATATTCCATACCTTGCACTAGGGATTGGGTGAGACATCTTTCCAGTGGATCCACAGTAATATGTCGAGCTATTTCTGAGCGAGCACACTGCTCCGCCAAGTCTATGAAATGGCAAGTGTGTTGTTCTTCTTGGAATTTCATCGCATTATAAATGTTGAACATCACTTCATCTTCATTAACTCGCAAAGTCAGTTCACCTCGTTGAACATCGATTAATGCACGACCAGTGGCCAAAAATGGTCTTCCCAAAATTAATGGAACCTCTCGATCCTCCTCCATATCCAGTACAACAAAGTCTGCCGGTAATATGAATTTGTCCACCTTCACCAAAACATCTTCGATTACGCCTCGCGGATATGTAAGTGATCTGTCCGCGAATTGTAAGGTGATGGTGGATGGCTTCATCTCTCAAAGACCTAGTTTCCTGAAAATAGACAAAGGCATAAGATTAATGCTAGCACCAAGATCGCAAAGGGCTTTATTAAAAATAGAATCACCAATTGTACAATGGATAGTGAAACTCCCCGGATCTTTCAATTTCTGTGGTAGCTTCCTTTGCAAAAGAGCGTTGCATTCTTCTGTAAGCTTTACAGTCTCGAACTCGCCCAACTTCCTCTTTTTCGACATCACATCCTTCATGAATTTAGTATAATTAGGCATTTGCTCGAGTGCATCAGCAAACGGGATGTTGATGTGAATTTTCTTAAAAATTTCCAAGAACTTCGAAAATTGAGAATCTAGCTTCTTTTTCTGAAATCTCTGAGGGAAGGGGAGTGAGTTAGGCACTAGAACCGCAGAATCAAGAGTGGGAGCAGATTTAGGCTTGGTAGCCTCCGTCTCCTTGTTGCTCTGCTTATCTTCTTCTTGTTTCGACTCCTCCTCAATAGGTACTTCAGAATCAGAGGGATCTTCTTGGGTGGCATGAGAGGGAAGCTTAGGACCATCATATGCAGTACCACTCCTCAACTGGATGGCTTTACAATGTTCCCTCGGATTCACCTCAGTATTACTTGGAAAATTTTCTTTCTTCTGCTGAGAGCTTATGGCGGTAGCTAATTGTCCCATTTGGGTCTCCAATGATCTAAGGTGTGTCTCCATAGTAGACATTTTTGTGCCCAAGTTATCAATCTGTGCATCACTTCTATTCAGCCGATTTCTAGTCTCTCCAATAAATGTACCGAGTATTTCTTCGAGCGATTGTTTCTTCTCACCTACGGGTGCATTAGAGCTAGATGGATTGGTGTAACCCGGAGGTGGATTCAACACGTTTCTATTATTACTGTAGGAGAAGTTCTCATGATTGCGAAGTCCCGGGTGATAATGAGTCGGTAATTGAGTACCTCAATTGTTAAAACCTCGGTTATTCACATAGTTAGCTTGCTCGGCATCGAATGTTGCAACCTCCTGAACGACCGCTGGTGGTATTTCGGTCTGTTGCGGTGTTCCACCCAAATTTATGATGGCCAGTTGTTTCGATAATGCTGATATTTGAGATGCTAATGCCGACATATGATCCAGCTCAAGGACACCAGCAACTTTCTTTGGTACTAATCTGTCAGAGGGCCATTGATAGCTATTTGTGGCCATTTCTTCAAGAAGAAGTAGTGCCTCAGTCGGAGTTTTAGCCATCAAAGTGCCCCCTGCTGCTGCATCTAGTATTGTCCTCGTATGCCCATTCAAACCATTGTAAAAGTACTGGACCCTCTGCCAGTCTGCATAACCATGTTGTGTGCATCTTCTCAACAGATCTTTATATCGTTCCCAAGCTTCATACAGTGGCTCAAAGTCGGTCTGTTGGAATTGAGCTATCTCGCTTTTCAGTTGGAGCGTCTTGCTGGGAGGGAAGAACTTTGTCATGAATTTTTCAGTCAGATCATCCCAGCTAGTAATACTCCCAGGTGCGAACGTCTGTAACCACTGTCTGGCTTTATCCAGGAGTGAGAACGGGAAAAGCCTTAACCTAATTGCCTCATCAGACACACCATTCATCTTGATGGTGTCACAAATCTCCAAGAATGTCGCCAAATGTGTATTCGGATCATCCACTGGACTCCCCCCAAACTGATTCTGCTGAACCATGCTTATGAGGCCCGGTTTTAATTCGAAATTATTCGCATTTATGGGTTGGCGCACAATTCTAGAATAGTTGTGGTTCATAGCCGGCCGGAAATAATCCCGGATTGCCCTTTCTTGTGCCTCAGGTTGTGGTGGCACATTCACAACCCAATTTCCGTTATTGTCATTGTCTCCGCCTTCTGCCATTGCTCGATTCTCTACTCGTTTTGCTGCTCTGATTGCTCGAAGAGTCCGTTCAATCTCTAGATCAAAAGGAAGCAAATTAGTATATTGGGAATCTCGCATAAACAGACAAGCCAAATGAGAAAAATGAAATTTTAATTCCTATACTAGTCTAGATTAGGATTAAGACTACGTGGTAATAGTATTAGTTTAAAATTGGATAAAACAATCCCCGGCAACGACGCCAAAAACTTGATCGCGAAAATCTTACCGCAAGCGTACGGTGTCAAGTTTTAGTATAGGTTTTGAAAGTAGGGTTATCGTCTCCACAGGGATTATTATCGAATTTTATACTAAGTACTATAATTAAAATAGCTTAATTCTATCTAGAAATTGGAAAGAGATGGATTTTTATTAAACTAAAAATAAGCAACTATTGGTTCATACAATTAATCAAACACTTGAGAAATGAATTCTAGAGGGTTGATTTCACCTAGTTATCACCTATGTTTTCAATCCAGTTTATTAATCACAAATTATTAATCTATAAGCCAATATTCCTATCGTTTATCACTTCCTCTCTCGAGTGCCAAGTGATTCTAGGTTCCAATTTCTGATTTTGATATCTCTATAAAAATCATAAATTAAACCCTAATGCGCTCAATGAATATTCTATCACAGGCTTCAAAAGATTCATAAATCTCTCGATTCTATGAAACCCTAGGTTGTGCTATTCCATGGCCAGGTGTTCAATTACCTCTCTCGAGCGTCAAATCAAACATACCAAACAATCTAAATTATTGATCAGATAATCCAGATGCAATCAAATCAAATAGCACAAATAGATTAAATAATATGCGAGTTTCATAAACTGGAAATCAAAACATAGGTTCAAACGTAAGTTACATCAATTCCCTAGAAATATGGGTTTAGCTCATAATGGATGTACAAAAACTCATGGAGAAATAATTATACATCGATAAGGTTCAACAAAGATGCTAGAGAAATAATTCAGAATGATTAAAAGAGGAATCTTCTCTGTTTCCAGAAGATAGATGCCTTCGAATCTCGTCCCGAACTTTTTCTCCTTGCTCAAAATCATCCCTTGTGCTCTCCAAAATGTCCTCCCTTTGTCTGTCCGTCCCTTGTTCTATTTATAGGCTTGAAACCCTAAAAATTCCGTCCAAAAAGGCCCAAAACACGTTCAGCCCATTCGCTGCACTGGGCGCTAGAAATGGCGCATGAATAAGACGACCTCTCCTCGCTTACGTTGGCCGCAACCTAGTTGTTAGCTGCAGCCGCGCTACGATCTCTGCTGCGTATGTCATCCACCACTGTGCTGCCGCACGCAGGCCTTTGGCGTGTGGCTGAGCATAGCCGCGCCCCTTTCCGTTTGCCCGTTTTATTTGCGGGCCCCAGGGCGCTGGGGTTTTTTTGCGCGGTGCTCGTCCGTGCTCGACATTTTTCCGTTTTTTTGTTTTTTTGAAATGCGATCTTCACCTCCCAAACATGTTTTTCATCGTTTTTAACCAATTTCAGCTATCAAGATCAGTCCCGATTCTCGAACGACAACTAATGACACAAATTTGACTCAAACGACACTAAAATATCCGAAAACAACGCAAAATCCTCGTCTAGAGTACTCAATACGTTGGTATAAAACCAAATTAACAAGTTGATAAGAACAAAAGGTGATTGGGATAGCATGTTTGGTTTGTATGAGAATAATTGATTGAGTGAAAGATGTGCTTACCAATCTATACGTTTGAGTTTGAGTCATTTTTTTCATATTTTCCTACTCTAATCAAAGAGCCTTCATTACAACCAAAATAAAGTCCTTTTTGATTTATGAATTGCATACATTCGAGTGGCGGAGATGTGAGACGATGGGCAAGCCTATGGTAATTCTTCAACATTGATATGATTTAAGCGAATACACGTCCCTTATTATTCTTGAGAGGAGAGTATACACTTGATTTGTGAGAGTCGTGATTTGAAGCATTTGCCATGGTTTTAATTGACTTGTGCTCTGTGTTAGATGTTCGAGGCTTGTTTGACTTATTGCTTGACGTCTATGGATAAATTGTATGAATTGTGATGTGTTGTTCTTGATTTACCTTTCAGTACTCCAATTTGTGTTTTGGTTTGTGTATTAAGTGTTGACCGGGACTGTCAACAGTTTAAGTTTTGATTGGTATGAGTTTTGCATGTATTTTGTGCTTAATTTTGGCTAGAAAAAGTTTATATGCATGCATTACTTGAGTAAAAAGGGCTATATTCTCGTAAAGTGGAAAAGGTATTACGCTTTGCTCGTTTTATAGGAATTAATCGATATTTGTAGCATTTTGGCAACAATTCGGAGCATTGCGGTAAAGGACCGCCTATAATCGAGCTAATGTATGATGTTTGGAATTGAATCGAGAAGAAGTCAGATGAACCAAGCAAGAAACGGAAAGAAACGAACACATAGCAGCTCCAGCAGGTGCGCACGGGCAGGGCGTGCGTCCATAGCATGACCCATGCGCCATCAAGACTGAAGACTTTGCCCACGACCTGACGCACGGGTTGGTTGTGCGTGGAACGCATGGCCCGTGCGTCGATTCAGTGCGAGAATCATCCTATGGCCTAATGCATGGGCTGGTCGTGCGCGAGGCGCACAGCCCGTGTGTCTGTGCGGTAAAACAGAGGTTTGACAGATTCTAATTAGGTTTTGACCCACACGGAGTATAAATAGAGACGAGGCGGCCACAAACAAGGACACACTAATTTTTACCCTAGAAAGCAGTAAAAAGAGCAGCCTTCTACCGGAGGATTCGAGAGATTGATCGAGGTCGCAACCACGAGCTTAAGGATTGAAGATAGATCGAGAGATCATCGACATCCCTGAGTTTTCTCATTCCATAGTATCGTTTTTTTTCGATTAGTTATATATGAACTTGAATAATTTGTTATGAATTATTTATTTCCCATGTCTGGCTAAACATCTTGTGATTCCCGAGTTTGGGATTAGGTTAATGGATATTTTTGTTGATGTTTAATTGCAATTGAAGTTATTACTTTCAGACCCTATTCGAGTACTTTGTTTTATTACTTGTTTTATCAAATGGCCATCGGTTTAACTTGCTTTGATGTATTGATTCATAATTCGGGAGATGAGTTTCAATACTAGATCTTTGAGTACTTGACATGAATATTTTCAAGATTGAGAAGTCTGTGATATTTGTGAGGATTTATAATCTTTTGTGCTTTTGGGAGTTGGATATCTTTTGTTGAGTAGAGATGCTAGCATAGATAATCTAATCAACGTTTTTACATACATCTCGAGAGAGAGGGTAAAATACTTTTTGTGATTGTCTTATAGGGAAGAATAATAATAACTTTGCTTGTGATTAATCTGATGACAAAAATAGATATTAACTGATACCATAACCCAAGAATCCATTCATCTCATTGATCTTTCAATCAACTCTTACTTTGTCTTTTTATGATAAATTCTTGTCTTGCTTTTACAAAATCAATCACCTAATTTCGATCGTCTAGATAAAAATAAGACTATTATAATCTCAATATTTAGTACAATAATTTATTAGTCTCTGTGGATTCGACCTTGCTAACCCTATTCTATAAACTACATTGTACACTTGCGGTGAAGCTAAAAATAAGGCGAACAAATATATTTTCCCAAATTTTCGATTTATGCCCTCTTTTTCGAACAATATGACAACAAGAAGAAATGTGCAAGAAGATAAATCAACACACAATGATTTATAGTGCTTCAACCCACCTAGGCCTACGTGCACTACCACCCTGTATGTCCGAGTGGATTTCGAAAAGAAAAAGATTTTAATTGATGCCAAACAATTACAACTTTTACTTTGAAGAGCACCAAACTCTTTTTACAACAACGACCTTGGAGAGCACCAAACTCTTCCAACTCGAAGAGCACAAACTCTTCTACACCTGAAAGAGCACCAAACTCTTCCAACACCTCGAAGAGCACCAAACTCTTCAACACGAAAAGCACCAAGCTTTTCAATCAACCACCTCTAATCAACCAAACGTGTTCTTGCCAAAAGAACACTAACAATGATTTCTTGTTTTGGATGATGTTACAAATACAATCAAGATTACACTTTAAATAAAATGATGCAACTCAAAATTATAAATGTAATCAAGAAGGAAAGCATATCAAGCTAGATGTGAAAGTGTAGTGCTTGGGCTATTACAACAAGAATGTTGAAAATTAAGAACAATATATTTGCTGAGATTTTCTTGTTGTGTTGTAGAGTAATGTGTTGTGTTTGATCCTCCAATACTTCATCTATTTATAGCAGAGCTCCAAGAGGTAGTCTCCAACATAGGCTCATCTTAATTGAAATTCGTCTGCAAAAGAAAGATCAAAACAACACCAAGAAATGGTTAATAAATGAAAAGCCTTAAAATATAATCCTGAGAAGTGTTTCTGCAACAAATAGAATTTCTTTGTCAAAAGACTATAGCAACTAGTCGTTATGTTAAAAAATTCGAATTTTTAAAAGTTTTGACATGGGATGGCATAGAGGGAGATCGATCACTGTCTAGGGCGACTGGTCGTTGTCTTATGGGGACCGATTGCTGTGGATAGTGATTGTTCGCTCGAGAAATAGAGAAGAGAAGCAAATAAACTCAACTCTTCAGGCCACTGGTCGCCCCCCTTGTTCAAAAATCTTTGTTCTGTTTTTGAATTAAAACATTAAGGCACGAGTCTCCCTATTAGGGCGACCGGTCGACCTCTTCACGGAGAAGTTGTCCGATTTTTGTCAAAAATAAAGTTCAAGAGGTACCTCAATAACTTATTGAAAATCAAGTGAAATGTTTTGAAGTATTTGGACAACTTTTAGAAACATTGTTTTTGTATAAAACTCATTTATATGAAATCATCAAAATTAAAATAAAAATATTGGTTTAACACATTGCTAGTTTTGCTTGTTAAGGTACTAAATAATGCTTATTTAATATTAGATTCATGCATATTAAACAGAACGGTGATGCCTTGGATAATTAGGTCATTTAATAAAGAAATATGAGGATTAAATTATAGTTTAATTGTATCAGAGGGTAAAGTGATACCAATTGATAGTACAAGGGGTAAAGCGATACAATTGAAAATATAAGAGGTAAAATGATATTCAATGAGGGTATAGAGGGGTAAAGTGAGACTTACCCTTTACAAAATATATTTCCTACAAAACTCTACTCAAAATGAGAATAATTTTAAAATAAGTGAAGAGAAAAACAAATTACGTCACAAATATATAATTTGATTCTTGTCGAAATTGAGTTAGTTTTTAATTCGATTTTACTGTTGGTTAGCTGTTTTTTTTTTTCAATCGATAAGAATATATATTCCAACAAAATCACCAAGAATACAAGAATTGTCAACTGACAACAATCCATCCCAAATCAAGAATGAATCCAGGATGGAATAGGGTGAAGCCATTCTCGATCGACTTCACCCTAAATAGAAAAATATGCTAATCTATTACATAAATCAAAAGACAAACAACTATCAGCAGAAAAAGAACAAAAGTCCAGGTTATGTTTACAACAATAAATATCTTCCACAATGATCTTCAAGTTAGTATCAAAAGCTGCTTCATTGTTCAGTTTAGCAGCAAGCAAATGATCTTCAATCTGCACATCCAAAGAATTCCAGCCCCAACCTTGTGCACGCAACAGAGCCTCCCGAATAGCCAACAATGATGCTTCCACTGGATTTAAGATACAATCCCTAGAGTTACACCAAGCTAGCAGCACCTTTCTTTCCTTGTTCAAAACAATTCCCCCAAATCCAACCAAACCACTTTCAGAAAATTTAGCACTGACCATAATAGAATTATATCCTACTATTATTCTCTTATGCAGTAATGTGTGGGATTCCAAACCTGGAATTTTAGGAGTAGCAATTGGGACCTGTTTAGCAGTTCCACACTCCCTAAATTCCATCCATTCAGTCCAAGCGAGATCAGCAACCTCTTTCTCTCCTATTTTCACCTTTTGAAACATCCATAAGTTCCTAGACTTCCAAAGCCACCACAAAAGGTAAGTAGTAAGTTGAATCCTATCCTCCGCAAAACCCAAAATCCTAACGTTACATACCCCAGCCACCATCCCTTAAAATTCTCACAGTTCCCTTCAAACCCATCCCAGAAAATCTTAGAAACTTTCCAAACCAATTGAGCTCTACTACACTTAAACAGCAAATGAGCAATAGATTCTTCAATCTCACCACAGAAACAGCAAATAGGATCCACAAAGATACCTTTAGTCTTAAGCCTATCACTAGTAGCAATCAAACCATGCCAACATTTCTAGATAAAATGTTTAATTTTACCTTTAATATTTAGTTTCCAAGTCTTCTTCCAAACTGTTCTGTCATCCAGGCCTTTGCTACTTGATTCAGGTTCATTCTTCAACAAAATCATCTTGTCCATGACAGCTTTTGTAAGTCCACGCGGCTAAGATAATCTAGAGGGGGGTGAATATATTATCTCCATCTTTTCGATTTTACCCTCTTTTTCGAATGAAACAAGCCAAGACAATATAGAAGGTGCGGAATGTAAACAACACACGTCGATTTATAGAGGTTCAACCCACCTAGGGCCTAATCCTCTACCACCCCAGTATATCCGGGATGGATTTCATAAAAAAAGATTTTATTAATTACCAAAATTAATACAACATCACCTTGAAGAGCACCACACTCTTCTTCAACACCACCTTTGAGATTACCACAATCTATCTTGAAGATTACCACAATCTCCAACGGCACCTTGTGAAGATTACCACAATCTTCAACCTTGAAGAATACCAAATTCTTCAACACCTCAAAAAGAAGATCACCACAATCTTCTTGCACCTATCACCTAGATCATCCAAGTGTGTTCTTACCACAAGAACACTCACAAGGATATCTTGTGTTGAATGATAACCCAAATTCAAGATTACAACTCAATAATGAATAATACAATTTGAGTGCAAGTGTAATCAAGAAATAAGCCTAGACCTCAAGATGTGAAAGTGAAAGACCTTAGGCTATTACAACAAGAATAATAACAATGAAGAACAAATATGTTTGCTTGAGTGTATCTTGTTGTGTTGTAGTATTATCTCTTGTTGTGTTGCTTCAATTCTTCATTTATTTATAGAAGATGTCTTGGACATGATAGGCTCCTCCTAGGAGATTGAAATCTGTAAACAATTGCAAGACAAATGAAGAATATAGCTATTAGAAATCAATCCCACAAATTAGGGAAAAGTTGTCTGCTGCACAACGGTTAGAATTTTGCTGTCAAAGATTAGGGTGATCGGTCGTGCACAAATAGACGTTTGAAAATAAGAATACACATTTACACAGGGCGACCGGTCGACGTGGGGTTCGACCGGTCGACCCCATGCCCAGCTGGTCGAGCAAGACCAAAAAACGAGTCCAGGAAGTTCTGTTTCATAAATTGCTCCCAGGCACCGGTCGACCATACCGGTCTACCACCCTGTTGACCGGTCAACCAGCTTTTTTCAGCAAATAGCTTATACACTGTTTTTCACAACTTTTAGGTACGGGATGCCCTATAGGGCGACCGGTTGGCCTCAAAACAAAAGTGTTGTCCAATTTTATATCGAAAATAAACTTTAAGAAATACTTCGAAAAATAGTAAAAATATTTTAGACCGATCGGGAGTATTAGGAAAACATATAGAAACATAGTTTCGATATAAAAACCCATTAACACAAAATCATTAAATGTATTGTCCAATATTGTCGAAAATAAACTTGAAAAAATACTCCGGAAAATATTAAAACCATTTTAAATCATTTAGGAGTATTTGGACAACCTTTAAAAATATTGTTTTGGTATAAAAACAAAATCATCAAAATCATGATAAAACCATTTATCAAACAGCTTTATACGCGGATTTAACTGAAAAGTGACCCTTGGCTTCATGACGCCACACCAACAAGTCCTTTTTCCCAGTAAGACTGATTGGAGTTTTGAGAATAATGTCTGCATCAACAACACAAAATGTTTTAAAAATCAAGGGAATGTTCCATTTAGTACCCCCTCCACCATAAGGTCACAAACCCAAACCAAATCTGTCTCCAGTTCAGAATTTTTCCAAGGTTTAAAATTATGATTATTTTTAAGCCAAGGAGAATCCCAAATATGGATAGACTTGCCATCCCCAACTTGATATCTAACCCCCAAAGCTAAAGTATCCCTAGCAGAAAGCCAACATTTCCACAACCAAGAATCAGTTCCTTTATGGGAGATTTCAAAAATATTCTTATGGTAAAAATATTTCCCTTTTAGGATTTTACTTATAAGAAGATTAGGTTGCGTAATAACTCTCCATAATTGTTTAGCTAACAAAGCTTCATTAAACTTTTGGATATCCATGAACCCCAGCCCCCCTCTCTCTTTTGGAAGAGTCATTTTCTCCCAACTAGCCCAATGAATCTTATTAGGCCCCTCACTCAAGCTACCCCACCAAAATTTAGAAGAAAATCTAGTAATATCCTTACAAATAGAAGAAGGGATTTTAAAACAAGACATCACATAAGTAGGCAAAGCACTAATTACTGATTTGATCAGAACCTCTTTCCCAGCGGGGCTAAGAAATTGGTTCTTCCAATTCAGTAATCTTGATTGCACAGTATCAGAAATGAATTTAAAGGTGTCAAGTTTAGATCTCCCAATCCACAGTATCAGAAATGAATTTAAAGGTGTCAAGTTTAGATCTCCCAATTCAGTAATTACTGATTGCACAGTAATCTTGGTTAGCTGTTCAATTTCATCGTTCGCGGATGATCCAACTGGTCTAACTGAATTCGTTATATTTTTTATCATGTTTTATATAATAATATATTAGATTAAATAAATTAACAACTAATATACATATATATACAAAATCCAAAATTCAAATAACCACACAGATAGTGTTGCAATCGAACCGAATTGAGTTGAACTTTTGAGAGTTTAAGCTTGGCTCATTTATTATCAAGCCGAACCCGAGCCTAAGTTTATCTAATATATTGATGGCTCACGAACGTTTTCGAGCTTATCGAGCCTAAATGAGCTTAGTAAATATTATTAATTATGAATTAAATTATTTTTCAATTTATTATAAAAATAAAATTATATATATCTAAAACACATAATATAACCTATGATTTTATTCAAATATTTAATAAGTTTAAATCTTTTATTATTTATCATAAGTAAACGTATAAAAATTAAAATAAAGCCAATCTATAAGTTTAATTTATACGAGCTTACTAACGAGCCTAGTCACGAGCTTACTAACGAGACTGTTCACGAGCTAACAAACATAATATCTCTAAGTTTATTTTAACAAGCATCATTAAACAAACTCAAAAGAGTTTTCATCGAGTCGAGCTCCAAATAACTCACGAGCGGCTTGGTTCATTTACAGCCCTACACACACGTATATATACAATATTAAAGTAATAACTAATAAATTAGGAGCTAGTATCCTGTCATATGGTCTAACGAATCTAATCCGTCAGACGGAGCCCCAATAACCAACTCGACTCGGTGCGCTCATCTCCTCCAAAAAAGGAGCTCTTGAACGAGTATCTCTGCAAATTCTCCCTTAAATATAATATTCTATGCAGGTGAAGCTCGAAATTAACAAACAAGGAAAACAACATCGCCATTACCAGCTGCAACGAAACCATCAGAAGTGACGTCACCATCACCATCGTGAAATACACTATTTGTATACCCTTCTTTCTCCCACCACCGACCACCTTTCATCTCCATTTATTTTTTTATTGTTTTAATAGAGTTGAGCTCAAAATAGCTCACGAAAGCGGACGGTTCATTTTATTTTCTACACACATATATAATATTAAAGTAATAACTCATAAGTTAAAGGTTTTAATTTTCTAAAATCCAAAAATAAAAAGAAATGTGTTTGGCGAATTTGATGGTACAATCAGTTATTTGGGGAAAAACGAATTGGATCGACCAACTATTGCTTTACAATTGGATCGATCAACCAGGCAATCCAACATGATTTCTTCTTAATATCATTGTCCCACGTCTTGTCTTAATGTCCCACCTCAAAGCAAGAAGACTAATTGAGTGGAGAGACGTGCGGGTTTATTCCCATATCTTGGAAGCTTAATTAATGAACCACTGGCTTGGACGTGCAAGCATATCAGCATAAACTATGTATATTTGGGGCATAATTAATACACAGCATTGATCAGGCATATTATTTGAAGTTAAAAAAAATGGTTTAAAAAACATCAGCATCAGAGTTTTCTAACTAATCTTATTTCATACTTCCAACGAACCAAACTGTGTGTAATTTATTGGGCATTGAACTATAAATACCACCCAAACCGTACCATTATTTCTTCATCCTAAAAATAAAAGTCCTACTTTCTCCGAAAAAGAAAAGGAAAACACTTTCCTTTTTGGTACCATTTAGTATTCATCAAACAACAAATTCATTTATCAAACATCAATTCATTTATCAGAAAAATCATGGCCACAAGAGACATTAAGTACAAATGCATTTTGATTCTTGTCGTGATAACCATCATCGCAAGCAACCAAAAATGTGGAGCCATGCGCCACCTGTTACAAGCCGATCATGGTGTCTTAGAGGGCTCGCTTAATGGGGTTGGGAAGCTACCTGGTGGGGCTGCTGGATCACTGGAAGGGGCAGGCTCATTGACCGAGAGTCAAGAAGGGACGCCACTGTTGGTGGGATCCGTAGACCGGAGGACTTGATAAAAGGGGATGCATCGGACTTGATTTGGCTCGTGGCTCGCAAAATGGGGCAGGCTCATTGACCGAGGAGCTTACGACGGACGCCACCGATTCATGTGCCGGACAAGGGGCGTTGGGGGCTCGCTAAATGGGGTGGGTCGCTACCTGGTGTGGCTAGTGGCTCGCTAAACGGGCGGAGCTCATTAATCGGGAGCCGACAAAGGGACGCCTGTTTGTTAGAGGTGGGAGACGAGGCACTTGAGGGCTCGCTAAATGGGGTTGGGTCGCTTGCTTGGTGGGGCCATCGGCTCGTTGAATGGGGTAGGCTCATTGACTGCAGAGTCAAGAAGGGACGCCACTGTTACGGTGGGATCCGTAAAGATCGAGAACTTGATAAAAGGGATGCATCAAGACTTGATTTGGCTCGTGGCTCGCAAAATGGGGGAGCTCATTGACCGAGGAGCTTACGACGGACGCCACGATTCTGGCGGACAAGGGACGTTGGGGGCTCGCTAAACGGGTTGGGTCGCTACCTGGTGTGGCTAGTGGCTCGCTAAATGGGGCGGAGCTCGTTAATCGGGAGCTTAAGGGGACGCCGTTTGTTAGAGGTGGGAGACGAGGCACTTGACGGCTCGCTAAATGGGGTTGGTCGCCGCTTGGTGGGGCTAATGGCTCGTTGAATGGGGTAGGCTCTCATTGACCGAGAGTCAAGATGGACGCCACTGTTCTGGTGGGATCCGTAGAAGATCGAGGACTTGATAAAAGGGGATGCATCAAAGATTTGATTTGGCTCGTGGCTCGCAAAATGGGGCAGGCTCATTGACCGAGGAGCTTACGACGGACGCCGCCTGTTACAGCCGGACAAGGGCGTTGGGGGCTCGCTAAATGGGATTGGGTCGCTACTGGTGTGGCTAGTGGCTCGCTAAATGGGGCGAGCTCATTAATCGGGAGTCGACAAAGGGACACCGTTTGTTAGAGGTGGGAGGAGAGGCACTTGAGGGCTCGCTAAATGGGGTTGGGCCGCCTTGGGGGGCTGGCTCGTTGAATGGGGTAGGCTCATTGACGGGAGAGTGAAGAAGGACGCCACCTGTTCAGGTAGTAGATCCGTAGATCGAGGACTTGATAAAAGGGGATGCATCGGCACTTGATTTGGCTCGTGGCTCGCAAAATGGGGCGGGCTCATTGATCGAGGAGCTTACGACGGACGCCACCGATTCTGAGCCGGACAAGGGGCATTGGGGGGATCGCTAAATGGGGTTGGGTCGCTACCTGGTGTGGCTAGTGGCTCGCTAAATGGGGCAGCTCGTTAATCGGGAGCTTACGAAGGGACGCCGTTTGTTAGAGGCGGTAGACGAGGCACTTGACGGCTCGCTAAATGGGGTTGGGTCGCTCCTTGGTGGGGCTACTGGCTCGTGGAATGGGGTAGGCCCATTGACCGAGAGTCTGAAGAAGGGACGCCACCTGTTACGGTGGGATCCGTAGAAGACCGAGGACTTGATAAAAGGGGATGCATCGGCACTTGATTTGGCTCGTGGCTCGCAAAATGGGCGAGCTCATTGACCGAGGAGCTTACGATGGGACGCCACCGATTCTGGTCGGAGGGGCGTTGGGGGGCTCGCTAAATGGGGTTGGGTCGCTACCTGGTGTGGCTAGTGGCTCGCTAAATGGGGCAGGCTCGTTAACTGGGGAGCTTACGAAGGGACGCCGTTTGTTAGAGGCGGGAGACGAGGCACTTGAGGGCTCGCTAAATGGGGCTGGTCGCCATTTGCTTGGTGGGGCTTTCTTGGTTCGTTGAATGGGGTAGGCTCATTGATCTGTAGAGCTAATAAGGGCATATTTTCGATAAACTCGTTTATCCGCTTCTACATTTATCTCCTACTTTTCGAGTGATTAATTTTCCAAGAAATTCTAGTTTTGGTGGAATAATGAAGCTTATTTATATTAAGAGTATTAATTTGTGGTAAGTGTTATTTTATATTTATCTTGTGAATGGTGAGTTTATTTGTAAGTTAATCACATGACAAATTTATAATAATTTGTCATCCTGTGGTTTGTATTTAGTTGGAGATGTGTTCTTGATTTGCGTTTGATGAGGAGTCTATCTAATTGTGATAAGTCATGATTTTATTTGCTGTGTTTTTTTTGTTTTTTTTTTTGTAATGCTTTTCTATTTCAAGTTTATAATATAGTTTTATACTAAATCAAGCAGTGTTATCATTAAATGGATGGAATATATTTTCTACTCTAAAATGGTCTTTTATCTCCCCACCATGCTGATGATTGTCACGTGTTTTTTTAGTGGTTATCATTTGTCTTATAAAAACCCACAATTTATGCTTGAAAATTAATATGATATTCTGAACTCCTATTTCTCTCAATTCTACATGGCGGCTTCACATTTATCCATGTGGAAACTCTGTATTATATATAATCTAAAAGATAACAAATAATCCAAAAATTAAAGATTTTATAATTTTTTTCTTTTCGTAAATCAAAGATTCTACTATACAGTTTATTAAAACTAAAGAAGCAACAAATAATCCAAAAATCAAAGTTTCTATCTATATAATCTAAACAATCTATCTATACATTGGAAGATATATTTATTGGATACTTTTTATTAATAAAATTAGTATAATTAGCTAAGTGATTCTTTAAAAGCTAAAAAAATATTGCTTAAATAACATTAAATATGCAACCAACATAACAACGTATAATACATGTCTTATATATATGCAACGAATAATATATATGTTGGCATCATAATAAGGTTAAAAATGCATCACATTAACACAACGTATGCATCCTTATAATTTTGAATATGCAACTAATATCAAACGAAAATATCTAATACAGTCTATGTATTATATAATATGAAATGTGCAACCTTTTGTATTGTTATAACATTAAATATGCAATTAATAGCATTCTGTATTTTAACATACATCTTATACAAACAATATAATTACATACAATATATTTATTCTACATATGTGTCACCTTGATTACGTAGTCTATTGCTCAAAATAAAGCAATATAATAGATTATATCTATTTCCATTCATGGATTATAAGAATTCATATGGATGTGGCGTTGTTTCTTTCAAATGAGATGTCTATTTTGATTTTTTTTTTTTCAATTGGATACCATATATATGCATCCATGTAGTATAGAATAACGGGGAGGTCTCTCGTGAGACCATCTCATGGATCTAGTTCCGTGAGATGGAGCCTCATTACCTAAAATCAACATGCTCCTTCTCTCTATATATACTTACGGGGGAAATTGCAATTTTGGTCCTGTAACTTAGGGGTGGTTGCAATTCCGGTCCTGCTCATTTTTTTTAAAGCAAAATTACCCTGTAACTCTTCCACCGTCTCAATTTCGGGACAATTTCTATTAGACAACCGATTTTTTGCCGAAAATTTACAAAAATTTGGGATTTTACAATTTGTCGGGCCAACTTCGGGCCAACTTTTACACGTAGGATGCCAATGTGGATAATTATTGCCACGTTAGAGAAACAAATTGGAGGGAAAATATCAGTGATATTAACACCTATCTACTGCCCTAAAAACCCCAAATCGCATTGAAAGCACCCTAAGCCACAATCCCTCATAAACTGACTGAAATTGAGAGAGTCGCTTCAATTTCTTGAAGATGTCGTATGTATCGGCTTCGTCGACTGCTATTTTTGGAAGAACAACCATCGTTCGCAGCTCATGGACTAATGTAAACCCTGGGTAGAAGTTTCAATCTTACATTGATTTTTGTATGTTTCTCACAAGTTTGTTGGGTCAGATTGCAATTTATGTTTTTGTTGAGATAATTTGAAAGCCAAAACAAAACATGATTTTGAAGGTGTACTTATAAATTGTTGAAGTCCAGGATAAATGGAAATTGAACATCAAGTTACGAGCTTTGTTATTTTTTAGTACAATTAGAAAAAATAGGGGAAGGACCACACACTCAAATGGGATCGAATTCGGGTCAATCACCTCACAGTACAAGGCTCTACAACTTAAGCACAATGTGATCCCATTTATGAGCTTTGTTATACTTAAATTACATATTTCATTTTTTTGCTTGTTAACATTGCACTAGATAGATGATGCTTTTTCTTTTTTTTTTTTTTTTTGCCTAGCAGATCCTTCTATGTGCCATAAGGCGAAAATGATCGTTCCGAAGGTTACTGAGCAGGATTAACGAGATTGAAGATACAAACAATAATTTGAAAGCCCATAATGGTTGACACGTTGTTGGACATTTGAAGCTGTTGGAATGGAGAAGGACCAGGCCTATATGGCAAGTTGACACCCATCTGAATGTTACTTCTTGTATGACTTAAATGAAAGTCTAGACACCCCATGTCATCTTGTGAGTGAACCAGTGGGGTAGGTGGTAAAATTGGTGGCCTCGCCCGGTGGCCTATCGGCATAAAAGGTATAGAATTATGGCCATCTGATTGTACATCATTTCTATCTCCAGTTCCTATTGCATCCTGCCAAAGGATATAATGGCATAAAGAAAAATAAATAAAAAACTTGCAAAAGAATTGGGATGAAGGATTCAGATTTACTTTCTTTTGTGGACAAGTAGAGGAATTATGCCCGGGCATTCCACAACATCCGCATTTTGAGTATATTGTTGTCTTTTTAGTCTTTGAACACCAGTGCACCTCCTGGTCCTCTTCTTTTTCTTCACTAAAGGTTCATCCGGCTCCTCTTCTTCTTGCCTTAGATGGTCTTCCAACACCTCTCCCAAAATTGGGAGGCAAATGAGGATATACATCGTTTCTCCCCAGAGAGGCTCACCACTTATGGCATAATTGCAGGTTCATATACCTTTTTTATATGTATCCACAAAGTGTAGTATGGATGTACATATTCATCCTGGTAATTCTTGTTGGTTGACAATGGCTCGCAAGCATGCTTGCATGGAATACCACTCAACTCCCATAGTCCGCAAGTGCAACTATGTTTTTCCAAGTCTACAGAGTATATTGAACCATCCGAACATGATATCCGATAATGTCCGTCATTTGCTTTAATTGGCATGCAATCGGGAAGTTTATCAAAGATGTTTATCTATGATTTTTTTAATCTTTGGGCACAATCTTCCCTTCCATTTTATTAATGCTCTATCCCTATTTTCCGTAATCTTCTCATTAAAAATTCCTAATCTACTCCAACATTGTTATTATTGGTTTTTCTCTAAAGATCTAAAATATTGGAGTTAAAGCTTTCACACACATTGTTTAGAAGCATGTCACATTTGGAAATTTCACTAAAGTGAGACTTTGACCATTGAGATGGATGTTTGTCCCCAAACCACTCCCATGCGATTTCACTCAAGTCTTTCATCCGTCTCATTCTCACTTTAAACTCTCCTTCAGACTAAAGCATGTCCGCATTCCATAAAGCATGTTTGAAACTTAATCCCCTAAACCCCGCTTGCTTGAAATTATTGTGTAAGTGTCTTACACAAAACCTATGATATGCATTAGGGAATATTTCATGAAAGGCCTGGATAAGCCCTTTTTGCTTGTCGACATAAATGTGAAACCCTCATCTCTAACAATTTCCAAATCGATTTCAAGATCATAAGAACCAAGACCATATCTCCTATTTTCTTTCTGCATAAATCGCATAAGCAATCGGAAATATGTTGTTATTTGGATCAATTCCTACAAAAATGATGAGCATAACCCTCCATGTGGACCCTTAAGGTGACAACCATCAACCCCTATAATGGGTCTACAACTCCGCCAAAAATCTCTCGCTTCAAAGCAAAGCAAAGCATACATAAAATTTATGAACCTATTTTCACCATTTTCATTCTCGTGAGCCAAAATAATTGTGGATCCAGGATTTATTTTTCTTAACTCCTCTGCATAGTCCCAAAGCTTGGAAAATTGAATGTCCGGGTTACCTTTAATCATTGATAAGGCCCTTTTTTTAGCCCTGTAAGCTTGGTGCTTTGATACATGCACCCGGATATCATTCATGACGTCAATCCTGAACCCCTTAACATTTCTCTTCGGATCAGACTTAAATCTTTGGATGTACTTGTCAGAAATCCACTTGGTTTTAACATTTTTTACATTAAAGGTTGGTGGGCAAGAATGGTTGGCATTGAACTCCCTGATTTGGAATGTTGATTCATCTATTTTTTTAAGTGCATTCATCCTCCACTGACAATTTTCCCCAGCACATCTCACATATACTCTTTTCTTATCATTTTTTGTGAAGTTCAGAGTTCTTTTTGTTTTGATTGCATGGGACTGTATCGCCTTTTTAAATTCTTCCTTATTTGCAAATATCATCCCTATTTCAAACACTGGATCATATACCATTTCATGATTGAATACTGGATCCACAACATCTTCATCACTATCAGATATCTTTGATTCATCAAAATTATTGTCATCTTGATTAACATCCTCCTCGCCACTACTATCAAACTCTCCCTCACTAAATCCATTTCGTATGTTGCCTGTTTCAACACCCAAATCTGACTCAATTATGTGGTCTACATTTTTCTCCCAGATCACATAATCTTCTGTACTACTTTCACTCTCCATATTATAATCATTATCAAACAAGGAGTCTGAATCTGATGATTCCATTCTTTCAGTAAAGGAATCTGTTTCTGGATTTGTGGGAAAGCGAGAATAAAATCAAAAAACAAATAAATAACTGATTAAAAAAAACACAACAGCATACTAGTTACAGACTCAGACAATCTAAACTCATATGACCCCACATGCCTTGAAAAAGACCAAACATGTGAACATAAAATTATATAAATTAAATAAATCATAAGATAGTGGACAAAAACTTTGCTTTTAAAAGGATTGTGGGCCACCTCCATTAAAAATCGAGGGTTTCTATATCAATGCAAAAAACAACAAATGAACAAAACCCCTCTAACAACAAAGTAAAATCATCTTTTTAAATATATTAGAACACAAACCAAACAGAAAACAAGTGAGACTTACCATGCATTGGGAGAGAAAATTGTTGGTTAATCTGGAGTCTTTTGGGAGATGGGGTGATTTAGCACACTAGGGTTTGATGGGAAATGATAATGAGAGAGCCCATCAAGTCGTTAATATTTTGGACTAATATTTTCCCTCCAATTTGTTTCTCTTATGTGGCAATAATTATCCACATTGGCATCCTACGTGTAAAAGTTGGCCCGATAAATTGTAAAATCCCAAATTTTTATAATTTTCGGCAAATAATCGGATGTTTAATAGAAATTGTCCCGAAATTGAGACGGTGGAAGAGTTACAGGGTAATTTTGCTTTAAAAAATATGAGCAGGACCGAAATTGCAACCGCCCCTAAGTTACAGGACCAAAATTGCAATTTTCCCTATACTTACGTGTTCTCCATATATACTTACGTGTCCCCCATGTCTCTTCTCACATCCCACTGCTCCCATGGTCTCCCCCTTTTTCTCTCTCTTCTCACATCTCACTCTCCAATGGCCCCCCTATCTCTCTCTCTCCTTCTCACGTCTATCATCCCTCTAGCTACGTGTATCAAACATGGAGAAAATATAGTATCACTTTTTATGAAAAAAAGTATCACATTAGACTCGAAAGTATAACTTTTTATTAAAATAAAGTATCATTTCTTATGAAAAAAGTATCACTTCTCATGGAAAAAGTATTATTTTTTATTAAAAACAGTAACATTTCTCAAGGAAAAGGTAGTCTTTATGAAAAAAGTATCAATCTTTATTAAAGACGTATCACTTTTCATTAAAAAAAATATTATTTTTTATTAAAACAACGTATCAATTTTTATAGAAAAATATCACTTTTTATTAAAAAATATCACTTTTTATTAAAAAAATATCATTCCATATTAAAAGTATAACTTACTATTAAAACAATATTTTTCGTTATTAAAAATAATATCACTTTTTTTAAAAAAAATTTATCAATTATACCATAAAAAGTATATGTTTTTAAAGTATCATTTGGGATTTGGGATTTATTTTCTGAAAAATTTGGAATTTGTGAGATTTTTATACGTAAAACATGTGTGTATAGAGATGGAGAAGGGGGGCTAAGTGAAGAAAGAGGGAGGACCAATGAGAGGAGAAGAGAGAGAAAGGAACTATGGGAGAAGACGTGAGAGATAGAGGAGGGGAGACCAATGAGAGAAGAGAGAAAGAAGGGGGAAAAGGAAAATGAAAGAGCACGTGTGATAGAGAGATAGAGGAGGAGGAGAGTGGACCAGTGAGAGGAGAGAGAAAAAATAGGAAGACCAGAAAATAAGGAGGATGGGAGATCACATGGGGCTCCGTCTCACGGATTTAAACGTGTGAGATGGTCTCACACAAGTTTTTGTGTAGAAAAAATATCATATCCGGCACGGTATGTCATCCTTACATAAGTATCTGTGTTTCCTAGCCCTAATCCGAAAATATATTATTTTTCCACGCAAGAATAAATTTTCAAAATTTGAGAATATTGAAATAACATAGGCCAACAAGGTTATTGGTCAGCATGTATTTTGTGTAGAATGGGAGTCTGAAACAATAACGATACATAGTTTATAGTCAAAGCAGCTCAATAGTTTATAGTCAAAGCAGCTCAATCTCCTGTCCTTTTGACCCTTTCCCAGCACGAAAAGAATGATATGGCATATAAATATGAGACAAATTGCTCACTGTGTCAACCTGAAGATCATGCATAAGCATGAGCTGCTGCAAGAGATTGGACATCTGGATCTCTCACCTAACCTTTCAATACCATTGTAAATAAGTTTTAAGTAGTATTATGATGTGACATATGAACTTGAAAACATTTTGAAGATCGATAATGTACCAACGCTATCCAGGTAATTTCTGAAAGCACAACCTTGTTCTAACCAAAACTCGCCGTCTCTGAGGACAGGACGACTTCTTAGAAGCAAACAACAAATAATAACCAATGGGCTGGCTCCAAGGAATCCAAGTCCATATCTTGACATCATTCGCAATCTACCTGACGAGGCACAAATTTTAAGGGTGCACGCAAAATATAGAAAAGCAGGTTTCTCGTCAACTGAAACATGTAAGAAATCTTCTACGCCCCGTGAAGCAAACACACGCAGGAGACAGCAAAGTGAATTTCCAACCTCAGCATTCAAGTTCTAGGAAGGATAGCCAGAAGTACAAATATTCTCTTTCCAGGAAATCATTTTCCTACGATCTCTACCTCTAAAGGATCGAGTGACAAGTCCACCACTAACGGGCTTGCAAAGACCAACATCAATCACCGAAGTACAACTCCTCTCAGAAGACGGGTTTCCATCATCCAAGAAGAAGTCGAAAAGCATTGCAAGGCAAAGCACTTGGTGACCTAGAACTAAATTTTCTTGATCGAAAGGTATCATCCTTATAAGGTGAACATTGATCTGCAAAACAACATATTAACGCCTTAGTATATGAACTGTCAAACCAAATATGCCAAACAGAATGCACACCACCATATTTGGCGTTGTGAAGGAAAAAAAAAAAGGTATGTCAAGCAAGGATACACCAAATGCCTTAATAATGCAAGTAGTTATTACATTTACAAATTACTTATAACAAGCAGTTATAAGGATCAGTCAAGTGCTAGATGCTCACCTCTGCCTCCATCGCACGAAGTTCATTCAAAACTCCGAACATATTGCCTCAGAATTATTCTCCCTTGTAAACTGTATAGACTCAGTCCAAAATGAGGAGGTCTAAGAGGATATTCCCAACTAATTTTTATCTGAAAAAAAAGATATATTCAACGTAAGTAGATGACAATGTAAGCATGAATAGAGTAAAAGCAACAATAGGTTTAACCTTGGCTTCGAGTTTCATGATCCTTTCATCATTATCCAACTTTCGGATTAGTACAAGACTATATTCTTCGATCCCAGAATCAGCCCATGAATTCTCAATCATTGCAGGTGACGCATTATCAGATGTCTCCTCCACTTGGATTGGCTCATCAAGCTCATTTTCAGATTCCAGCATGAGATCAACATCATCCTCCAGCTTTTTAAAGCTTGGTGACTTTCCTTTTGTGATTGGAGATATGATACTCTTTGAAATCAAACTTAGCCTTCCGGAATGCTCGAGTTCAGATCCTTTTGAAGGTGTGAGTTTATTAACATCATTAACACCAGTAGCAGCCAAAGATGGGAGCTCCCCATCCTCTTTTGAGGTCTCCATATCTTCTCTGGACACCCCGTTTTTTATATCTGCATCAACACTTACAGGACCTTGACTTTGTTCTACTTCACTGACAGGCAAAGATGTAGTACTATTACCAGCAGCAGTAGTCATGGATAACCAGCCATGCAAGTTGCATTTTGGTGCGTATGACGCCCATGGAACACTCTCGCAGGTCAAAGTTGGCCATTTAAGGTTCCTTAGTGAGTCCAGTAACTCCCTGTACGTTCAGCCAAGATGTCCAGGTTTTAAATGAGAAACATTATGCCCTGATATATGGTAGCAGAATCATTTGCTAATATCAAGCATAAGCCAATATACTCCAAAATAAGCACACAGATTTTTTAAATAAAACTTCACAGTACGAGAATATAAACCACTGAAATTAGCTATGTTTAATAATTTTAAAGCACTCAACATGGAACAGAAAGTAAAGTCTAATTCAACTACATCTTTAATATGTCTACAACATCCATTTGTTCCAAGGTTCTACGACTACAAAAATTTCAGGGCAGTGACTCACGCAAGAGCCAGCTGAGCCTTTTTCCGATTGCGAATCCTTTGCACAACTGTCTGCACCCTGTTTTGCTGACGATATAATGACAGACCCGATGCGACAGAAGCATGTTTAGTAGTTTCACTATTTGATTCTTCAGAGGCTGAAACCAGGGGGGAAACCTCTGGCAAAACATCAATTCCTGCCAAATGCTGAGCCCATTTGTATGGGCGTGAAGTTCTCCGTTCATCAAATGAAAGGGAATTTCCAATCCGGAGCTTTGCTGACTGCACAAAATTGCAAAACTTTTTATTATAATTGCAATAGAACATGCTTCAAGGTCAATGGTGGCACAAGATCTGGAAATCAAACCTGCTGAGGGAGCTCAAGGCCAGTGTCATTAGGAAATAAGTTGCACAAGATATTATTTTGAGAAGGTTCTTCAGAACCCTCCACTCCTACACATACGACGTTCAGCTTTATCAAGAATTCAAACTTCAAGGTGATGAGTTTTGCTGAGTTCAAGTCCGAAGCCTCGTCATCGTTTACATGGAGGGTAACTTTAAGTGGATGACTTTGATATATTCCAGACTGCTCAAGATTCTCCTTGCTTGGAACCTTCTTTGGCCTCTTTCTCCTCCTTTGACCATCGTCTTCCTCATCTGGCACGTCATCCTCTATCTTGGAGTTCTCTAAGCTTGTTGCTACAGCCGAAATAATAGATCAGATATAAGTAAGATAGAGGATGTTGTTGCAGTGAAAGAGAGAGAAACAAGCATGTATTTTTGGCACGTAAATAGGCCCACATAGGAATCTAAATCTAGAGCAAGGATATGCTTGGTTACCAGAATCCTTATTAGCTAGCTGACGGGCAAACGCCTGAGCATCCTTTACACTTCCTGTGATCTCCAGTTCAATATTCTCTGCAAAGGCTTCCTTTTGCGCAAGTAACTGAGAGTAGATCACATATAGAGGAGGTGGAAGCAACTCCGCTAGTTGGTGCTGCTTTAGTTTCTTGGTGTGCAGAACCCCTAACTGATGCTGCACAGGCAAGGATGCTTTTTTGAGAGCTTTGAGGTGTGAAGGGAGACTTGTTAAAAACTTTTTCCTGTTAGCAATTGTCTCTTGAAGAGCTTTCTTTTGTAGTTCCAACTTCTCACGAAGCGCGCATAGTTCTTTTCGCTGAACAGTAAATATATCAGTAAATTAACCTGCTGTTTCCATAGCTATCAAAACACACAAATATGCAGGAGATCGATAAGGGGGTTGAATCAGAAAAGACAACAATGGAATGGAAATTCAAAACCATGTCACGAAGCCAGATTATTATTTAAAATGCAGAAGTTATCCTGCATTCGAACTCCAGCCAAGAGAGAAAAGACATTCATTGAGAGTATTTTGGAGTAAGGGAACCAATACAATCGAATAACATTGAGTTAATCAGAAAAACAGCACAGATGCATCAGCAACTTCTGTTTGTGCATTTGAGCATACATGCACGGGTACCACAACCAAAGATATCAGAAGTAAAAGCCAGTTCAAACTGTTGTCAGGACCAACATCTCAAACCAGTAGAAAGTCGAGGGCAGGGATTTGTTAATTACCAGTAAATGAAGCTAAACCTCCATGCATCAAAAAATTAATTAAAAGCTAATATTTACAGGTAAACAAAGTTCAAATTTTCAATATTAATGTATATCAACCAACTGGCTCTTTTGCAGTCATGATGAGTGATATAGACATATTTCCAGGTAGGATAGCATAACAATCAGTAGTACTGAAAATGCATTTAAAGTAGAACCTGTTAAGCACTTCAAGAATTTCCGCTTAAGAAAAATTACAGACGCCTCTATTCAAAAGACAACTACATTTAGTTATCCGAAAATTTTCATGTCGTGATAACCACTCTGAAGTCTGAAGTGGCCAGACGATTTGCAAATGGAACTATGGAAGTATGCCATTGAATTGAAAAATAAATCATATTACAATATCAAGGTTGGGGGAAAAAAAAGAACCTAAAATTCTGGGAAAGAAAAGTAAGGCTCAAGACATCTTTCTCCAGAAGTTGGGATGCGATTCATTTAATTTTAGACCCTAAACAGTGCTACCTGTGCATGAGGCACCTTTTCAGTTAATTAACATTTCAATATACCAACAATCTGCATGTTGTCAAAATAGGGGAAAACCATAGTTCACATTTACGTGTTTTCTCTCCCTTGGAAAATTAACCAGAGGTATATTATTTTCTGATTCAACTCATAACGAGCATTATTGATATGTAGCAAAAAGGGTATGATAAAGCTAAAAAAAATACCATTCATGTGCAAAGTACTGATGCTAGAAACTAAAAATCTTCACTAAATCTCATGGTGAGGTGCTGGGAAATGGTCGAAGTAGTTGAATTGGAGGATCACTATAACTATAGCCCTTGGTAAAGTTACCAAAGACGAAAATGATTGATTTGATATTATGGATGACTGGTTATAGAGGGATCGTTTCAGTTTTGCAGACTGGTGCTCCTTACCCTATAGGTTATAGAGACTCTTCCCAGACAATGAGCTAGTCCTACGACCCTAGTCAGAAGCAAAATGTAGCTATTGAGCTGTCCTTTAATACAACATCAACACTACATAATGGACTCCGAAAAAATCACGCAGACAATGAAAATGAGCATTATTACTATATAACTTAATTATTTAACAAGTAGAGCTTGCCTGGAAGAACTCATAGTTGAGCCTTTTAAGCATCAAATCATGTGCGCTATCAGTTGACAATATGGAGCTTTTAATCTCTTCTGGTGCATCTTTGAAAAATTCATCCTCAGGTACAAGTTCAATGTCAGGATATTTAGTCTTGAAGTCTTTGCAAGCTTTTATTGCTTTGACATAATGATTCTTCTCATACATCAAGTTGTGGAGCTGTAATGTTGTCAAGTCTACGGGCGCTTTAGCTCGTTCAGTTTCAGCTTTAACCCTATCTTCTTCAAGCAAGATAGACCTATTTGCCTGTTTCAAGAGCATTCGGAACTGAATAAGCTTATCTTACGAAATCAAGTTCACCACATACTTACAAACATGGATTTTCCCTAGCCCTAGCCAGAAAAATGAGATGCAGTAAGAACATGTGAACGCCAGCACATTTATAACTGCGATGATTTCCACAGTTTGCTAAACCTGGCGGACCATATGCTCGCCATTTCCACTTCCAATTTGTTACCCTTAAATTAAAATCTTTAATCGAAAAATCCTTTTACTCCAACCCCCAAAACTTCAATGAACTCCTTTTAATTAGATTGAAATACAAGAAATCCCACAGCCCCTAATAAACCCTAAACCCAATTATGTCGATGCTCCAACAGTAGAAGAAAAATACGAGAGTAAACCATATACACAGAAAAAATTCCAAGAAACACATATCAGCAAATAATAAACCAAACCTGACGGAGGGTGACAAAATTGAGGAGGGTTTGAGTGACAAGTTCTCGGAGCTGGGATTTGGGCTGAGCTTCTTTCTTGATAGCCAGCATTTTGGCAACAATTTCCTCAGCGGAAGCCTTGCTCTGTCGCAGCATATCGTAGAGCGTGGTCATGTCGACGTTGCGCTCCGGCAGTATTTCGCCGGGCTCTGCCATCGTCACCTCCATCTTTTACTTTGCGGCCTCCGTGAAATAATGCTGCAGATACATAACAGGGTTATTATTATTATTAGTATTATTATTATTGCAATTTTTACTAATACAATACATCTTAGTATAATACATATGGAAATGATGTTAAATTAAACAAAAAGAGTCATTTACATATACAAATTCTTGAAAATATCTTATAAGATGTTTGACAGCAAATTTTAAAAAAAAAATCTTATAAGCTTTTAAATAAAATATTATGAGCTTATAAGTTGTCCTTAAAAAAGGTAGGGAATCCTAACATTTTTTTCTAAAATAAGATTTTATTTCAACAACCCTTTTAAATTTGACTAATTTAATTATAAAATTGTCATTACTAGAATTTTTAGAAGATCGACTATCTTATTTGCCCAAAAACTTCAACAATTTATTCTTAAAATAAGTTCTAAAATTTTATAAGTTCCAAGACATCTTATAAGATGTAGGGGCTTATAAGATCTTTTAAATAAGTTTAGCCAAACATTAAATGTTGTAAGTTTAGATATCAAATAAGTGAAAGAATATGAAAATTAATTGTAGCTCAGTTAGTTGGGCATTTGTAACCCATATTATTGACCTAGGATCAAATTCCACCAGTCTCACCCCTCCCAAGACTTTGTACTAAACAAAATTTAAAGAATATCACATCAAAAAACAAATTTACTAAATTTAGAATTTATTTTATTAGAATAGAAATACAAATTAATTAAGTATTAGATATGTGCAAAAGGATGTGTGTAAATAATTGCAATCAGGTAAAGTAGATTAGCCCCCTACATAATAATAGAAATAAAAAGAAAAAAAAATCACAGGGGGACTTAGTCCATTGGCCATTAAGTCCCTTATGGGGTAAAAGTTGTGGGTTCAAACTCACGCTCCATTAGAATGCCCCCGAAACATATATAAACTAGTGAACAAGTTGGTAGGAATTAATACTGAATAACATCGAGAACTTGGTTGTATGTCCCATCAAACTGAATAACTCTCTTTTTTTTTGTGCCTTTGGATTAGTTATTCCATATTGGTCAAGCACATTTGGGGTATATTTTTTTGCCATGAGAAAGAACGAGTAGGGTTTTGAAAAATTATCCATACTATGATTATTGAGTTTTGACCTTTATGAAATTATAATATAAAACTATTGTAGATATGGAGTAGAATATTGTACACAAATCAAGATTAGGAGATTGGAATTTTGGTTCATAATGATGCTTAGAATGACATATCACTCTAAGTCAATATACTTGTTCTGGAAGTTCAATAGTCTATATCCTTAACGCTCAAGTAACCCCAAATTAGTCAATGTAGTCTTGAGGTGTGAAGTAGCCTACTGGACGCAAACAAGATTAGAAGGATTATGTGTTGTCCAGAGAAGCTTCTCCAATTCTTAAATCAGCAACTGACCAAATAGTAATCCAAAACTAATGAAGTAATTAAGTGAACTGAGTTCAGATTAACTTACAAATGAATAGTGATGAATCTTTTATAACTGAGACAATGAGCCTCGTGGCCTTGATATAATAAAGTGGGCCTCACAGACTGTAGATAGTGATATGAGCCTCATGAGCTGCTTAATAATCTTTCTGACTCAGTAATTATAGTGATCTGAGCCTCATGGGCGCCTTAATTAATATTATTTGGTTACTTTAATAATTAAATTTGATATTAATAATTGCCACAAATAAAAAATAGTGAAAAGTCAATTTTACTCCATCAAATCATCCTATAATAATTAAGGGACCACTTTGTATGTGAGTATATGATTTGGAAAATCACTTACAAGATATTTGGAATTGCTTAATACGAGAGGATTAGTTTTAAAAAATGTTCAAGTAAAATGATTATGCAAATATACAGTTGAGGATATTTGTAGTACATAAGAAAGAAAGCTCTTTGCATGTGTTTTCACTCGAGAGAAGTGATATTTTGGTATGGAAGTATGTAAATAGAGAACTTAATTACGTGCTTGTAATAAACAAGGGATGGTAATGTGTCCAGGTAAGATCCGGAGAGAAGTGATACTTTGGTATGGAAGTATGTAAATAGAGAACTTAATTACGTGCTTGTAATAAACAAGGGATGGTAATGTGTCCAGGTAAGATCCGGAGAGAAGTGATACTTTGGTATGGAAGTATGTAAATAGAGAACTTAATTACGTGCTTGTAATAAACAAGGGTTGGTAATGTGTCCAGGTAAGATCCGAATTCGAATCGAACCTGACTCATTTTGTGATAGGTCTGGTACAAATAAAATAGGTCTTGGGCAAGTAACGAATATGAAATTTTAATCGAACCTATCTCAAACATTTTTTTTGGGAGGGAGGATTTAGGACAATAAAATGGGTCTGAACCTTCCTCATTTGGGGCAGGTTTGGGACAAATCGGCTTGGATGGGTAACAAGCATGAATTATTAGATACGTAAACGGGTTTAATAGGACTAGACCCAGACCGAACTGATACATTTAGTGTGTGTATATATAGAGAGATTGTGTATATTATTGCACTACTCTTGGTTTATATACTTTGTTGGTGTTTTATTTTATAATTTAAAATATATCCACAAAGTTAAATAAGATTTGACCTAGAGGGGAATGGGATTAGGGATTACATGCTTTATTCTAAACAAAAGTTGTAGATTACAAGCTGAGGCAAAATAACACACATACGAGCACAAATGCACCAACCCCATTCAAGTAGTGAAAAGAGCAAATGAGGATAGAACTGAAAAATACTAATGCTTACAGAGCTTTAGCTGAAACTGCAATCAAATGCCCGTTGAGGTTTGGGACTTGGAGCCCGATTTTGGCCTCTATGAAATCGGCTCAAAATAATTAAAACAACCCTCAATAATGTCATGACAAGCCTTAGCACATACCCAAAGGTGGAAAGTATGAGGGTTCAACCCAAGTCACCGAAGCCCACAAAGGATGATTGAAACCAGACCCTAAACCCAAAACCCTAAGGACCCGTTTGTAATTATTGATTGAATTGATAAAATAATTTGGATAAGTTAAGATTTGATAATGTTATTGAGTTCAATAATGTATTTGGGAGCATGATTGCAAGGTGTGATTTTATTTAGTAGGACAATAGCATTTTGTTTGGCGTTAATGATAAAGTTTGATAAATTTTTGAAATGTAATACTACTCATAAATGACAAGGGACAAATTTTCCAATGACCATTCATAGGAGGATTGAAGTTGATAAGATAATATAATTTCACACTCATGGTCTGAACAAATTATCAACCAAGAGTATGACAGAAAAAAAAAGGTTCGGGATTATTGTCATGGATTGTAGTCAAAGATCCCAAACAATTGATAAATTTTGGTTAAATATATCATGATCAATAAAGTTTCCCAAACGAGTCATAAACACTCGACACACCAAGACACTCCAATCACAATCACACAAAGTAGACCTGAAAGGCTACTCACAAACCTTATTGAAAAACAGAGAGAGACTAATAATTTAGAGAGACAAAGCATAGATGCAGCCAGAGAGAGAGCGAAGAGGTTGAGAGTGTTTTAGGGTTTCAGCCTTTCACCGGGAAGGTTTGAATGAGTGGCTAGGATTAGAGTCATTCTTGGGCGTTCAAAGCTTCACCGCCGCACAGACCTTTCACTGGCAAGGGCCACCGACGACCAAATTTTGTTTTTAATTATTTAAAATATTTTATTTTGGATATGTAAAATATACACATCACATTTTAATAAACAATGGTCAAACTGAGTAGCGGATGCTCTCGTCCTTTGCAGTAAGGTTGTAGGTTCTAATCTCTTCGTAACAAATCTTATTTTTTAATTTATTTACTAAAATAGCCAAACAAATGTTAGTCATGTTTACCAAAGTTACTAACAAACAAGAGGTCTAGTTGAGTAGTGGGTGCTATCTCTTTTTAAAATGAGGTCATGGTTCAATTCTTTCGATAATAATTTTTTTATTTGTTCATGGGTTCAGTTCTTCTGATAATAATTTGTTTATCAAATTTCAGCCTTTTAGCGCGTTAAAAAAATTAAATTCGGGCTTTTAACTCACCACTCAAAAACATAAGTTGCAAAAATTGAAATTGAAATATAATTATTTCAATATTTGATGTTTTAATTAATGAATTAATTTTCGTTACCATAAATTAATTAGTTATTTTTAATTTTCCTTTATCTAGAAATAAAGGGGCCCCTACTCCCTTTTTTCTATCCGCATCGGACCTTGACAACATAGGAACAACCCTACCTATGATCAAAACCATCGGAAAGGCCTTGGAAAGGACGTACGAGATCAAAAGGCAAAGATCCACGGAAAATCAAGTCGGGTGCCATAAAGACTAGAGCTGGAAAAAGCTCGGGACGGGCTAGCCCGGTCCAAGTCCATCGGCCCAATACATAAATTTGGGGCCGACCCGACCCGAAAATTCATCGGGTCGTTAATTTTCTAGGCCCAATCCAACCTAAAACACATTTTTACACATAAAATGTGTCGGAACGCTCTAGCCCGACCAAAGTAGGCCTAATCTATTTGTAGCCTCTAAAAACATAATCCAGCCAAGCCCAATCTTAAGCTGGTCGGGCCAAACAAGACCCAGAAATCTGAATCGCACAATTAATGGGGGTGGCAAACATGGGCCATACAACTTTGGGCTCCAACTTAAAACACATGAAAGTTTGGGCCAACATTGCTAAATGTATTGGGCCACACACCAACAGTTTTTTAAGAAGAATTTCTTGATTATTTTTTAGTAAATTGTTTCCCTTTTATTTAGGGGTGTTAATCGTGTGTTCGTGTTTGTGGGTCGTGTTCTGATATAAGTATTATATATTTGACATGAACATGAAAACAATGTGTTTAATTATTTGTAGCAAAATACACGACACGAACACGACCTGTTTATGATACGGGCAACCCGACACGACACGAAATACCTATATGATTTAAAGTTGACACGTAAACAAATAGAAAAAATAGAGAAAAAACTAAAATTACAAATAAAAATTACATTAAATTATTAGAAAATGAATTAATAATTTGTCCAGCATCATATAACCAACTAAAACATCACAAAATATGAAGAAAAAAAATGTCACTATACAATTAAATGGGTTAAATAGGTCAATTAAAATGATTAATCTGGCCTGACCTATTTTTTTCGCGTGTTAACCGTGTTCGACCCGAATTTGACCTAAACCTGCTAAGGATTGTACATGTACATGCTAAATTCGTGTCGAATTATCGTGTCGTGTTACAAATTGAAGCCCCTACAATCAGAGGCGGACGCACGTGTTGGGGAGGGGGCCCTGGCCCTCCCCCCACATTTTCAAAATTTTGCTTATATATAATATATATAATTTTTGACCTCAATTACTTTTTGTTGTGGAACTTAATTTGATGATAAAAAACTAATCCATTACATTTGTTTTTAAAATTTATGAGCCTACAATCCACCACTTCAACCCCAAATTTCAACTCACTAGAATTAAAAATTTCCAAAAAGTTCTTCTCTTAATTCTGCCAAGCCCTCATGCACACAGCATAATTTACAACTATTTGATACTTGAGCAAATAATTCCTCAGAAATGGTTAGTGGTTTGTCCTTTTTTGTATTATTGATTTATATCTGAAGCTTTTGCAACTATTTGATACTTGAGCATAAAAACTTTAAGTTAAATTTTATAAACTTGCTTGCAACATTCATTTCAATAAATAATATTTTATTATTATTATTATTAACATGTTATTAATTAGATAATGAGATTGAAGTGATTTTAGGTAAAACTTTTAATTGGCTTAGACTATATGGAATTTGGAAGATGGAAGATGGAAGATGAATTTCTTATAGATTGTTTGCTAGTATATATTGAAAAGAAAATTGCAAAAAAATTTATTAGTATAGATTCACTTATTGATATAATTTTCATGATATGAAAGAGAGTCGTTCTAAATTTTAAAATATTATGATTATAATTATGTATTCTGGGATGCTTAATGATAAATATTGACGTTTGTATTGATGCAATTATATAATATATTTTAAATTTTATTATTATATAAAATAAATATTTGACCTTTCAGTTTTGGCTCCTCTTAATATCGAATCCTGGTTCCGCCCATGCCCACAGTTTCATTGGATGGCCTCTGTATAAATTACAAGCAATTAAGATGAGCTATTCAACAACTTCTTCATCTTTCTATTCAGATTTCTCTTTCCGACAAATGGGTGTGGATGGTGGACCTGTACTCCTAACTGCAAAATCATTTTCTAGTCTTTGTAGCTTTGAGGATTAGAAAAACTTAAATTTGTCAACCTTCAAAATAGGAAATTCACAGTATTGTTGCATAGTAGCTGAACTACAAAGTCTACAAATTAAATGATTTTGGAATAAAATAAAATTAGCCAGACATCCCAAATAACAATAAAAAATAATTTAGAATATTGTTCTTGGTTACAATGCAAATATTGTTCTTTTAATTTCTAGAATAACTGAAACCTGATTCATCTGAGGTATATTACCAACACTTTAGTGAAAAAATAAATGCTTCTGAGGTTGTACGTGAAGCAGACAAAGATTTTGCTCTTACCAAAAAACAGCAAAACATTGATTGCAATTTACACACATTCACTTCCCATTGAAATTAATTAATTACATCATAAATTGTGAGTGCTCCTGCAAGTGCAGATGCTGCTCTCACACCAGACAGCAATTACTGGTTTATTAGCACTTCACCAGCTAGCTTCTCACACACTCGCTCTTTGATTTTTTCTTGGGCCAAATATAATCATGGGCTTTTTCACCACTCCAAAACATGGGTTTTGGGCTGATATATTATTTACCTTAACCCACCTAATAAGAGAAGTCAAACGAGTCCCGGGTATTTTGCACTGTTCTAAAAAGCTAGACTACGGCCTAATGCTTAGGCGGGACCTAGGAGTAGAGCTGTCAAAAAAAGCTCGGCTCGGCTGCCATTTTGCAAGCCCAAAAAGAGTCGGGCCTACTTGACCCGGCCCATTAGGCCCGAAACATCGGGCCAGACCGACCGACCAGAAGCAATTCTAGTGTATTTTTAATACATGGATTGGGTTCGGCTACCCAAAATAGCGGCCCAAGAAAATTTCGGGCTGGGCCAACCTAATTTTCCCACTTGGCCCGACGGGCTAGGGTCGGCCCGGTCAAATTGACAGCTCTACCTAGGAGGGGTTAGACCGGTTCTAATCGGAAAAAAAAAGAACATAGAGGGTAAGGGGAGTCTATCGTCTAGGCGGTGACTAATTAGGGCTAGATGAGATTTATAGAATAGTGGCATTTCTACTATGTTACTCGTGATGGGCCCGGTTTGGATGACTACCAAATTTTGTAGTTTCTTGCAAAACATAGGTCTATGACCATATTTATTTATTTTTTGGTACCAAATAAGAAAAGAAAAAGATGTTAAGATTAATAAATGCAATCCTCATGTGTGCATGCACGATGTTAATGGGTACTATTATTTTCACCCTGGGGACGACGCGGTTTGACCGGAATGAGAGCCCAGGCTGTCTGTTCAGGAACTGTTTGGCTTCAAACTTAAATAAAACCATAATAACGTGACCCCAGCCCCCCTCTTGTCACCCCTCACGAGGGTAGCTGTGTAGGGGGCTTATTTATTTTTCCCTCCACGACAAGTCAATTCCTATTAAATGCTCACTACCAGATATATAGGAGAATCAAATTACATTTTTTTACATCCTAATGAAGGATGAGCTTCCCCTTATTCATTATTACCCATGTGATTTGGGAATTAGGTTTACCTCAAGATTTTGCGGGGCTTGGATCTCTGAGATTAGGTCGGGTGATCTCTTTAGTGAGGTCTAGACTGAGGTAACTTCTTGGGTTCAGAAATATATGTAAAACGAACACTCATCAGGTTAGTTGGGGTCTTTTTCAGAAAATACCTTCCAATGCTCAAGTCAAGTCGAGCTCTTTAAACTAGTGATATCAAGTTAAAGAACTGCACTATGAATACCAGTTACCTTACAATGAGCCAAACAAGAGTATTTATAGATGTTGCGGTATGGATATGGCTTTCTCTCAATAACATTAAGGCAAGCCTCATGATCTAAAGGAATTAACATACATATGTCATGATGATTAATCTGCCTATGAGCCGGTCAAAATCGGGGCGGTGATCTTCGGATCGGATCTCTAGAAGGCGTGGATTTTGTCCTTATTTTTTGACTACCTTTAAAGAGTAAAGTAGGAAATTTTTGGGTTTTCCCATACCATCGGGTAAATATCAGATGGATCTATTATATAATTAAGAGACATTTCTTACGTTTACTAATACACATGAAACAGTTGCACCCTCAGTCCCACATGATTAGGCCTATTGCACCATTAGTCCCGTACTTTGCTTTAATCATCCCACTGTTCGCAGATGTTGCACTAGTAGTCCTACAGTTTTAGAGATATGCATAAATAGTCCCACAGTTTATAAAGTTTGCCATGCAAGTCCCAAATTACCCTATTTTTCAATGTATCACATATTGTAGAAGCTTTCTTTTTCTGACACCTGTTTTGTTCGTGGCATTGTTACACCTACTTAGATCCAGTCTCTATTCAGAGGTTTTAAATGGATCATGTCAGGTTTCCAGCCTATAAACTTAACAGGGCATACTTCTGTAAAAATTTTACTAACATGTATACATACTTCAATTTGCCTAAGATTATTAACATAAATGGATATAGTCCATTACGACCATATCGCATCCAACATGCTTCCGTAAAATTAAAATATCCCTTAAAATTCATACCTTCTTTGATCAAACAACACCGGTGAGATGACTCGCAACACCACCGGTCGGAAAATTATCGCCCCAGATTGTTTGACAAACGGCTCCTCACCTGCTCAACCTCACCTCGGGGGAAGATGATCTCGCAAGTTATCCGACTCCTTCAAAGAATCGCCAAAGATGACCTTGGTTCGCTTCCTACCCGTGCGTATAAGTAATCTTTAAACGGGATAAATTAATGTAACATTATGAAGACATGTTGAAGACAAAGCCCCTTTTTATTAAGAACTTATTGAAATATTTATTACATTAGTAATCTTCTTTTGGGAGGAGAATCGGTTGGTTTAGCCTCTCATATACGAGGCTTGCAGACGAAAAACACATAAAAACTTGAAAACTAAAACACTCAAAATATTACAAAATTTTCTCTCAGACTTTATTATAAGAAAACTAAGGAAAATGTTCGATGTCCTCAGCTTTCTTCAAATCTCGCATTTTATAGATGTAAGTCCGGACTTGAAAGGCGGACTCCAAATCTTACTGATACTTATGACGTCACTGCTTACGTCATATCCTGCATTATTACCTCGCCAGCTGGTTTTCTTTTTCTTCCGCGTGACTCAACCCATGTGAAAGTTGTCAGGGAATCTTCTAAAAAGTTGGTTTGCGTGGTCCCCGAGGAAAACACGTTTTGTGAGCTAGGCCCTTGTCCTTTCCAGCTGCCTGGTCTTGTCGGTCGGGTTTGGGTCAAAAACCATTCCCAAACTTGGGTTCCTTCTGTTCGGGGCATGCTTGACAAATCCAGTCGATCCAACGGCCCACATGCGTCATATTACAGAATTTCCGGTAAGTTTCTTTGTTTGCCGGAATCTTGTTTTCCCAGAGAATTCTTCTTTTGGTCTCGAAGAGTTCCTCTGCAAATCCTGTGGTTGATCTAGTCATCGAATTCAAAAGGAAAGATCCATTCGCCGAATTTTGGAAGAACTTGAATGGATATTTGACTTTGTCCATTTCGATTAGACAAACCCAAAGACCCATGCTCGCCTGGGTAGAAGCTTCGTCTTCTTAAAATGCTCCTACTAACATCGGTCTTTTTCCTGAAGTCGCTTTAATGTATTTTAAAGCATTTCCATCCGGTCTTCTTAGCTTGATGAAATGAAAAGCTTCATTAAAGCCTTTCTTCATTTGGTTCGGAGTTGCACCGATAAAATACAGTTCGAGAATATCTCATCCGGCCAAGTGTGGATTATTCGCCCAGTCTCAGAATCGCTTCCCCAATCCATTTCGGTAATTTTGAAATTTCGGGAATCTGGTGACACGGTATAGATTCAAGATAAAGCTCCAAAAGTATACCATTCTCGTACTTCATTTGGATGACTTCCTGGTTTCATCCAAACTCGGGATACTTGCCCGAGATATCAACCATTATTTTTCCGGGTTAATACTTGTCTTGTAACTAGTTTCTCCCATTGCCCGATATACCCGCATAGGAGAAATCTTAATCTCGTCGATTTGAACCTTAGATTTGCCTGTCTCGTGGCCTAAGATTCAACTCTCCTCTTTACCCCAGGTGTCTTTGGGTTGACTTGAAGACTCGGGTTGTGACAGGAGCTTCAACATTCAATACGATTTGTACACCCTCGGGATGCATCACCGCAACACTTGTGATTATGGTACATGAATCCATAACCTCCGGGTTAGAGCCCCGTACTCTCTCGGCCTCTTTTTGCTTTGTAGGAGATGCACTGGAAGAGAGGCTTGCAGCGCTTAAGAACAATTGTCCTCGAGCGAATCGGCATGCTCGTATTTGACTAGAAACGGATTTTCTGGTCACCCTGTTGAAGTCGTCCAAAGAACTTCTCGCATTGAGACATAACGCCCCAAAATCTCGTTCTAGATTCTCCAGGTTTTCCCGAGATGTCTTACTCATTTAAGGACTCAAAGCCAACAACGCGCCCTTCCATCTCGTGTCAAGAAATCTGCAAGAATATTTTCATTAGATTTTATAATACAATATCATAATCATAATATTGACATTCAGTTTGCCATCTAAGTAATCGAGCCTTTTCTGGTTTTGATTCAATTTTGTTTTTCAGAAAAGCCTTGACACTTGAATTATCAATTTTTAAAGTAAACTTTTTAGCAAGTAAAAATAGAGGCCATTTTTAAAAGCCTTTCTGACTGCAAAGAATTCTTTCTCGTTAATATGCCATCTGTTTGCTTCACTGAGTGTGAATAAACCGCTGCAATATCTACATGGCACTTCCTCGTTTGGTGTGACCTTAGTAAGAACTGATGCCCACCAATCATCACTGGCATCTGTGTAAAGAACCAGTTCGTCATCGTCTTGGGGAATCGCAAGCTTTGGAAGCTTTTTACAAACTTCTTTAAGTTGCTTAATTCCTTCTTGATGTTTATCTTCCCATTTGAAAACTGCATCTTTTTTAAGCAATGAGCTAGACACCTTCCTGTAATATGCTAGATTGTTAATGAACATCCCAGCAAAATTAACAACTCCAAGAAAACTCTGAAGCTGCTTCTTGTCTTTTAGTGTATCTGGAAATCCCTGTATATTTTCCACAATATGATTCTGCAGAATAATTCCAGATTCATCGATTTCAATTCCGAGGAATTCAATCTGTCTTGTTGCGATTATCGCCTTCTTTTCCGAAAGCACTAATCCTTCTTTGTGACAAACATCTGAAAATATTTCCAAATGTTTGAGATGCTCCTTCATGTTCTTTGATGCGATCAGAATATCGTCGATATACACGAACATGAAACTGATATAATCTTTGAAAAGATTATCCATCTTTCTTTGATATATCTGGGGTGCGTTAGCCAATCCCATAGGCATCACGTTCCAAATATAATGTCCCTGCGGTGTAGAGAAGGCTGTAAACTTCTTACTTTCTTCCTCCATCTTAATATGGTAGAATCCAGATTTGCAATCGAACTTTGAGAATATCTTGGCACCTTTGATACAGTTAACCAGATGTTCTCTGCTGGGATGTAGTATCCGCCGAATTCCAAAATGTTATTAATCCATTTGTAATTAATAACAAGTCTTGGCTTTCCTCTTTTAATTTCTCCATGGTTTCTGACTAAGAATCCTGGACTGCTATATGGAGAAACTCCTGGTGAAATTAACTTAAGGTCAAGATGTTCCTTAAGTATTTTCTCCATATCCTCACGATCCTCCTAGTTCATAAGGATTGGTTTGAATCTTACGAACTCGTACTCCTTTCCGGGTTTAACCTTTAAGGATGCTTTGAGCTCATTCTTGTCCCACCATGCCAAAGGATCTTCATTATAATTCCTTTGGATTTTCTTCTTGATATCCTCGAGTGATATTTGTTCTTCAATGGTTACGTCACTCTGTGGATTCTCCATTAGGCTCACCATCAATACAAGTTATTATCCCAAAGCTTCTTATCCTTTCGAGAACTGAATTGTCTATAGGATAATAAAGTTTCACCAAATTTCCTTCGATCTGCCATTTTTGGATTCCGGAGTTTGGCTTCATCACCACGCTTGCTGCGAAAATTAATAGGCATTTTTCTTAAAATGCTTCCCGCCTGGTCATGGGATAATGATCTTATGATCACATAATGTTGTGAAAATAAGTCTTCTTGTCTCATTCTCTGTGTGAATCGCTTGAATGTTTGTAGGAAATTGTTTCCTAGAAAAACATCTCGCACTGTATCATGGAAATAGATTGGTGGCGTCTTCACTGTACCACGGGTACCGCCCGCGCCTCCGATCATGATTTTCGCTTGTTTAATTCCCTTGTTAAGGATAAGAATCCTTTTAGAGAAATCTCTTCCGCAATAGCTGGTAAATCTTCTCCAATTTCTTTAGGAAAAACATCCGACTTTGCAAAGTACATATTCCGGCACTGAATCAATATAGGCGCGAAATATTCGGCTCAGATTCAGACATATAACATTCCTATAGAAATGTATATGGAGAATGGACTAGTGGTCATTTGATTCTGTATCTTTTATTAGCCACTGTGAACTCCATTCCGTCTTGTAATCTTTCCCAAGGTTTATGATCCTCAAGAAATTCAATTCCCAGTATTAATTGTTCTGGGATTTTTCCTGCAACTCATGTGATAGTCAGCTCAATTTCTCCTATCTTCAGGCTTCCTTGATACCGTCCAACTATTGGTTGTTGGAGATAATATAGAACATCACAAGGAAAAATATTATTCTTTTGAGTGATGTCGAATATTACTTCAACTTCTCGCCATCCTTCTGGACATTTCAGCTAGGGGTGTCAAATCGTGTTATCGTGTCGTGTTTCGTGTCGACACGATAACGACACGACACGATAAGGACACACACGAACACGACACGATAAGAAATGCCCTGACACGAACACGAACACGATAATTTTCGTGTTGACACGACACGACACGATATGACACGATAAATCTGAAAATGTTTAAGTTTCAATGATACGATATTACACGATAAGACACGATATCAAATTACAAATTTCCAAATCAAGAATAACCAGTTAACCATTTCAGTCCAAATCCAACAAGTAATAAAAACATTTGAAAATCTCATCATGCCATACAAGACAACAAAAAAAAAACATTCTAAGAAATATAAAATATGGTTCAACAGTTCAATCATTACAGACACTTCAGTCTTCATATTACTTCTTATTCCAACTTGCTATATGACCAAAAACTCCAAAAAGCAATGACCTATTTGATTGACAAAAAACAATGAAATATACAATAAGTAGCAAGTTATGGAATTAATTATTAAACAAAAGAAAAATAAAGCTTGCAAAAATGAAAATTAACAAAAAAATGATGCAATCTTTTACCTTTCATGTAAAGGTAGAACATTCAGTTGAAGTCTGAGAAATAGTCTCATCCATCACGTTTTCCACAAGCTCCTTAATAGGTAGTACACTCTCACCAACTTTGAAAAATAATAAAATAGCAATTATTAAAAGCAACAAAACATAATTAATAGATTAAAAATAAAAAGCCGACATGTGAAACATATAAATATTAATAAAATAAAATGTTATACCTTTTTCTCCATACAACCAATCTCTTGTACAAATAATTGCTTCCACGGCATTTGATGTGAGTGCACTTCGATATTGGTCAAGTACTCTTCCACCAACACTAAAAACAGATTCTGAAGCCACTGTAGTTAAAGGAATGCACAAAATATCACGAGCTATGGAAGCGACCACAGGATATCTATATTGATTTCCTTTCCAATACTCAAGAATATCAAGATTCACTTTCACATCCATCCGTGGTTCTTCCAAATAAAGCTCCAGTTGAGATTTTTGTTGGCTTAACCCAAACTCGGTATCAAATGCATTGAATTCCTACAATGTACCAAATTAAATAACAATTATAAAAGAAACTGGTATAAAAATTCATAATTGATAATTATATTCATTGTAAATTACCTCAACCATAGCAATAGCCAATTCATTTTCATAACTAGAACTTGGATGTGGAACACCCATTGTGTTGCTCTCTTCTTGGCTAGGGCACATCTTGTAATACTCGTCAAAAAGAGCAAATAATCTCTCTTTAACTTGCAAATATTGATGAGAATTAGGCCCATAAAGTTTATTGTAAGAAAACTCAACAAACTGAAGCTTGTAACGAGGATCAAAGATAGCTGCTATAGTCAAAATCAAGCTGAAATTATGCCAATACTTCTCAAATTTTGATAACATTTGTGATGCCATTTTCTTAATATACTCATCACCAGTATCCTTACTTTGTCTCAATGATGCATAACATGTAACAATCGGACGGAAATACAAATTTGAAGTTGGGTACTTACTTCCACAAAACATGTTGGAGACTTCATAAAATAAGGCTAAGAAACTACATATTTTCTCCACTCTTTCCCATTCAACTAAAGAAGGACAATTCTTATAGTTGTGGTCACTTAATTGAAGATTCAAAAATGCTTTTCGATAGTACAAAGCACTATCAAGCATTAGAAATGTAGAATTCCACCTGGTGGGCACATCTTGCCTCAATCCTTTCTTACTACTCAAAGACACCATGCTTACACATTCGAAAAACTTTTGTTTCCTCATTTGTGAACCTCGCACATATTTTATGCTTTCCGAATCTTAGTAATAGCCCCATCAATATCCTTCAAACCATCTTGCACTACCAAATTCATAATGTGAGCACAACAACGAATATGGAAGTAGTCACCATTACAAAGAAGTGCATCATTCAAATTCAATCGTGTAAGCAACATATCAACAGACACATCATTCGCCGAAGCATTATCCAAAGTCAAAGCAAATAGTTTGGTTTCAATCCCCCACTCAGATATCATAGAAAGCAATTTATTAGATAATGTTGCACCCGTGTGTGGAGATGGCATGAGATAAAAGTTCAACACCCTCTTTTGAAGCACCCATTCTTTATCAATAAAGTGGGATGTTAGAGAAATATAACCATCAGTAGTAATAGAAGTCCAACAATCAGAAGTTAGACATATTCTGCCGGGTGTCTCCTTTAACATCGACTTGATTCTCATTTTTTCTCTTTCATACAATTTCAAAACATCAGTCTTTAATGTATTTCTAGAAACCAACTTAACGTCATGTCGAAGATACTCAAAACAAGCTACAATACGTTCATATTCAACAAAACAAAAAGGCAAACCATGAACAACTATTGCAGAACACACCAACTCTCTAAAATGTTCAGGATCAAATCTAGGTGCAACACTCTTAGACAACATCATATCTCCAACATCATGTGTGTTTCTCCTTGGACAAGTTTCTATATGGCGTCTCAAATTTCCAGTTCCAGTTTTGCTTGAAATTTTATTATACTTATGTCCACAATATTTGCACTTGCATGTTGCAAAATCATTAGTACCTGTATTAAGAACCTCGAAATGGTTCCAAACATCTGATCTCTTTTTTCTTTTATTCGTTTTGCTTGTGTTTTGACTTTTTCCTTATTTAGACTTGTACCTCCTTCTTCCAAATCAACAAATTCATCACAGTGTCAAAGCAACACTAGCACTCTCAATATTCGACATGGCATCCTAATTTACAGCAAAAAAAAAAAAATCATTATTAAGTATGACACTAAAAACATATCAATTATCAAGTATAAACTAAATAAAAAATTAAAACTATGGAATACAAAGAGGAGATGGCTAAGATTAGAAAAGAAATAGTCAATTTCCATTGCGAAATGGTTCTCTTAATGAATTACAGCAATGTCAATTACACAGGTACTTATTTTACACCATTGTTTCCAACCCTTTTGGACATCAACTACCAACCAGATTGCTCTCATTTTATTAAGAAGTATAATTATTTTATAATTTCCAAAATTCATTTTTAAATCAGCAAAAAATTCATGTTTTTTAAGCGTCTTTGCTACATTCAGTTTCAAACTTACTAACATATTGCGTGTTTTTCTTTTTTACTGTTACAAGAAAAACACCTTTCCAAAAAAAATTTCCTTTTTTTCAAAAAGTACGACAAGAGAACCGGCGGAGTCTTACGGCTACCTGTGATCCAAAAGGCAAAAAGTCTTTGAACAGCCTTTTTTTCACAACTGATTTAATCTCAAAGAAAAAAAAGAAAAAAAAAAGAAAACTGAAAAGGGAACTTACTGTTTAAATAGAGAGTAATCCTTGGAAAATGAAAATGGAGGGCACTGGTCGCTTATGTATGCCGGAAAACGAAGGCTGATGTACGCTGGAGTCCGAACGACGATGTACGGCTGGTCTTGCTTGGAGGCGACTGTCGAAGTGTGAGTGAAACTAAAACCCTAAAAATGAAACCTGATTTGAGTTTTGAGATTTTAATTCACTGGTTTGTTTTGGTCTTTTGGGTGGAAGAAAAAATAAACTAAAAACGTTTGTTAAAATTAAAAATGGACAAACTTAAAGTCGTGAGTGTGTAAATCAGTAAAGTAAGTAGTCTAAAGTCTAAACCTCTAAACATTTATTTTATGTTTTATGATTATTTTTTTTTTTTGAGTTTTCAGATTAACGTGTCACTAATGGATTATCGTGTCATTATCAGATACGTGTTTCATAACAGATCGTGTCGCTAACAGATTAACAGGTCGTTAACAGGTTAACGTATTATCCGTTATTTTTTATCGTGTTTATCGTGTTACACGAACACGACACGAAATTTTCGTGTCCTTATCGTGTCGACACGATAAGGACACGAACACGATAAGGCTAAACACTAACCCGCTATTTTCGTGTCGTTTTCGTGTCGTGCTATCGTGTCGTGTCAAGAATTGCCACCCCTACTCAGCAGTGCAATTGGTGGTTGAGAGCTAATTTTAGCAAAAAATTATCTATATGCCAAATCACCAAATACGGGGGTTCTCATTCTTGCTTGATGAACGTTGTATCTAAAGATCATGGCAATCTGGACACAAATTTTATTGCTGATGATCTAATTAGTATAGTACAGTGTGATCCGTCCTACGATATTAAGTATGTGCAACAAAATGTTAAGGACAAATATGGTTATGATATTTCGTATGATAATGCATGGCATGCGCTGAAACGTGCCCGTGAGTATGTTTATGGGACTTGGGAAACTTATTTGTGATGGGCCCAGCGTAGAACATGGTTATCATGTATGGTATAATAACATTACCCGATGACTTATATCGCCGCCAAACTTGCATATGACAGATGAATACCAGCCAGCAGACACATCAACTCGTGATGCTATGGTAAGATATTTGTGATTTTGGTATTATTCACTCTTAAATACTTATTACATAGTGTAATGATACGGTCAAATATGTATTTTTATAGTGTACCTTGCTCGATCGATTAACGATCAGTGTTCGAGATGTTAGTGTCGATGACCCTAAGTCAGTGGATCACCCACGACACGAGTTTCGTGATGACATGGCCAACATGAGACGTCTTCTTGGATTGCCTGCAGAGCAGCCACCTGATCCACCCACAGAGGAGCCTACGCAGGAGCCTACTAGAGCTACTGAGCCAAAGAGGACGAGTACAGGGATGACATATACCACTGGGGATCCTCCCACATATTCGGCAGATCCGTCCACCATGACATATCATACATTTTTGTCTGCTCCAACATATCCAGCAGGGCCGCCCACATCGGCGTATCATGCATCTCAGGGTATGGACCACACTTCACGCGTATATGTGCCAGAGTCTGCTGCAGGTTATGATAGTTTTATCACTCCTCAGTTCACTTTTTTTACATCATTGCTCGACGCGGGTATAGGCACCTCGTACCCATCTAGACAGCAATATCCATCCGACTTCATGCGTCCGCATTTTCAGACGCCACATGTTCCATTTCCGAGTGGACATGACTGGGGTCATAGAGATGGAGAGTCGAGTTCACCATCTGCAGCAGATCAGCGTGATGATGATTATCAGGATTATGACCGGAGGAGGAGCACACGAGTGAGCTATCCACCCAGATGTGACACTGGAGGACATCGAATTTAGGATTATGCTGTTAATGTAGTTTATTTTGTTTTTTAAACTAATACATTTTAAATTAATCGTAGATTAATTAAATTATAATTAAGTTTAAATTGCTATTATATGTCGTTTAATTTTTTTCGGGATGTGAATTGGAAAATCGGTAAAATTAAAAAAATGAAAAAGATATAAAGCACATATACATTCTGCGTTTTATCATTTAGCATTGAAAAAAAAAGAAAAATCAAATGAAGCGCATGAATGATGTGAGCCTTTTCAAAAGGCTCAATCTATTCATGCGCTTCATTCCATCCGAATTAAAAAAAAAAACACATAAAGCGCATGTGTTGGGTGAGCCTTTTCTAAAAACACAATTATGGTATGCACCTACACTTAAAAATACAATTCCTTCAAAAATCACCATATTTTGTCAATTTGTTTTTAAAAGTGCAATATATTGTCAAAAAGCCCCTGGTTTATGTTGTTGATTAATTAATTGCATTTTTATTATATTTATTAATAAATAATGTAATAGGTTAATAATGATGTAATACATATTAAAACTAAAAATACATAATTAACTAACTGAAAAATAAAAAATAAAAACTTTGCTTGATCGGTTTGGCCGATTTAGCCATTTCAACTGGTTTTGACTAGGGGTGTCAAATCGTGTTATCGTGTCGTGTTTCGTGTTATCATTTTTTACAAACTTCTTTAAGTTGCTTAATTCCTTCTTGATGTTTATCTTCCCATTTGAAAACTGCATCTTTTTTAAGCAATGAGCTAGACACCTTCCTGTAATATGCTAGATTGTTAATGAACATCCCAGCAAAATTAACAACTCCAAGAAAACTCTGAAGCTGCTTCTTGTCTTTTAGTGTATCTGGAAATCCCTGTATATTTTCCACAATATGATTCTGTAGAATAATTCCAGATTCATCGATTTCAATTCCGAGGAATTCAATCTGTCTTGTTGCGATTATCGCCTTCTTTTCCGAAAGCACTAATCCTTCTTTGTGACAAACATCTGAAAATATTTCCAAATGTTTGAGATGCTCCTTCATGTTTTTGATGCGATCGAATATCGCCGATATACACGAACATGAAACGATATAATCTTTGAAAAGATTATCCATCTTTCTTTGATATATCTGGGGTGCGTTAGCCAATCCCATAGGCATCACGTTCCAAATATAATGTCCCTGCGGTGTAGAGAAGGCTGTAAACTTCTTACTTTCTTCCTCCATCTTAATATGGTAGAATCCAGATTTGCAATCGAACTTTGAGAATATCTTGGCACCTTTGATACGATTAACGGATGTTCTCTGCTGGGATGTAGTATCCGCCGAATTCCAAAATGTTATTAATCCATTTGTAATTAATAACAAGTCTTGGCTTTCCTCTTTTAATTTCTCCATGGTTTCTGACTAAGAATCCTGGATTGCTATATGGAGAAACTCCTGGTGAAACTAACTTAAGGTCAAGATGTTCCTTAAGTATTTTCTCCATATCCTCACGATCCTCCTGGTTCATAAGGATTGGTTTGAATCTTACAAACTCGTACTCCTTTCCGGGTTTAACCTTTAAGGATGCTTTGAGCTCATTCTTGTCCCACCATGCCAAAGGATCTTCATTATAATTCCTTTGCATTTTCTTCTTGATATCCTCGAGTGATATTTGTTCTTCAATGGTTATGTCACTCTGTGGATTCTCCATTAGGCTCACCATCAATACAAGTTATTATCCCAAAGCTTCTTATCCTTTCGAGAACTGAATTGTCTATAGGATAATAAAGTTTCACCAAATTTCCTTCGATCTGCCATTTTTGGATTCCGGAGTTTGGCTTCATCACCACGCTTGCTGCGAAAATTAATAGGCATTTTTCTGTAAAATGCTTCCCGCGGTCACTGGATAATGATCTTATGATCACATAATGTTGTGAAAATAAGTCTTCTTGTCTCATTCTCCTGTGTGAATCGCTTGAATGTTTGTAGGAAATTGTTTCCTAGAAAAACATCTGCACCTGTATCATGGAAATAGATTGGTGGCGTCTTCTTCACTGCACATGGGGTACCGCCCGCGCCTCCGATCATGATTTCTCGCTTGTTTAATTCCCCTGTTAAGGATAAGAATCCTTTTAGAGAAATCTCTTCCTGCAATAGATGGTAAATCTTCTCCAATTTCTTTAGGAAAAACATCCGACTTTGCAGTACATATTCCGACACCTGAATCAATATAGGCGGCGAAATATTCGGCCTTGTATTCAACATATAACATTCCTATAGAAATGTATATGGAGAATGGACTAGTGGTCATTTGATTCTCAGTATCTTTTATTAGCCACTTTGTGAACTCCATTCCGTCTTGTAATCTTTCCAAGGTTTATGATCCTCAAGAAATTCAATTCCCAAGTATTAATTGTTCTCGGGATTTTTCCCGCAACTCTGTGATAGTCACTCAATTTCTCCTATCTTCAGCTTCCTTGATACCGTCCAACTATTGGTTGTTGGAGATAATATAGAACATCACAAGGAAAAATATTATTCTTTTGAGTGATGTCGAATATTACTTCAACTTCTCGCCATCCTTCTGGACATTTCAGCTCTCCCGTTGTTTTGAAAATATCTGGGCTACGCTGAACTGTACTTGGTCTCCTTTCTTCCCAACGGCTGCTACTCGTCATTCTGTCCTGTTGGAAAGACATCCTCCTTGGCTCAACTCTAAGACTTCGGCTTTTGTTGAAGACTGGTTGATCTTGTATTTTCATATCGATCTCCTTGATAGTTGGAGACTCAATAATCTCTGGTAAAACCACCCTGGCAAAGTCCTCGAAAATCCTTGAGACTTCAATAAATTCCTTTCTCAAGAATACTTCTAAATGATATGTATTCGAGATAGCATAGGATATTTTGTATGTGATCGAGTAGGGTCTATTCCCTTCTTTCATCAAATCATCTCTTTTGAAATCTTGATAAAGGGTTAGGACTCTACTGAAATCTCGATCTCCCAGATTGTATGCAATTCTAGGATAGACATTAATGCCAATTTCCCAAAGATACAAATTTCTCAGAATCGCTCCAAGGCATGAATCCTTGAGGTTTGAGATTCGCTTGTCAAAAATAGCCAGATTGAGTGGCGAATCTATCCATTCTTTGAATGTTGCTTTAATAATGACTCTTATGGATCCAATATGAATCCATGAGAGTGTATTTGTAACTTCTCTTTTAACTCTGCTTTTGATCTCCTGGATTTCTTTAATAGGGACCAACTACATCTCAATCAGGTTACCAGTAAACTCCATCGGAATAGCAAATTCTCCGGTTATTACCCTATGGATAATTTGGTGTGTTCTGTTACGAAACCCAATTTTATCCAATATTTTTTCCATAGCTCCAATTGTAAATCCATCATAGACTTGAAGCTTTGGATCTTCCTTCATGATTCTCATAAGAGTTTTATGAGAAACCGTTGTGTGAGAGAGGAATCCTGACATATCCTCCCCGACCGCTTTGAATAATTTCTTCTTCACTCGATTCCCGAATTTGAGTCACTTCCATCGCCGAATAGATCTCTTCTTCATAGATGCTTTCATCCGAGGGAATATCCTCAAACCGATACACACGTATTAAATCCACGATAATAGACAACTTCTTCGATTTTCGGTGTGGCCTCGAACCGTGTCGACTCCTTGTTTTTGATTGTCTGGGCAATCCGTTGAGATATGCCCTCTTGCTCCGCATGTCCAGCAATTACAGTCTTTGAAACTTTCATTTGCTCTGGTGTGAGCACGTCTGAAAGTTCTCCTTCCTGGTGTTCTGTTGGTACTTGCTTGATTAGACCCTGATGAAGAGGCTCTACTCCTGCTTGGTGTTGGTCTTTGCCCCGTTTTGTAACTTCGGGCTTTTTGTTTTGACCAAACCTTCTAGGTCTCCATGAAGACCTGCTTCTTTTGTTGTTGCTTCCTCGGCGGTATGGATGGCTTCGCTCTTTCTTCTTTCTGTGCCGCCTTGGTTGACCTCCCACAATCGTTGGGATGTCATTATCCACGCAACATAGAGGAACTGCTTTGTTAATTCCTCTTAATCTCTTGTAATTCCTATACAGAGCTGCTTGGTAACACCATTAAGATAACTTGGTCTTTAGGAAAGACATTTTTCTGGCCACAGTTTCTACTTCCGCTCCATCATTGTATTCCCTGATAAGCATTTCTCTCCAGGGACTCGGAATCTTGGCAAAGAATAGCTGTGCAGCTTCCTTTTCTTCAATCTTAGATTTCCACCGGTATTCGGTGAACAACTTGATATATTCGTCAATATGACAAATATTATATAACTCAAGGCTATAGATGGCTTGTTTATATCTCTTTCTTTTTTCATCCTCTAATCCCTCGAAATAACTTGTGCCGGTGAACTGGATTTTGATTAGTTTTGCCATACCATCGACAATTCCTTTAAGTGATTCTCCTGATGTGACCGAACTTTTTGTACTAGCATCGGTCATATCCCATGCAATCTTCACCGATCCTTCAAGACTCATTTCAAGGAGTAAAATGAATGAATCCTTTGTAAGATCGAGGGTTCATGCTGAAATTCTCATAGTTGAAGCCCATTCATCAATGAGAACTTCTCTATTTTTAAAATCTGGGATGTCCAGATTTAACATCAACCCATATGGATGTATTGGGTCGAGGTTCGAACCCTTACTTTCTTCGACGTTAGGATTAACTGGTGGTGGTGGTGGAATTGGTCTTCCTACTGGATCAAAGGTGACCAATGTACCATCTCCTGTGTTCATCTTTAAATCTACAATTCCTAATCCTGCGAAGGATTCTGCAAGGTCATGTAGATCTTTAAGATTCATCTTTTCCATATCCATCCTTTTTAATTTTTGATGGATTTTCCTTTGTTTAAAGCAATGAGTTTCTCCGGAAGGACTCGGCCTGTCCTCCAGGTTCTAGACTCGTTTCTGGATATCATGAAGGAGTTCAACAGTTTCCTTCTGATATTTCACCATCGTCTCCATCTAGTTCTAGATCTGATGAACTTGTGCAGGTAGATGAATATGGTGGTTGCCATAATCCTGCACCGTCTTCTGGACTTCTCTAAGGTCTTCGGAGAACTTAGATTTGTGCTGGGAAGTATCTCGTTCCACTCGGTACTCCATCGGGGAATCATTGTTCGATGGGAATTTTTATGAACGTTTCGTGAAGGTTCATCAAGTGAACATATAAGGTCCAGTTAAGCATCCATAATCGCTTTATAATATTCTCGCTCAGCATTTTGCATTGCCTTAAGGTTTCCCGTCGGCTCCTCTTCGTTTCCTTTTCTTCATGTTGGTATTCCCAATATGAAACATGGTCAAGGTGTTCTTGTGCATACATCGTCAATATTTGACGATATGTCCTGTAAGGGGTACATCTCGGACATCGGTCCGGATCCATATTCTCGGAGAAATTCTCCTCACCAATTGTTAATTACATAAATATAATAAATATAACCAAAAGTTCTTAATAAACCTGGGCTCTGATACCATTTTGAGTCAACAATATATACTAAGACAAATTGGGTAAAATGTAAAATGAATTATTTTGGGACCGAAGGTGCAACCTTTGAAAATTATGAGACCAAATACTGAATTTAAGATCTCGGGACTTCTTTTGCAACAATCTTAATCCTATGGAACTATTGCGCAAACGTGGGACTAGAATTGTAATGAAGAAAATCCTATGGAACCTTAGATGCAATTAACTGTAATATACATATTTGGCGTGTAAGTTATAACTAATTAATTATTTATGTAATAAGAGGAGAAATAAAACTCGAAAATAGAAGATATGAACTGCGCTCTACTAATTATGGTTTTTGAGGATTGAGTTTATACCAGCTATCAAAAACAAGTTTGTTCAAAAGGGTCTTAACAATAGTGGATTAACAACAAAATAGGGCCGGATATATGAATTTTGTCTTTTATACTGTATTTATTTAGTCCCTTTTAATAAAATAAAACTGTTTATGAAAGTTCAGTTATATTATGCCTAGCTTAAAAGGTATTATATACCCCTATGAGAAATTTTAGTTCAGATCAACTTTTAACTAAGATATTGTAATCCCGAAGTTAATAGATACATATAGCACATGATTAATTGACATTGATTAGGTTTAATCAGATTGGGATTGGACAATTTTTTTAGGGCATTGCCATTTTGTGGAGCTTGCCACCAAAATGCGACAATTCATGGAAACATAAAAGAACCATTAGGCATAAGCCATCAATGATCATTGCTTGGTCTGGCGTTGTTTAGATGCAAATAATTGAGGATTTATAGAGTGGTTAGCTAACCTTTTTTAAAATATCTTACAAGCTCATGCATTTTATAGGATGTTTTAAGAGTTTATTTGAAAATAAATTATTAAAGTATTTAAATAATATAGATAATAAAACTTATAGAATGTTAGTAATAATAGTTTCGTAACTAAATTATTAAATGAGGTTGTTAATTAATTAAAATAAAACTCCTTACCTTTTTTCTTCTGAAAACAACTTATGAACTCCTAACATTTTATTTTGGGACCTTATAATTTTTTTTTAAAAAAATACCTAATATTTTTATAGAGCTTATAAGCTCAATCATAGGGATGTCAAAGGGTAGGAGCAGGGGCGCGAGAGCGATCCCCATCCCTGCAGTCGCGGGGAATCCTGTCCCTCATCCCCACGGGGATTCCCCACCCCCCGTTTTATTATTATTTTTTTGCAAAAAACTAATATTATTAAATTTTTTAATCATTTTAAATATTTAAAAATATAAATTTATAATTAATTAACAAAGCACTCATTATACAAAATTAATGAAATAAATTAAAGATTTTGTCATTTTATTATATATAATGCGGACATATTTATAATATATTATATATATAGATTTAAAATCTTATTATATATATACAATACCTCGCCCCCCCGCAGGGGAATGGGGCGGGGAATACGATACCCGCCAATAGGAGAAAAAAATCCCTTTCCCATCCTCACGAAAGAAAATTTTATGGAATCCTCGCTCCATTCGAGACGGACCCCTGCGAGGAACAAGGATTCTCCGCCCCAGTGTCATCCTATAAATCAAACACCATCTTAGTTGATGTTGGTATAATGTTACTGTATATATTTTTTTTGTTCTCTAAAATCCAAATCGAGGGCATTGTTTTTTGTATAATAATATGCTTAAAAGAAATTAAAAGTCATTTCTTTTTTCTTTGAAAGAAACTTAAAACATGTTGCGTTTTTAACTTCCTCTAGTGTCTAGTGACTCTAGTCCAAGGCGAAAAAATTAGGATTTTTGAGAAAAGATGTCATCTTCTCTCTTCTTTCAAATCTCCATGGCTGATGCATCTTGATTTTCTTCATGGAGCTCGATTTTTCTTTTTTTTTTTCCAGAAATTACGAAATCTCATAATTCTTCTATCCCTGCTCCTAGGGCTTTACCAAGGATTTCCCCAAACCCTAATTTCGCTTCTTGCAAGAATGGTGCAAGTTTCGAAGAAGAAGAACATCAAACGATTTCTTTTACCGCATCTCTTGATCCTCCTATACAAACGTAGCAAACCGCTGCAAGAATTGATCAAGAAAACAAAGATCTATTACATTCTACATGTTTTCCTCAAGTTTTGGATCATCCTATTGATCACGCTTCCAAGATTCTCAAGAACCATCCAAGAACGGATTCAGATTTTCAAGAAACGACTGTGAAGAAATTTTTTGCAAAAACGGTGCACTACGGGGAGGATACAATTCCAGTTAAACGATTGTGAAGAAATCTTTTGCAAAAGGTAGTAGTTATGCGGTGAGCCTTCTAGATGAAAGTCAACGCTCCAGAAATCATTTAATTATAAGAAGATTCATTCTTTCAGAACAAAATTTTGCAAGTGCTATGTCGAACTCAATGTTAGCTTAAGAAATTAGTTTTTACAGTACCTTATCTGATCACTAAAATCCAATATCCAAAAGAATTCTTGATAATATGTACTAAACTTTCTTTTTAAAAAATAGTCACTAAAATCCAAGGCTAAACACAAGCATAGTCTACAAAAATTTACTTATGAACACGCCAAATATTGAGCGGAGAATACCAATATATACTAGCTGATGTTTGAATTTTGATGCATATCTAAGAGGACACAAAATAGTTTTACAAAATTTTGTTAGGGGCAATCAATAATAAAACAAATACAATTATAAATAATACTTACTCATAGGATTAATTTCGACCAAATTCATGTGAATTAAAACATTCTAAACTGTATTTCCATAATTTCTCTATTTGAATACCGTGGTAGAGGAAAAACATATTCATATGCAATGAAACTCGGACCAATTGCTGTCCTGAAAGCATAAACTTCTACCATCAAAGCACAAATGATCCAATTTCCACAATTTATTTCAATCTTTAATTTTAATAAGGAAAACATTAAAAAAATCATCATATGATCATATCACCTCAAGTTATTTTATTTGTGCTCTATTTTGAATATTTTAACCTTTTCTTAGTAAAACCCAAGTTTTTTTTTTTTTTTTTTCTGACAAGTAGTAAAACCCAAGTTGAAAAATAAGCTAATGTCCTTTTTATTCCCACTTTAACTTTACCGCAATCTATGCCAAATTACCCTCCATAATCCAGTCAAAATTTCAGTCAATCCCCATACTCCCCCAAAAAAACATAGAAAGTAGAGAAATCCCACTCAAAAACTTTTGTTAACAGAACATCATGATTAAGACAACCTTCCCTTGATCCCCTCAAACTCCAAAAAGCACCGTTTTTTACGTAAATCCACAGGCCAGACTTTTTCAACAAAAAACCCCCCAACCCCCAAGAAAGCACATGATATCGACACCATTTATAAGTAATATAACAAAGATTGTATTCACATTATTCATGTAGCCTAGTAGCCTATAACCCTTTTCCTCTCTCCCCCCTAAGTATGCCAGAGATGGGCTTTCAAGATTTGAGATCGGGCCTCAGGGCTCGTGATTTAAGCCCGGATTCTGTGATTTTTACTGGTGAATCAAACTTCAGTCTATTCTCTTCAGCTTCTGCTAGTGTTGAGCGCTGCTCGTTTGCATCTGATGTACCTGATCAAGACTCTGTTGCCTCTGTTGTTTCTCGAGTAATGTTGCTATAACTTTTTTTTTAACATTTTCACGGCATTTTTATTTTTGTTTTTCTTAATTATTCTCGCTTTTTCTTGACATGCATTTCGGAAATAGTTCGATTTTATTTTTAGTTGTGCCTCAAGTTGGAAGCTTTTTCTGTGTATTAAGATCTCCTATACGATTTTTTGTGTTCCCTTTATGCATATATGTTCAATGCATGTAAAAAAATCTGCCTTGCTACCTAGTCAACATGAGATGAATTAATAAATTATCAACCCTGAAAGTAAAATTATTTTGTGCAATTTTGAATTTTTAGGTGGGGAAATGTGGGAGGAAATCTATAAACTAGATTTTTCCCAGATGGGTTTTGAATTTTAGTATTTGTCTGTACTAAAATGTAATTCTTTGAAATTATTAGAAAAAAAATGTCTAGTTCGAAGTAGCTGAAAAAGTTGAAATCTTTGATTTGAAAACAGCATTTGGCAGGGCATGAATTGTCTGAGGTATTGAGTGGCCCAGATCCAGATCCAAACAAACCCACACTAGTACACAAGAATAGTATTAGTCTCAGCACAAAAGAAAAAATCAAAGGTACTTTTTTACCTTTTTTTTCTTAAAGTTTGAAACTTTGCTGTTTGCTTGCTCTGACTAAATAATTGACCCTCCTGCAATGCTGAATTGAAAAAGATGATCAAAATTCAAATACTAACTCTGTTTTCCCTCAATTATGTCATGTTACTTAGTTCAAAAATTAGATAGCAGTGAGGCTGAGACGACGGAGGACGAAAATATAGCCATAGGTTCTGCAAGAAACTCATTCTCTCAAGCACTTAAAGGTAATTTAGTAATTTACATAATGCATTATGTTTAACAATCCAATTCAAGAATGCCAAGTTTCATTTTATGTTAATTTGTTCATTTTTCTCCTTTTCTTGGTGTGTGTATTTAATTAGAATGTCAAGATCGACGATTAAGATCTGAAATTCTACTAAAAAAAACCGACCGTCGAAGACCCGCTTCTCTAGATCTTAACAATTCTGTAAACAATGCTGTAAACTCCTCATCCCCGAGATTAGTCATGAACAAAACATCCACTTCATCTCGCAAGACTAATACATTTCCGAGCCCTGGAACGCCTAATTATCGTCAAACGAGCGTTGGGATTCAGAAAGGATGGAGTTCTGAACGCGTACCGCTGCACGCAAACGCGAATAGAAGGAATGCCAATAATAATACTCCGTTGCTGCCTTACAATAACGGAAGGACTTTGCCTTCGAAATGGGAAGATGCGGAGAGGTGGATTTTTAGTCCGGTTTCGGGAGATGGTGCTGTGAGAACTTCAGTTCAGCAGACACAGAGGCGGCCCAAGTCGAAGAGTGGGCCACTTGGGCCTCCGGGGGTTGCTTACTATCAAATGTTCTCTCCTGCCGCGCCGATGTTTGAAGGAGGACATAATGGGAAATTAATTGCGAATTCTCCATTTTCGGCTGGAGTTATGAATGCGGATGGCTTGTCGATTCGGTATGGTGGTTGTGAAGGTAGTGGGAATTTCCTTTTAGGGGCAGAGCCTTGCATGGCGAGATCGATCAGCATACATGGTTGTTCTGAAATGCTAAGCCAATCATCGTTTCCGGCACCCCAGGGTATGAGATAGCTTCTTCTTTGGTTTTACCTTCCATAAGGTTATGTTTATGTTGAGGGATAATTGCAGAAACTACCCCTTAGATTTGGGTTAATTACAAAAAAAAACCCACAGGTTTTTAAAAATTAATAAAAACCCGTGATGTTTGATTTTGTATTACACTTTAACCCTTTCATAAACAAAAACATTTCAAATACCCTCCTTACATTTATAAAAATATTGCAATTACTACCTCACATTTAACACACGATCAAATCTCAAGGGATTTTTGTAATTTTCAAACATATCTGTTTTTTTTTGGTATTCAACCCAAACCTCAGGGGTAGTTTTTGAAATTATCCTTATGTTGATACGATATTGTATTATTATTTCTTGGGATAGTTACGAAAATTACCCTGAGGTTTAGCTTAATTACAAAAAAACCCAGTTATCTTTTAAACTTATAAATACACCCCTGATGTTTGTGTGTTTTACAAATGTCCCCTCAATAAGTGCACTTTTCAAAATTTAAACATGTCAAGGGAATATTTTGTAATTTTGAAAGTTAACTGTTTTGTTTTTGTAATTATGCTAAACCTCAAGGGCAGCATTCATAATTATCCATTATTGCATTTGGCTCTATTCTTTCTTCAGTGTGGTTTGCTATTTGCATTTCCTAAAGATTTATATTGTAGCTTCAAATAAGATTCACGACAGTATATCACTTCACTATTGCTAATTCCTTGTTACTATTGGTCAGCACTACTATTTCGTTTGTCTGTATCTTTTGCATTTTCTTAAAATAGAGTCATAACTTGTCTTAACTCGTTTAATTATTCACACAATGTCCATTCTAGTTTCAAATTAGCCAATCTGTAATTTTGTCGATTGTCTCATTGTTGGTTGTGTTTGCATGTCTTGCGTAAAGACGAGAAATTCGATGGGACTGATGACACTGCCAACAACATATCCCGTGCCGTTTCAAGGAGGGATATGGCGACTCAGATGAGCCCAGAGAGTAGCATCCAGTCCTCGCCTAGAAGACATTCGTCGTTCTCTCTAGCAACTCCATCCATCCTACCCGTAGTAGAGTCACAGAGTATGCGCTCCTCCAAACCTGAAATCAGAGATGTGCCAGTTGACGAACGGGTCACGATGACAAGGTGGTCCAAAAAGAGTCGTGGTAAAACTCCAGGAAGGGGCAGCCGAAATGCCGATGACTGGAAAAGGAAAGCTGTAAATTTTCACACTGCTAGTTGGGAAGCTTCGACAGAGACATCTAAGAGTATTTCAAAGTAAATGTTGTTTAATTAATCCCTTTCGTTTGACTTGTTAAGATGTGCTTTTGTGCAAGAAAGTACAAGCAAAGGAAATATAAATTGTTTCTGTCGAAGTTTTATTTAATTAATCATTTTAAGTCCATGCAGTATGTGCACTTGTCTCTCTTTCTTTTCTTTTCATTGAATCGGTAATTTCGTAATTGTTTATCTTTGTTACTGCCACATTTCAGGATTCAGAGAGAGGAAGCCAAAATTACTGCTTGGGAGAACCTGCAGAAAGCAAAAGCCGAGGCCGCCATAAGAAAACTAGAGGTTTGCAAAATTTCCAGCTTAATTACTGATTGCATTTGTAATTTACCGAAGTCTATCAAATATTAGTTTCTTTGGCAGTACGGAAATGAAAATCTCGATATTCTTGAATAAGTCCAACATATTGATTGTGCATTGGTTTTATTCAGTTTGTAGCTGTGGTCTTCTTGCTTCATGTACGTCGAGTTCATAAATAATAATAAATTGATTGGTTTATGTGATTTAGATGAAATTGGAAAAGAAGAGGTCGTCATCCATGGACAAAATAATGAATAAACTCAGATCTGCACAAAAGAAGGCCCAAGAAATGAGAAGCTCCGCGCTGACCAATCAGGCCGGCAACCAAATTGCAAGACCCTCCGAAAGAGCATTATCCTTTCGAAGGACTCGGCCTATTGGTTCGTTGAGTGGATGCTTCACCTGTCATGCTTTTTAGTGAATCATGAAGTTGTCTTAGCTTACGTCGAGCTTCAGGATGTGAGGTATGTTCTTGGGTTCAAACTATGTCTCTTAAGTTCTTATTCAGATTCTGCTGTTATTACAAAATGACCCGGTTATCTTTCAAAACTACAAATGCACGACATTTATTTTCATTTTACGAATTGCATATATTGAAGGGGGTAATTTAAAGTAAATACAAACCTGAAGGAGGTTTTGTAATTTGAAAGATAAGTGAGTTTTTTCTTTTCCTTTTGTAATTAAACTAAATTTCAGTTGTATTTTTATAATTTAACCTTAGAAATAAGGGATAGTTAACAAAAAACCCTTGAGGTTTGGGCTAACTACAAAAAAGGTTTTTTATATTACAACCCCCTCCCCCCCTTGAGGTTTGATTCGTCTTATATTTCCTCCCTCATAAGTAAAAAAACATTTCAACCCTCCCCCTAATATTTATAAAAATATTACTCTTACCCCCTCAAATTTAAGACATAATCAAACCTGTGGGGGCTTTTTGTAATTTTGAAACGTCTCCGGTTTTTTTTAGTAATGATCCCTAGAAATAATCATTATCATACTCTTGTATGAGATGCACATTATGCCTTTGGCAAATCTGTACTTAAATCTTTGGTTTTTCGGTGGTCTAGGCATACATGAAAGTGTGACAAAGTGTACGGGACGACGGCTTATGGACACCTTAAATGCAGTAGATTCATTTCTGCAGCGTGACAAGTTTCGGGAAAATCTGTATCGGTTCCTAGAGAAAAATCTTCCGATGCTTTGGGATAGTGATGTTGTTATTGTTGTAAGTATGTACATCAGTTTGTCATCTATCCAACGTGAAAGAGAGATCCATCTGTTCATATATTTTTGGGGATTAACTGATTAGTTAATCTACCTCCAGCCTCCAGGCCTTTACAAGGGAAATAGCTGTCTGTATTCATGAATCTGGCCATTGTTGTTATCTTATATCTAAGTTCAAATTAAAGTACTTTCTATATTTTCCCTCAAAAAAAAGAAGTACTTTCTATATTAAATTCGTGTTCTCGGGGTCATTTATTTATTTACTGACTACATATACTAGTAGGAGAGGGATGACGGGAATCGAACGCCAGATCTGGTCTGGACTTGGGAGTCTTGACCACTTGGCAACTGTCCGAATCCCATTGTCGGGTTTATTTTTAATAGGTCACATTGGTTCAATTGGGATCCAACTGAATTAAAGAAAATGGTTATTTAAGCTAACCGGACTGAATTGATCACTAGTTATTGGTCGAGCCGGTTGAACTTGCAGGTCAAGTTCGATTTTTAAAATACTGATTCAAACTCCTTTTGAAAATTAGCATTGTTCTAAAAATTTCTCTTAGGCGCTACTCGTCTTGTTCGCCTACATTATTCTTTCGATTATGCCCTATCTAATTCCGCACAGTCTCCGTCTAGGCGTTAGGCCGCCCTAATCTGCTGCTTGCCAAGTGACTATTGTTTTTTCGAACTCTAAAATTAGGGGCTTATTTCGTATTTCATCTCTTATTTTATATCGTAAATGTATGTTAAAGTGTAAAATGTTTATTCAAATATCTATATTTAGTGAGAATTACATACTTTATATATGAAATATGAGTTTAAATAATCAAGATTACATTATGCATTACAGAATTTGTGACATCTACATGTTTGATCAATGATTCAATGTACATTTAATTGGTGAAAAAATGTCTGCTGGTGTGAATTATGCTGACGCTAAGCATAAAAGCAATCAGTTTGTCTAGTCTTGTTTGGGATTTTGATTTGGTCCCCGAGGATAAACATAAATAGAGGAAGGTAATTTCCCAAGCCTGGTGAGATTAACATAATCCACAAGAAAATGATCGGTTAAACCTGGGATTACCAAAGCTGTTACCCTAAACAATTTCATGAACCATCCTTCTCTGTACTCCTCGCCCTTTGTCCAAGGTAGGATAAAACCTCTAATCAGCTCGTAAACTGCGTTTAAAATCTTGGGTACAACATGAAGCAGCGAGAAGTAGTTCTTGTTCGGTTCCTCTTCTAGAACCTGCATTTCAGTCGAAATCAGAAAAATGAGTTAGGAATATATGATATATGTTATATGATGTTATTATTGTACACGTAACATTCACTTAGTGTACTGAAGGTTTTTTAACATGCTACACCAGGTGTATGATAATGATACATTTGGTGTATGAATGAAGAATAAGATGGTGCACACCAAGTGTATATACATCAGTTGTAGCATACATGACCTTGTACTGAAATACCAAATGAAAACAATGCAGGCTTCCGAATTGGCTACGAGACCTAAAACTTGGAAAAATAATAAGACGTCTCAATTATTAGTTGTAATTACAAAACTACCCTTGAGTAGAGCTGTCAAACAGGTCGGGCTGGTGCTGGCCCGACGAGTCAAAGATAAATTCGGCCCGACCCGAAATTCTACCGTGCCATGATTCTAGGAGCCCATAACAACACATGCTTTGAAAATACATGTATATATAATGCAAAGACCCAATAGACCCAATCCCTTTTGGGCCTATAAAAATTGCAACTGCACTCAGTCTTTTCATCATGCCGGCCTGATTTTGACAGCTTGACCCTTAAGGTTTAGCTTTATTACAAAATAAAATTCAATTATGTTTCGAAATTACAAAAATCCTCTTGACATATGTTTCTATTTTACAAATTGAATCTATTTGAGGGTTAATTTTTATAATTAAAATAGATCTCTAGTCGGATATTTGTATTTTTGAAAGATAACTGATTTTTTGTAATTAGGGTTAAACTTCTTGATAACTTTTGTAACTTACCCCCAAATATCAATTGAAAGATAGCTTAATTACCTGGCCTTTGTAGCAGCTGTTGAAGTATAGACATGGCCCAAAATGCTTGAACAAGAAAGTTTTGTCATCATAGGGCAACCTAGGCACCATGTCATTGCTATACACATACCTAAAATACTTCACATCATGTTCCATCATTTTTCCCTTCATGTACTCCCCAAATTGCTCATCCCCCACCCTTGGCTGCCCAAAAGTATACACTCCCTCCAATCTCTTTAACAACAACTCCTCTTCATGTATTGCCAAAACACCAGCAAACAAAATTGCTAGTGCCCCACCCATGCTGTGCCCTGTCAATATGAACTTTGCATTTCCATTTTCTTGGACAAGGGTTTTCAGTTTCTCCCTGATCGTGTAATAAGCATACGATTTTCGGTCCGAGCCTGATGAGATGTCTTTAGGCCAGCCTGTCGATTTTTGCAGGCCTAACGCTTTCATGAATCCGCCGTGGATTTTTCCGATGCCCTGAAATTCGTACCATGAGATGTCGATGTCCGTTCGCCACGTGTTGGTATCGAACGGCTCTGTGCCTCTGAATGATATGATGATCAGGTCTGGGTCGACGTTTTTGTCTTGGAACATCATCGCATATGTTGTGTTCAGTTCCTGGTAATCTGCATATATAGACAATTTTTTTGGGGGGTTTTGAAGGAGAGCTAATTTATTAGATATAAAAAATTAATCAAATGCAAATAGTAAATTTAAATCAAATAAATTTATATAATTTTGGCGGAATTCAAACTTAATCCTTTTCTTTGGACGGAGTCGAATGTAGGCCAATTTCCCTGAAAGTACAAGGTTCTATAATTGAAATAATATGGTTATCCAAAACATAAATCTTTTTTATGTAGTATAGTTCTTAATTATTGCAAACAAATAAAACAAAAGTTCCAAGAATGAGACAAAACTTACTAAAATCCAGCTTAATTAAGAAAACCATAGAACACTAATTTATAATTAGCAATAATTCAGAAGGATTCCCAAACTTAATTAAATGTCTCTTCCAAGTTCCAATAGACCTACCTAGTTAATTTCTCCTTCTATAATAGACTACGTACACGCCGTGGTGTTGCAAAGTGCAAAAAATGATTCTCGACTTTTGGATGGAAAATATAGTTGTGTTTCGCCTATGAAATTGATAACTTATATTTTTTAGAGTTTGTAAACGCTCCGTAAGGTAGTTCTCAAGCAATTAAAATTAGTTCAATTTTTTATATGTAAAATTTAATCTTATATATATATTTCCCATTCAATTACGTACGTGCAGATAATAATTTTAAATTAACCAGAATGCAAGCAATATATAGTTTCTACTTCTATCAATACATTAAAATATAAGTAAATCAATGTTAATAACATCAATTTGATTAAAGTTGAAACACCTCAAATGAAAATTAAAACATATTTTTCTTTTAAATTTTTTGAAAGATAAAAAAATTCCCAGGATAAGCTTTATAATTAATAATTATTGCCGGGCCCCCGATATGACTCCTTTTGGCAAACGTACAAGCTAATGTTCTTCAAATAGTACCAGCGTGAAAAATGGTGTTGTAGACCCCACCTGAGTGTGACCTTCTATAATTAAGACCACATTATACGCAACAACGTAATTAGCAATTAATTAAAGATCCTCATCTTTTTATAGTAGAGTAATGAAGAAATATTCATCAACAGATTTGTCCTATTTCGAGTTTTTTTTTTTTTTGCTGGAAAAAGCAAGTGCATTTTACTTCATCACCTAGTGGGTGGAGAATGGAGATCAATGAAAGTACCATTATTCTTAATTAGCATTTGCTGGAGAAGGGAAAAACAGAAAAAACAAACCCGAGATTTAGGATCTAATTTATTACGGGTTAATCCAACTCTTACGCCATAACGTTTAGAATTCAGATTTCTTGTTCTACTTCATATTCCATTTTATCAGATTAATAACACTGTGATGTACAATTGTACACATGTCTTTCATCCAATATATGAAATAGAGAGTGAAACATAAAAGTGGAACATGAGATCTCTATCTGATGGAGATATTGATAAAGATATTATATCGTGTTTTATTATCTTTTAAGATTTTAGAATATTTTATATTTTAGAAAGTGATTTATATGTTTAAGATTCTATTTAGTTTATCTTTTAGGTTTCCTAGTCAAGTTAGGAGTTTTTATTGTGGTAGGATTTTGATATTATAAATAGTTGTTTTGTTATTATTTTTAGGAGATTGAATATTATTAAGATTTGAGATTTATTCTCTTTGCAATACATGTTCTTTTGAGAATTATATTGCTTTATTCAATACTTCCGGTATTCTTGCGAATCAACGGTAGTATTTGTGCTATTTGTTGTTCTTGTTACGCTTCCGCCCGCATCAGTTGGTATCTGAGCGTAAATTTGACGAGGAGATTGGTGGTTATAATGGGCCACATATCTTTGATACGGAAGGTGACGATATAATTTCGATGGTTGCCTACAAAAAACCACCGAAATTTGACGAGGCCGCTTGTGGTTATGACGGACCACCAATTTTGTCCAATGAAGATGAGAATCACCATACGCATGAGATCATGCAACATGATCTTAACCCGAGAAAATTTTTGTTCAATACTAAAAAGGAAATATTACCATTTAAAGACATTAGACTATCAATTTTGTTCAAGCCTATGGGGAGATTCATTGAGATCGTGGAAATCCCTTATTATATGGCTCCAGACGTGCTGAAGAGAAGCTATGGACAAGAAATGGTTTGTTTTGTTTTTGATCTAGCTCAAATATATTTTGATATTCGCCTTGTTTTTCCATCTCGGCCTCCTCGCGCACTTCCATGGTTTGACAATTCTTTGATCTCCCTCCCGATTCGAGGACGAATCGTTTCGACCCCGGAGAGAATGATGGAGATATTGATAAAGATATGATATCGTTTTATTATCTTTTAGGATTTTAGAATATATTATATTTTAGATAGTGATTTGTTTAGTATTCTATTTGAGTTTATCTTTTAAGTTTCCTAGTCAAGTTAGGAGTTTTATTATGTTAGAATTTTAATCCTATAAATACTTGCTACTTTTATTATTTTTAGGAGGTTGAATATAATTAAAATTTGAGATTATTCTCTTTTTCATTGCAATTTACGTTTCTTTGAGAAGATTCGTGTTGCTTTTGTTCGTTGCTCGTTTATTTGTGGCTTCCGCCTGCATCAGTAATGATGGAGATATTGATAAAGATATTATATCGTGTTTTATTATCTTTTAAGATTTTAGAATATTTTATATTTTAGAAAGTGATTTATATGTTTAAGATTCTATTTAGTTTATCTTTTAGGTTTCCTAGTCAAGTTAGGAGTTTTTATTGTAGTAGGGTTTTGATATTATAAATAGTTGTTTTGTTATTATTTTTAGGAGGTTGAATATTATTAAGATTTGAGATTTATTCTCTTTGCAATACATGTTCTTTTGAGAATTATATTGCTTTATTCAATACTTCCGGTATTCTTGCGAATCAACGGTAGTATTTGTGCTATTTGTTGTTCTTGTTACGCTTCCGCCTGCATCAGTTGGTATTCAGAGACCAGTCTACGCTCCCTGAACTATGTTGTCTAGACAGGATCCACAACATATGAACGACATCGCACAGATCCGTCAACAGATCGAATTGTTGACACAACGGATAATCATGTTCCGCGTCCAGCAGCAGAAAATTTTCGACATGGTCACCGCCCAACTCACGGCTAACCGAGATCGAGCGCGCGAGGCAGGCGATGAAGTCAGTGGTCGGAACTATCGCGGTGGATGTGGTTTTGGTTTTTATCCATCCCCACATATTTTGTCAAATGAGGATGAGGGTGGTTATGATCGACCACCAATTTTTGATGAAGAAAGTGGCGATACGATAACGGAGGTTGGCTACGATGAACCTCCAAACTTTGACGAGGACATTAGTGGTTATGATGGGCCACCTATATTTGACGAGATGGTGGTTGGCTACGATGAACCTCTGAATATTGATGAAGAGATTGGTGGTTATGATGGACTACCTATATTTGATAAGGAAGATAAAGACACAAACTCGACGGTTGACTTCAACAGACCGTCAAATTTTGACGAGGAGGAGAATGGTTATTTTAGATCACTAGTTTTCGATAAAAAAATTCAGGTGGGAACATACATAGTGGGGCAGTCCTATCGGGCACTACAGATCCAGCCACATCTTAAGATGCCACTCAATCATACGAGAATAGAATGTACGACTGCACATTCTTTCGAATCTTGGAGTGATGGAGTACTGGTGATGGTTTCGGATTTTCTACATGTAAAGGATTTACATGGGTTGAATATATTCTTGAAAAGTTTTTTTCTTACTCCTCATGAAAAATGTGGGGTGGAGGCCAGGGGTTTATATCCCTGCTCCATCAAATTGCTCCCCGGGGCATATGCGAGCTGGTGAAGATTTGGTGGGAACTCATACTGAATAGCATCCGTGTGGGTTCGATTCGGGGAGAGATCGTTACTAGTAGATTGGGGGGTCGAACATAATTGTTCTCTTTACCTCGGGAGGATCAGTTGTACGCCGCCCAGACCCGCCGTAACATCGCCGTGCGTGCACATCCGCATGTTTTACCTTGGCAGCAATGAGGAGCCGGAGTCGTTGTCCTCAGCATAGTCAAAGTGCAGTTCTGGAAGCTGAGTTATCAAAAAAAAAAAAAAAAAAAAAATGAAAAAGGATATTTTGTTCTCAATAATCTATTCCACCCTCTTGATGGAGAACAGTTGTTGCAACACCCAATTGCTTATTTAATTCAGAGCAATCTTAATCCCAAGATAAATTGCTCCATTAGTTTAACATGCCAAGAATTCAAATATAAGTTGTTTCTTATTTTCTCGTCTCGTCCTCCTCGTGCCCCTCCGTGGTTTGGCCATTCTTAGATCTCCCTTCCGATTCGAGGACGAATCGTTTCGATCCCGAAGAGAATGATGGAGATATTGATAAAGATATTATATCGTGTTTTATTATCTTTTAAGATTTTAGAATATTTTATATTTTAGAAAGTGATTTATATGTTTAAGATTCTATTTAGTTTATCTTTTAGGTTTCCTAGTCAAGTTAGGAGTTTTTATTGTGGTAGGGTTTTGATATTATAAATAGTTGTTTTGTTATTATTTTTAGGAGGTTGAATATTATTAAGATTTGAGATTTATTTTCTTTGCAATACATGTTCTTTTGAGAATTATATTGCTTTATTCAATACTTCCGGTATTCTTGCGAATCAACGGTAGTATTTGTGCTATTTGTTGTTCTTGTTACGCTTCCGCCTGCATCACTATCCCTAAAATTTAGTCATTTTCTAATCTGATTACGAAACTTGCCTTGTTAATTTGGTTGTCATAAAGGCGCGAGAAAAGAATAAAGTCTATGTAAAAAGATTACGTCCTTGTTTGGGAGCACTTTTCAAATGGACTTTTGGACTTAAAAGTCTATTTACATAATAATATATAGATGTTTGATGATTAATTTAAAATGGACTTTTGTATAAATTACTCATCCAAAAAGTCGATTTTAGAGAAGTTAGAAATAGAGGTCTTTTCAGAAGTCACTTAATGAAAAGTTCATTTTCTAAATGAACCTTTGTATAAGTGCTCCCAAACATGCACGACATATTTAGTAGTGCTATTGGAAGATCACAATTTCACCTAAAAACTCATAGTGCTTGTTTGGGAGCACTTTTGAAATGGACTTTTGGATCTAAAAGTCCATTTCAATAAATTTTCATGTTTGGTGGTTATTTTGGAATGGACTTTTGGATAAGTCACTCCTCCAAAAAGTCCATTTTAGAGAAGTGAGAATGAGAGACTTTTTGAAAAATCCATTCTAGATAAGTCCATTTTCTAAATGGACTTTTCCACAAGTGCTCCCAAACAAGCACATAATTTAATTACATCAATATATGAGAGATTCTTAATGTCTCTGCTGTATTTTTTTTTCCAAATAATGTCCATCATTAGTTTTTTCCAGACTCAGAGTCTAGAACCGAGTAAAGTTTAATCCTACATCTTATGTTAACATATTAAAAAAAAACCCAGATATAATTAATAATTAAAAATCACACTTTCATAAACACATATATTAATCTTAAAACGTCATTTTCTTACCGTTCCAAAAGTAGTAGAACTCCAAGAATTCCATCTGTTTCAAATTGATTGAAAATCCAAAAAAAGAAGGGATTAATGTCAAGTACTTACACAATTGCAAATGTGATAAATAAATTAATTCTTTTCAACCCAATCAAAAAATATATATAGAGATAATAATACTAAAAAAGTATAAATAAATTAATTTTTGGTTACCTGCCAATTATGTGTAACTACATTTCGAACAAAGGATTCATTCTCATAAGATAATTTGGATGCCATAACAGCCAGAGACGCATTATATTTGCTGCTTTCATTTGTAATACTTTTGTCTAAATCCAATCTCTTGTCAACATTTCCAGATACTGATGTGTATGTTGCCGATGATTTATCTGGTCTCACCACTCTCCCTATAAATTAATATAAGTGAAATTACCTTAATCTCATTAGTATAATCTGTGATTAAAACAATATATAAAGGTTAATTATATTGCATTCTAGCTGGATTAATTCAACCGTGTGCTTTATAAGCTATGCACTTTTTCTTCCTTTTTTTGGAATAATATTGGGGTAATGAGTCCTAATAACAAAAAGTAGCAAGGAAATAATATTTTGTAATAGAAAAGAGAAAAGGTGAATTTAATAATATTTTAAGAATTAAGTATTTTACAAAAGGAAGTTTCATAAAAGTGCAGAAATATATATATTTCTTTAACTAGCTTCAAACAGAAAAATCTAAATAATATACATTCAATGGCGTAGCTAGAAATTATTACGGGATGAGTCGATACACGAAATTGGCATGGGCTAGATAAAAATATACACATAAATATTAACTAAAAAAATTTACATAGTAATTTTTTTAAAAAGGGGGTGGCCGAGGCCCGGATTAGCCCCCCACCTCCGCTATTGTATACATTAATGTAGGGGTGTTCGTTCGGCCAAACCGAACCGAACCGAACCGAAATTTCGGTTAACCGAAAATTCGGTTGGCCAAAATTCCAAACCGAAACCGAACCGAATTTATTAATTTCGGTTCGGTTAAAAACCGAACCGAAATTTCGGTTTTTCGGTTTAAAACCGAACCGACCGAAATATTTTTAAAAAAAAGTTGTATTCAGTAATTTAATGCATGTACACTAAAACATTAAATATCTATGCATACATATATACATACAAAACACATATCTCATATATATAATTAAAATAGGAAGAAAAATTAGTAAACACACAAAATCAGTAAACAAACATCTCGTACACTTCCAGCAATTTTGTAATTTTGTAATTTTGTATTATTGTAATTTTGAAAATTAGTTGGATTTTTTTTGTAATTAGGTCAAACTTCAAGGGTACTTTTCGTAAGTAACCCATAATTTAAATAAGTTTCATTTAGTACAAATGGAAACCTTTTGGTTAAACCTCTGTAGTCAAGTTCAAGAAACTCAATAATCGATGAATAAGAAATGGAAGCCAAAAGTGAGTCACTTTAAATATAAAGAATTTACAGTAAAATAAATATATAAAATTTTAAATTGAAAAATAAAAAATAAGATGAAAAAATCATTTATTCTGTAAACTAGAAATAATTGAAACATTTTAGTTAAATTTGAATTGAATATTGTAAATCAGAAAGAACTGAGACCATTGCATTTCATCCAAATTGAATACTAAGTAAATTAGAAAATTCGGTTTTTCGGTCGGTTCGGTTAACCGGTCTTCCAAAACCGAACCGAACCGAAAACCGAAATTCTGAAAATATGAAAACCGAAAACCGAACCGAAAATTTCGGTTCGGTTTCGGTTCGAACCGAATTTCCGGTTTCGGTTCGGGTCGGCCGGTTTTGGAAAAAGATTTTAGTTATCCAATTTGAATGATGTGTTCCAAGATCATTTAAATCTAGTTTGAAATTTGGATTGACGAATTTGGAGTTTTAATTTGGGCAACAGGACCAGAAAGGATTAGATATAGGGCTAGGGATTTCAAAATTAGATAGATTCTACCGTATCATATTAATAAAATATATAGGGAAAAATGCAAAATTAGTCCCGTATCTATAGGGGTGTTGCAATATTAGTCCTGTAATTTTTAAAGTTGTGATTTCAGTCCTGTATGTTTTGCCTTTTTTGCAATTTTGGTTCCGCAAGTTTTAGATTTGTGTAATATTGGTCATCTAAGTTTTAAGTTGATGCAAATTTGGTCCGAAGGGCTATTTTAATATTTTAATTATTACCGAAATGCCCTTGATAGCCAAAATTTAAGATAACCTAAGATCAAGTTTAAAATAGCATTAGAACCTATATTTTATTTACTTGAGTAGAATTTATTTATCGCTATAGATTGCCTAATGATGGAATAATTTTAGATTTATGATTCCATATCAAAATCCGATATACGAGTTCTACATGTATTATTTCCTAATTAAAAAATTACAAAAACACGTAAAACTATGCCAAAATTGGTTATTTTCAATAATACGATCGGAATTACCACAACTAAAACATAAAAAAATAAAATTGCCAAATTCCAAAACTTACATAATTAAAATTGTTATTTTTGCTAATGGGCAAAATTGCCATAGGACTAAAATTGCAACTTTAAAAGTTGGACTAATTTTGCAACAGGACCAATTTTGCAATTTTCCCAAATATATATAACACAATAATTGAAGAAACTCATATACACAAATTTATATGAGACCTAATAGAAATTCATAATTTTCACAACTGCGTATTATTACATACATGATACATGCATGTATGTACAATAGCCTTAGTATACCAGCCAAAAAGAAAAAAAAAACTCAACGGATCAATAAATTAATTTGGAAGTGTAAAAACAAATTGACAAAAACTCAAACCGATTCGTAAATGACCCATATTAGCTAATCCATTTGAAATTATGTCAAACTTGTTTGATTTGTAAAATGGTTGCGTATTATGATGGTCATATACGAGACTTACTCAAACAAAGTCCAAACCTGTGAAAAGATTGCAGAACAGACGGCGATAGCCACCGTTGGCCGCCGGAAAATTCAGCAACAGCTCCACCGCGGACCCCACCGACGCCACCGGTTTCTTTAAGTAAAGCAACACTTTCTGGAGCAACACAGAGATGAAAACAATCCATCGATGGCGAAAACGGGTCGACCCGCCTTGTAGTACCCGAGTGTTGAAAAAATCCCTTTTCTCTAAATCATCCGAACATAATATTCTAACCAAATCCAAGCAGCTTGCTTGTTCTGGTTTTATCACTAGATAATTTTCACAGAAATCATCTTCACAAGCCATGGCTAGCTGTACCTTGAAAGCAATGAAAAAAAGAATAAAAGTAGATGAATTGTTACATCTTTAGAAATTTTTTATATGAATTTTTGTGGGAAAGATTGGTACTTACCTGATAATTTTGGATTAGAATATTAAAAAAGTCATTATCATATAATAATCGTGGATCAAGATCGGGATTATGATATGTAGTTATGGTTGTCAATTCTGTAAACTGCAGAATTATAAAATTAAAAGTCCAAAGAAGAGGCTTAATGTACAATTCTATTAATTGTTGTGTGAGTGGCACATGGGATTTATTTAATAAATTGTTTTATGCAGAAGATTAATTTGGACTTTTTGGCCCCACCCTTTTGTACCTACAAATGAAACAAAAATTTATAGACAATCTAATTTCATTATGAAAATTTGATTTTCTTTTTTGTTTTCATTTTTCGATTTTCTTTGTTTAGATCTTCTCTTAAAGGCAAAGTGATAAAAAAAATATTTAGTGTTTTTCAAAAATTTGATTCATTTCTATAAAAAGATGAGACCTCATCCCTTAAAAGTAATTATCCAAATGTATAAGAGGCCCAATTAAATGATTGACCAACTAGGAAACACACGTATTTATCTCAGGACGATGTACTCGTATCGAATATGTATCAGATATAATACTTTATCAGATACTTCATGTATACATATCTACAATACTCAATTAAAAAAAAAACGGCATAGACATCCCAATTTAAAAGAAACAGAATAAATCCATATATGGAAAGAGATAAAAATTTTTCTATAATTGATACTTTCGCTTGTTTTATGTATGTCTATGTGAGTTATCACATTCCAATTTGAATATTTATTTTTTTATGCTTGAAATATTAATTTTAATTTGATTTAGTACATCTATATTTTCAATAATAATAAAATATACAATTTTATATGTATATCACCATACTCATATCCTTAAATTTTCAAATATGAAGTATATATTCCCGTACTCGTGTCATATCGTACTATATCCCTACCCATATCAGTGTTTATAGTTGACCAACAATATTTTAAAAAGCCAATAAACAATATATTTTTGTGCTAATCCAAAAGAATGTGGTTTTTTTTTGAGGGTCAAAAGAATGTGGTTTAGTCAGCCAAATATCAGGATCACTGGGGACTACCTGGACTCAATCCTATGTACATGTTTTAGGATCTTGCTTCGATTATGGGCCATCTTACCTTTTTCATATGTTTGTAATATGACTATATGAGCCCAATTGAATTTACGCAATTTAGCTGCTTTGTTTAATTTTGCTAGCTAGTCTTAAGCCCAGCCCACCTTAAGCCCAATGGGCTAAAACTCGCATGTCCAATATTGTTTTCACTTTTAATGCACAGAGTTTCATATACAATTATTTCATCTTTTCTTTTTCTTTTTATCTTTTTTATTTTTTTCTAAACGACATAGCTTTACTCAATTATATTCAAGAAGATATCATATTTCAAATTTTTTGATTTTATATTAATAAATTCTTCTCAAATTTTTTATTATCAACAGATAAAAACTTGTTCAAGTGAAATACGTGAATTCTCTAAAAACTTTTAAGGATGAAATTTTGGTCGAATCACAACAAAATGTTCTAGTCGTCTAATTAATATAATTTTCCTTTTTTATTTCCTTTTTATATGAGTTTTTGACCTAAAATCCTTGACCGTAAACGATAGCGTGATATGATCTATATAACCGACATCAGGTGGTGGGAAAAAAACTTAGTTTTATTTTTTATTTTTTTATGTGAGTTGTGTTATTTGACTAGTCCCCCTATCGGATGCACAATTAATTTGACTATTCCCTATTTAGTAAGCTTGGCCATAGCTTTTTTTTTTCTCTTTAAATCATGATATTAAATTCTAAATTTATGAAGGCAATGTGAACATATATTTGAAAAAGATTGATAACCAGAACCCTATTTTGGGGAGTGCAAAAGAGATTGGTCTTTCTTGTTGAAAATGTGTATTATAGTATCCAAACAAACCAAAAGAAGGTGGTAGACCAAATGAATAAGACATTTCACTATAATGCTATACGAATCCCATGCAAGAAAAACCGTCCAACATTGATTATTAATCCGGAAATAGCATGTGGACAAGGTTTTCTTAAAAAAAACTAAAAATAAAAATTTGTTGCAATTAAATTGAAATTCAATCAACCTAGCACAAAAGGACAAGTGACCAAGCATTTAAGGATTTAGAATTATTTCATTTGTCTTTTTCCTTGGTGCAAGAGGTCCCCCAAAATTAAAAATCATATCCAACCAACCATAAAACATTAATACTTCAACTACATAGTAGTATTAAATTTTATTCGAGGTGAGGTTTTGTCCTATTATAATTTTGAGGTTTTTCAAAAAAGAATTATATATAAGAGTTTGGATTAGAGCTATATTAGTCATTAGATATATATGTGATTATTAAATTTGTTTGTCCCAGTTTCTGATATAAATCATTCAACATTCATGTGCGTACGGAAAAGTGTTATATAGTATATGCATGAAGTAAAGTAAGGATGAGGGGCTTCTTAAGTATATTGGCATTGTGATGCACATATTCAAATAGACGTAATGTTTGGATTAGATTATTACTTTTGAATTAATGATTTGGTCCGTTCAGAAAATATAATTGATTACGAAAAAAAGTAGATGTTCTCAATTTTTTTTAATTAAACTGAATTTCATTCATTTATCAGAAGAAACTTATAACTGATTACAACAATAAGTGAAAACCTGTTGCACGCCCTACAGGATTATAGACCTATACAAATCTAAAACAAAAAGATTAAACCTAACTAGATCTAACTGATCCGTAGATGTTCTGATTTCTTATCATTCATTTTTTTTAGTACAATGTGGGATAATAGAGGAGAGGACACACACACTTGTATGAGATTAAACCCAAATTAATTGCCCTTACAATAATAGACTATATCATTGGAGCATAAGGTTGATATATAAGGGGGAAAATGAAAATATGAGAATCTATTTGATAAGTTAAAGTAGTAGATAGATTTTAAACTTTTTAATTTAATCTACTTACTTCCAAAATATTGAAGTGCAAAAAAGTTAAATTAATTTTAAAACTCATAATCAAAAAATGTGGTACAAAAAAATGATTAATATAAAGACTCCAAACCACTAAATTGACTGAACGATATCCTTTAATTTCTAGTTCAAATTTGTAACTTTGTATACATTGGTTTGAATCGTTGAAATTCATTTATCTGAAATTGAGAGATAGAATTAATGTATTGATGTATCCATCCCCAGTAATAAAATTCACATGCATGCACGAAATTCTTTTTGGAGCCTTATCCTGTGAAAGAGCCGTGTTATATGCATGTGGAAACTGGAATTCATAAAACATCCAGCCAACATATATATGGAAATTACAAAAAAAAAATTAATATATTGGCATTTAGTGGATTTATGTTGTAACAAAATGAACTATTATGTATTTATGTTGGGCGTTCTTGAAAAGTATTGCTAGAAAAAAGCTGATTAATTATAAAAGCTAGTAGTCCTGTAAATTCGGCATTGTGGACTGTTTGGATGAAGTTAATTTGTAAATATATTTTCGAACAAGCTAGAAGTCAATTCTTGTTCCGACCATTTCCTAAAATTTGGCTGCAGGTCTAAGTAACGCATCATTGCTACTCAACAAAAACCACATGCATTTATTTATGGCCTGTGAATTAATTCTTACATAGGCGGCATAATTGATAGTAAATTCTTTCAATCCAATATTACTTCAGCTCACAAGAAACTGAAAATAGTCATAGAACGCTGCATTTGGTGAAAAGGTTTCGTAAATTTTCACAAGACATTGTTTTATCCATTATAAGTCGCTTGTGAGATTTTTCAAAAAAATAAAGAAATATACTATTTTACTAGCTCTTATTTTTTCAATTGATATATGCTTTATATCATTCTCATCTTCCTCTGAATATCTTCTAACTTGAGCATCTGAAGGGTACTCCGGAGCAATCCCCCAGCCAGGGGCGTATCCTCCCTTGTGATTTGGGGGGCTTTAGCCCCCCCAAAATTTTTGAAATTTTAATTTTTTATAGGTATATTTTTTTTAAAATATTAATTTTTAGTACTAAATATTTATTTTTTATTGATTTAGCCCCCCAAAAATTTTCAGCCCCTCCAATATTTCGGATCTAGCTCCGCCCCTGCCCCCAGCCCCCGTTTTTTGCAGGTAGTTCGGCGGAGTTAGGCGGAGTTCGGTCGGATAGAGAAGCAGAGATATAATTTGGTCGAAACAATTATGTTATGCCTCAATCGTTAGTTGACCTTATGGAAGTTGCTGATGTCGTCAATATTTTACAATTACGACCTCAAATTTTCTAAATATTACAAGTAGCCCAAACTTATCGTTGATTATTTGTAATATTTAGAAAAGTTAAGGGATATAACTGTAAAATGTATGACAAAAAGTTTGAGTAATTTTATTTAGAAAGTTAAGGATGTAACTGTAAAACATTTGACGTCGTTAGTAAACGGATGGGATCTTCTATTCCAAAATCGTGTTTCATCTTCTATTCCAACCGTGTGGATGATTGACACGTGTATTACACTTACCATATTAGAACCCCACGATTTATGCTTGATTTATGCTTTGAAAATAAACATGGGAAGTGTAATACACGTGTCAATCATATATAAGAGATGAAATATGGTTTTAGAATAGAAGATACCATCCGGTTACTAACGACGTCAAATGTTTTACAGTTACATCCTTAACTTTTCTAAATTAAATTACTCAAACTTAAGGGGTTTCTATAGTTTTGAAACTTTCCTTTTTTTTTTATTTTAATTACCCTAAACCTCAAGATCGAGTTGTTTGTAATTATCCTTTCTTTTTATTCAATACAAATCTTTATCACTATCCTCAAGCAATCATTCTCATTCTCATAACAGAGTTTTGGACATTCTGACTTATGTATTACTATTTTCGAATAGGATTGAGCAATGTTACTAATATGTTTAACTTGATTTATCTGTATGATATTTTCCGAATAGTTGATGATGATCTGAATCTTGATTTGCCAAGATTACCCAATTGCCCTTTGGTCCAATGTCTAGTTTCACTGTAGCTTACAAATTGGAATAACAAAATTATCCTTTGGAAAGTGAAAGAATAAAGGAAGTGTGTACATAGAAATGATGCAGTGCACTTGGGAGAAAAAGGTCCATGCCCTATTTACAAAGGACAGGGCGAGCAATATCCCCATCAAATTTGCAGATTGATAGAGTCTTTTTTCCAATATATTAAATATAAGATTAATTAGAAAATGGGTTCCTCACATGGGTTTTCCCCTAAGGGGTTGTATTTTGACCACTTTTGATTTCTGTATATATGCTACATTTGATCTTTATTTATTTTGGTTTCAATGTTCCTAGATTTTGATTGGATTGGATTGAGATTTGGATGAGGGGAATAAATGGCTTTTAGTGAAGCATGACCCTTGAGACACAAACACCACCATCTATCCTCCCTCTGTTAGGAAGCAACCTACCCGTTTGCTAAAAATATTTTATATATATTTATTTCTTTAGTCTTGACCATCTCAACAGAAATTCCAAAACCTGTATGATATTTTATTTAATTTACTGGAATAGATATTTTAGTAATCCTCTTCAAAATTACTAGTTTTTTCTCATAAAAAGTATTAGAAGTTCCCAGAAGGTATTAGTTCTCTGTAATTTTTGTTAATAAGTTGGGAGTACTGGTTGGAGGTGGTAGAAAATTTCAAAGAAATTCAAAGATAGCGGGTTCGAACCCTTGTCAATATCCTTACGAAGGATCAACGATACCACTTGAGCTACAAGCTAGTGGTCATTAGTTTTTTGTAATTTCCGGGTTTGGGATTAGGTTAATGGATACTTTTGTTTGATGTTTAATTGCAATTGAAGTTATTATTTTCCAACCCTATTCGAGTACTCTGTTTTATTTCTTGTTTTATCAAAAAACCTTTGGTTTAACTTGTTTTGATGTATTGATTCATAATTCGAGAGATGAGTTTCAATACTAGATCTTGAGTACTTGACATGAATATTTGAATGATTGAGAAGTCTGTGAATATTTGTGAGGATTAATAATCTTTTGTGCTTTTGGGAGTTGGATATCTTATGTTGAGTAGAGATACTAGCATAGATAATCCAGTCAACGTTTTTATATACATCTCGAGAGGGAGGATAAAATACTTTCATAATTGTCTTATAGAGAAGAATAATAATAACTTTAGTTTTGATTAATCAGATAACAAGAGAGATATTAACTGAAACCATAACCCTGGAATCCATTCATCTCCTCGATCTTTCAATCAACTTTTACTTTGTCTTTTTATGATAAATTCTTGTCTTAGTTTTATAAACCTATCATCCAATTTCTATCGTCTAGATAAAAATAATACTATTACAATCTCAATACTTAGTACATTAATTTATTAGTCTCTGTGGATTCGACCTTGCTAACCCTATTCTATAAACTACACCGTACACTTGCAGTGAAGCTAAAAATAAGGCGAACACGCATAGGCCGTGCGTCCGCCCGTGTCGGGTGCGAACACTTCCCAGTTGAATCCTAATTAATTAATTACAAAAAAATAATTAATTATTTATTTTAAAGGTTTTTGGTCCAAAAAGAATAAGGGTCTTGAAGCCCAGGCCCACGACCCGGGCCGGGTCGGGCCGAGTGGGCGGGCGGGCAGGCGGCGGTGGCGCGCTTGCGCGTGTGTGCTTTGAACTAAACCCACAAGCATGTAGGTCCTCACCCCTTTAAAAACTTGGGTGCCCCCAATGACCCAAACCCATAAGTCCAACTTGGGATAAATATAGTGTGCAAACTTTGCCTCTTTATCTTATGTGGGATGGAACAGTTCTCCTTTCCCACATTTCTCATTTTCCATACCATTTTCTTGTATTAAGTGGCTAACTTATAGCATTAATTTCTCATTCACCCGTAATTGGTTTTGAGAAATTCCAAATGCTATTCTCATCTAATCTCTTACTAGAATTTTTACAAATAATTTAATTCTATTTTTCAGTAATGGAAACCATTGAGAAAAATTCACTTTTGGTCCCATTAGACTTACCCCCTGATGATTTTAATCCTATTAGACCCACTTTTAGTCCCAAATCGACATTTTTCACCAATAATAGTCCCATAGGACTTGGAAACTGAAACTCCATTAAAAAACTAACGGAAACCATTACAGAAGACAAAAATAGTCCCATAGGACACCAAAGTTAGATTTTTAACAACAAAAATAGTTCCATAGGACACCAAAATTAAATTTTTAACCAAAAATGATCCCATTATTCTTTTTTTTGGTTAAATTTAATATTATTGATGATAAAAATTATATTAAATTTTATATTTTGAGTTATTTATTTAAATTAATATTGTGAATTTTCCACTTGAAAAAAAAAATATCTGTCCTTCAAATATTTTTTCTAAAAATATCTTTTTCCAATGCATTTTATTTCACTAAAACAAATTTTCTTACTTAAAATATTTAGAAAAACAAATAATTTTCCTATATTGTTTTTAGTAATCACTTCTTGATTTTGAAAATACAAATAATTACAAAAATCACATTTACTTATTGGAAATATGTAGTTCAACTATCAATAAAATAAAAAAGTCGACGGTATTAAATAATTTCATAATTTTTAAATATAGGAATTATTTTTAAAAGGTTTAGAAAAATACTATTAAAAATATTTTAGTATAGTTAAATTATAAATACTATTAAAAATATTTTAGTAATGTTAACCTAGCTCACATTTGTTTACTTTTTTATTTTCAAATATTATATTTTTATTTTTTATGTTTTTAAATCAAACTTTACATTTCCACAAAAAAAAAAAAATCAAACTTTACATATACATACACTGGGTTATATGAGACCAATATCCTGGGGCAAAAACATAGGGATCCCCCCTAAAAAAAAACTAAAAAATATTATATATATACACATACATGCACTGTGTTATATATGCATGTATTTGATCCTTTTTTTTTTCGTATTACACATTCAAAAAAAAATAAATTTAATTAACATCTATTTTTAAAAGTTATTTTTCAGAAAATTTAAAATTTATAACTTGAGTTATAAATTTTATCATTTATTTTACTTTGTTAATTTTCTTATGAAAATAAATGATACATGTATTTCATTTTTTTTTATTACACATTCACAAAAAAAATTTAATTACGATCTATTTTTAAAAATTATTTTCCAGAAAATTTATTTTATATAAGTTGAATTATAAATTATATCATTTAATTTACTTGTCAATTTTCTAATTATAATAAATAAAAAAGTAGTAACTGAAATGATAATATATTTTTTAAAATAGATATTAGTTATATTTAGTTTTTAGAGAAAAATTCATTTTTTGGTCCCATTAGACTGAACACCTGATGATTTTAGTCCCATTGTTCTCACTTTTAGTCCCAAATCGCAGGTTCGACTTTTAATTTGACAGGTTTGACTGTTAATTTTTTAACGGTGGGACCATTAGTGAAACAAGAAAAATCTTATGGGACTATTTTCAAGACATGGGACTAAAATCAACAGGGGGTAAATCTAATGGGACCAAAAGTGAATTTTTCTCGGAAACCATTTAATTATTTGGTCAAAATTGGGTCAACACCCATTTTATACACCAAATTCCAACAAGCCCCCACGTGAATGAAATTAATGCATGCGTCTATGCAGATTCACTTGAAAGTCTCGACGAATCGTTATTGCATCAGGATAGGTAGCTTGTGGCTTTGAACCTTCCTTAGTAAAATACTATCAGATTTACTAGTTGCTTAGGGCATCTCCAACCCAACTTCAAATCCCACCTTATTACACCAAATATGCAAAAATCCCTCTCCAACCCAACTCTAAACATCACACCAAATTTGGTGTAGTGAATAGTATTACACCAAATTTGGTGTAACACTATTCATTTACACCAAATTTGGTGTAATGCAAATATCCCACATTTGCCCTCCAATTCCCTTTTACCTCAAAATTAAATTCCACTTATATCCTCATTTTACATATAATTAATTTATATAACATGATTTTAATAATTAATTAATATTTTCTATAAATTAATAAATAACAAATAATTATAATGTAAATTAAAAGAAATAATAATATTGATATTAATATTTATGTTAGTAATATAACTAATTAATATAATATTAATTAAATGGAAGTTTATAGTTAATTACATTACTATTTAAAAAATATAAGTAAATAAAATAATTGTATAAATAAATAAATTTGTTACTATAAAATGAAGAAAAAAGAATAAAATATTCATTTGGTGTAGGATTTGGTGTAATAGGTTGGAGATGGTTTTGACAAAATTACACCAAAACACCAAATTTGGTGTAGTTTTTACACCAAATTTGGTGTAATGGGTTGGAGATGGTCTTAGTGACGCGATGTCTTGAACTACTCATCCGTTTGTGTAAACCGAGACAACAATACTTACACAATAACAACTCTAACACTTGTTGTTCTCACGTTGTGTCCATTTCGGCCCTGGACCATATCTTAGATTCATAAGTGTTTTTTTGAAGCGGCCATTACTTCTAACTTATATAGGCGATCTCCTATTGAAGAGTATCCTGCCATACTCCACCTTTCGGTGTAGGAATCATTAAAAGTCTTAAACTCAACCTCACCACATTCAACAGGTTTTCATTCACTTGGATGTTTCGAGAATGAGCTAACACATTTTCCAAGTGTTCAACTCAACATTCATAACTTAGTTCCTATTGAACCAAGGTCTTGGGATCTCCAATTCACAAAATTGGGTCACCGCTATGAACGTTCTTTAAGTTGTGGATTTTAAACCTATTCCCCTTAACAGTTCATACAATTGATCTTAATTTATGCCTTTCGTGAGGGGATCCGTAAGGTTTTCCTTTGACTTCACGTAGTCAACCGAAATAACCCCATTCGAAATCAATTATCTAATGGTATTGTGTCTCCGATGTATATGTCTAGACTTACCACTATACATACTGCTTTGTGCCCTTCTAATTGCTGATTGACTATCACAATGTATCATAACAGCAGGCACAGGTTTATTCTAACAAGGAATATCCTCTAAGAATTTTCTAAGCCATTCTGCTTCTTCTCCAGCTTTATCTAAAGCAATGAACTCAGATTCCATAGTGGATCGAGCTATGCACGTTTGCTTAGAAGACTTCCACAACACCGCTCCTCCACCTATTGTGAAAACATATCCACTCATGGACTTGGAGTCTTTTGTGTCTGATATCCAATTGGCATCACAATATCCTTCTAATACTGCTGGATATCTCATATAAAGTATGCCATCGTTTATGGTATACTTTAAATATCTAAGTACCCTTGTCATGACTTTCCAGTGATTCGTACTCGAGTTACTTGTGAACTTACTTAGTTTACTTACTGAATATGCAATGTCTGGACGTGTACAATTCGTTAAGTACATCAGACTGCCAATTACCCTTGCATATTCCAACTGAGAAACTGGTTCGCCTATATTCTTGGCCAAGTGTAGACTTAGATCTACAGGTGTCTTAGCAGGAGGACTATCAAAAGCATTAAACTTTCTAAGTATGCTTTCGACATAATGGGATTGTGACAAGATAATTCCATCTGAAGTTCTAGAGATTTTAATCCCTAATAACATCAGATAATTCCATATCTTTTATGTCAAAGTTCTTCTTTAACATGTTCTTAGTATTCATGATTAAATCATGACTACTACCCATAATCAACATATCGTCTACATAAAGGCATACTATGACGTAATCATTTGTAGTACCTTTAATGTAGACACACTTGTCACATTCATTGATCTTGAAACTGTTTGACTTCATCATCGAGTCAAACTTTTCATGCCATTGCTTAGGTGTTTGTTTTAGTCCATAAAGTGACTTAACAAGTTTACACACCTTTCGCTCTTGATCGGGTGCAACGTACCCCTCGGGTTGTTCCATATAAATCTCCTCTTCAAGTTCACCATTCAAGAAGGCAGTCTTAACGTCCATTTGATGTATCTCAAGGTTATGTAAAGCTGCAATAGCAATGAGAATACGAATGGACGTGATCCTCGTGACATGAGAATATGTATCGAAGAAGTCATGTCCCTCCTTTTGTCTAAACCCTTTAGCTACCTGTTGGGAAATTTATTATTTAGATTTTGATGAATGCCATGTAAAACTTAGAATAGGAAGTTGGCACCCCAATTTTTGTTGTAAACTGCATTGTAATAAATAGGGATGGTCAAGTGAGTTAAGTCGCCTATGCCCAAACATGCAAGAAGACAACCGGAGACTAGAAGGAAGACTCATTGCAAGACAACTAAGTATGGCAAAGAAGAAAAGACGGGAACTCTATGAAGGAGCGGTGAGATGCGGTGAGTGGAGTATCGGTCAAGTCAACTTAAGAAAAGCCAAGTCTCAAGTTGAAGTGACGGAAGAGTCATCCATGATTGGAAGTCGACTCTAAGTCACCCGGGGAAAGCAAGGAAATGCGTCAAGTCGAGATAATCTGAAAAAGACCGTTGCCGATTAAATCAAGAGAATTACTTAAACAAGTAATATCTCCATGCTACCTTTCTCGAAGTGCTCACCCGAAGCGTGCAAAAGGAATAAACCAATGGGAAGCACTACACCGTGTCGAACTGCGAAAAGGTGGAGAACAATTCATACGAGGAAATGGCAATTCCAAGGATCTGCAACACGACAAAAGCGACCACAAGTGACTTTAAAAAATAAGCCTATCTTTTCAACGGGCGATTTTTGAAAAGCTCACTATAAAAGGCCGATGAATAACTCACGAGAAAAAAGACAGAGATTATGCAGGTTACGAACCACAAACATTCTAGCAATTATTAGAATTGTAACTTTGAAATATTCTCAAGTGATTAAACGCTCAATCCTCAAGCCTACACTACGAAGAACATCAATCCAACACTCACCTGTGAAGAAAAGATAACTTCAATCAGTTGAAGAGAAATTATCAAGAATCGGGGTCTACATTCCACGAAGGATTGTAGGAAGGTTCAAGGTCGAACCAAGTCTTGAGCTTTTGGAGGGCTTCGTGATCAAATCCAAAGAGCTTGAGCAAGTAGTCAGAGTAGCAAAGACAACCGCCTGTGAAGAAGGAAGAAGTCGTCGAGCTTGATTGAGTGATCAGGCGTCTCAGGGAGATCGAGTCCCAAAGGATCAAGTCATTTGTGTGATCAAGACTTGTATCTCGGATCTGTTACCACTTTGTATCTTGATCAATACCTAGTGGATTCCTCCGGAGTTGGAGAAGAGAGGAGTAGAAGAATTACCCCATCTTCGAACCTCTATAAAAATCTTATTGTGTCATTTACATTTCAAAGCACTTTAATTCTTGCATCATATTTGTTTATTTCTACCGACATATTTGCTATCCATTAGATAATCTCTAAGTACTAAATCAAGCTCTAAATCTCTACTTAACCAAACTTAAGGGTGTTAAGTCTTCCGGAAAACAAACCACGTTGAGTTAATTTAGACTTAACAATTTGAGTTATTCCATCAACAAAATTTCGATTGAGTCCATTGAGAGACTAACTCTCTTGATTAACTAAATTGGTCATGTCACCAAGGACACAATGCGTGTAGTATCAACTCGAACTTTTAAAAGGACTAAATCAAAAATTTGGTAAGGTTTATTCAACCCCCTTCTAAACCTTACACTTACACCCCTTGGGACCTACAAGTGGTATCGGAGCGGTTGGTTCATTGAGCCTTCCGTCAGTTCTTGAACTAGATCTCCAAATTTTTCAAAGTCCGCTTTAGTACTTAAACTTTCAAAACTCTTTTTATCATTAAAAATTTATTATCATGGAAGCAAATTTGACACGCATCCCTATGTTAACAATTGAAGAATTTGATGATTTGAAAATTCGATGCGGGCTCATCTATCAAAGATTACATGATGAGATGTGGATAGTGATAGAGGATGGGCCACACGCAAATCTTAAAGGTGAACACGGTTGTAAGAGAGCTGCGGTGAAGGTGAAGAGGATGTTGCTCCCGGATCACCTATGATCGAAAAACCAAGAACCGAATGGACAAATGATGACGAGAAAAAGATACAACCTGGACAATGTAGCCAAGGATATCCTTTACAAAACTTGGACAAAGCCATGTTCAATAAAGTCAAATCATGCAAAACGGCTAAAGAAATCGGGACAAACTAACATTGATTTGTGAAGGCTCGTGAGCAAATCAAAGAAAACAAATTATCGGTGGTCGTCTGAGAAATTTGAGAACTTCAAAATGATCTCAGGAGAGAACCTAGATCAACGGATGCTCGATTCACGTAAATCACCAACGAGCTAAGCGCACTTGGAAATGAATATACACGAGGAAGGAAATGTGTATGAAGATCCTAAAAAGTCTCTCGGTGAATGGGAAATGAAGGTCATGGCACTAAGACATTCCATGGACCTATCAAAGACATCTAACCATGAACTATTCTCGGACCTCAAAGCCTACGAGTTTGAAATGAGAAGAAAAGACAGGAAGACACAATTTGTACCCAAAAAAATAGCTGCTCTAATTGTTAAAGATGGGAAGAGAGTCGAGGTCAAAAAGTCATTGACCCGGAAGAAATAGCCCTACTAGTAAAAGGTTCACCAAGTTCTTCAATAAGAACTACAAGAGAGGCAAGGGCGAATCCTCCGAAGACACTGACTCCTCCAAATCAAGAGAAGATAGGCCAACCAAGAGAACAAATCATCAAAAAGTGAATATCAAAGGGCCGACAATCCAACAATGGAAAGAGTGATCAAAAGGTTGAATATCTATCTTTGGAATTGTAGGCAACCAGTCACTATGCCATTGATTGCCCATATCCTGTAGTCGGCAAATACGAGGAATGAAGAAGAAAGAAAGGTCTTGAGAGAAAGAAAGACAAGAAAAGAAAAAGGCAATGTTAGCTGCAGAGATCACGAGACAGCCAAGTCAAAAGACATAGCCGAGTCGAGAGTAGTGAAGGCGATTACTCAAGTGACTACGAAGAAGAAGCTCTAACTGTTTGATGGCCAAGGAACAAGATCAACCCGACCAAGAAGATGAGGTACACTCTAACTCATCGAACTCGTATTCTAGTGATAGTGATGTGACACACACACTTCATCACCCACTCGATCTTTATGATTCATTAGGCAAAATGATGAAAGATTTTGAACACATTAAATCCTCACACACACTACTAAATGAGGAAAACACCTACTCAAGAGCAAAACTCACGGTGACTAAGGAGCCGAGTACTCTAAGTCAAATAGGCGATGAGAATGAAAGTTTAAAAAGGCTGAAAATGCCAAGCTAATAAGCGAGAAATATTTGCCATAAAAAAGAGGGAGAATGACCTCAAAAATGTAATTGCCTCATTCACTAAGGCATCTAAATCATTGGATGATCTTATTATGAGTCAAAGAGAATGTGGAGACAAGACAGGCTTAGGATTTAATTCCTCTGTGCTATGTCAAACTCGTAAGTAATTTTGGAAAAAGGACCTTCAAGCAATGAAGAGTCTAAAATCCAAAACTCAAGGGGTGCACACACATTCACCCCAAAGCACAATTACAAGCAAACGGCCTTGGTTATAAAGGAAAAGGAAAACGGCCGAGTTGAGTTGAGTGCGCTGAAAGGATAAGTGAGAAAAGATTGATCGAGTTCCTCAAAGCAAACTCCAAACGAGAAAATACTCAGAAAAGAAGAAACAGAGCTACCAAAAACCCGGAAAATCTATAAAAGAAATACATATGATGGGAATGGTATAAAATATCCAAGCCAAGTGATTGGAATAATGTGAACTATCGAGAATAGACTTATGGAATATAAGCCCAAATGGCAAAGGCCTAGAACTCAAAGAAAGGCCATTCCAAAAGTATAAGAGCTTTCATCAAAGACACATATGCACCTAGGCACTACACTCAGAGACACCACAATTACCCAAAGAAGGCGATTGCTAAAACACATATACTGCATACTGAGACAAAAGAGACAGTTTGTATGAACCTAGAATCCCCAAGCAATTTGCCAAGATTAATTATGATTATGACACGATAGATGGCAACCCCTTAGAGTCAAATCATTTGGCTATAAGTTGGTTGGATCATCTTACAATTCTAACCCCTCAGGACCCCAGGACAAGTATGGGTACCTAAAACTTAATTTCCTTGATTGCGGGTTGAGAAGTGAGTGCCAAGGAACCTGGTACATGGATAGTGGTCATTCCGGACATATGACAGAAATAAGAAAAATCTGTCAAAATTCAAGGAAGTTAAAGGAGCAAAAGTCATATTTGGAGGAAATGAAGCTCGGGTGAAATAAGAGGCATTGGATCCATCAAGAGAATGGATTAGAAATCACAGATGTTGCATATGTTGAAGGACTCAACTTCAACTTGCTAAGCATTAGTCAACTCTGACTGTGACAAGGGCTATAATGTTGGATTTAACATGGGTATATGCCAAATCAAGGATCTTTGAATCGAATGAAGTTGTGTTGCAAGGATGCGGACAAAAAGAACATGTATGTAGTAGATTGGTCAACCGCTACACCCAACACTGTCTACTAGCAAAAAGCACAATTTGAATCAAGTTGGTCGTGGCACAAAAAGTCGAGTCACCTGAATTTCAAAACGATTAACAAGCTTGCGGTAGTCTTGTGGAAGGACTTCGGACTCAATATACAAAAAGGAGAGTATATGTGACGATGTCGAAGGAAAACAAATCAAATAAAAGACATGCCCATCTTCAACAAGAATATTGCATCCGCTACATATGGATCTATTTGGCCCAGTGGAACCCGGCTAGCATAAGTGGAAAGAAATACACCTTGGTGGTAGTAGATGACTACTCAAGATATACATGGACAATATTCATGTGTAAGAAGAAAGAAACTCTGAGAAACTACCACGGTGATGAAGAGGATTCAAAATGAGAAGAGCCAAACCATTATCAAAATAAGATCGACGGAGGAACCGAGTTTGTCAATGGAATAATAACTCAGATTGTATTGAAAATGGTATTGGTCATGAACTATATGCGCAAGGACTCCCAATGAGAATGGAGTTGCGAGAAAGAAGGAATAGAACTCTCAAAGAAGCAACAAGGACCATGTTAGGTCAAGCGGGGTTACCAAAAAGATTTTGGTCAAGCAATCAACACGACTTGCTACACTCAAAACAGGATGTATGATAAACAGAGCGGTGACAAAGACTCCTATGATATTTGGGTGGAAGAAAACCAAATGTTGCATATTTTAGAATATTTGGATGTAAATGCTTCATCCACAACAATGGCAAAGACAATCTAAAGGCCTTCGATGCTAAAGGCGATGAAGGTATCTTCTTGGGATACTCGGTGAAAGCAAAGCCTCTGAGTACTCAACAAAAGGACTATGGTTGCGAAGAATCCATTCATGTGGTATTCGATGAGCCAAATGTAAATGGAGAAGACATTGAAGAGTGGTGATAAGTTGAATCATCCAACCATACGAGAAGAGTCCTATCTTTGAAAGTAAGGAATTATAAACTCGAAGAAGATGAGATAGTTGAATCTCAAAAACAATTTGGAAAATTTGCGGCTAAGTGACTACGAGAGAGTCGATCAAAGCAACACAGTTTGCTAGGCGATTGAATCCGGCTAACTTACTTCAACTTTGATGTAAGATGGCGAAAGACCATCCACCGTAGAACTTGTCATTGGAGATATAAGAGAAGGTGTCAAAACAAGATCGAGAACTCAACAAGAAGCTATGTTCACATGCTTTATCTCTTAAATAGAGCCCAAAGATGTGTTACAAGCATTGGATGACACACATTGGATTCAAGCTATGCAAGAAGAAGCTGAATCGGTTTGAAAGAAATAAAGTATGAGAATTAGTTCAAAGACCCACCCATCAAAATGTTATTGGTACTAAATGGGTGTTCGAAACAAGATGAACGAGGAAGGTTACGTGGTAAGAAACAAAGCAAGACTAGTAGCCAAAGGATATTGCCAAGAAGAAGGAATAGATTTTGATGAAACATTTGCTCTGTAGCAAGATTGGAAGCTATAAGGATGTTTCTTGCCTATGCACTCACAAGAATTTTTTGTATATCGATGGATGTAAAAAGCGCATTCTAAATGGTTTATTGGAAGAAGAAGTATGTTGAACAACCTCCGAGGATTTGAGCGGAAGACTCTTGGAGATAAGGTATACAAACTCAAGAAAGCTCTATATGGATTGAAACAGGCACCCGAGGCATGGTATTATACTTTGTCACAATTCCTAAGCGAGAATGGATTCACAAAAGGAAAAGTAGATAGAACACTTTTCGTAATTCAAGACAAAGAAGAGTATCTTGCTTGTTCAAATATATGTGGATGACATCATTTTTGGATCCACAAACAAAGAGCTATGTGAAAAATTTTCAAACCTCATGCAAAGTAAATTTGAAATGAGCATGATGGGAGAGGCGACATTCTTCCTTGGACTCCAAGTGAAACAATGAAGGATGGAATCTTCATAAGTCAAACAAAATACACGGAGATTTAATGAAGAAATTTGGTATGGAGGAGAAGTCTTACGTGAAAATACCAATGAATACATCGATCAAAATGGACATGGATGCGGATGGCAAGCTTTGTAGATCAAACAAGATATAGAGCACTTATTGGATCATTGCTCTATCTCACAACATGAGCGGACATCACCTTTCTTGTAGGTGTATGTGCGAGATTTCAATCGCTCCAAAAGAAAGTCATATGACGGACTAAGAGAATATTGAGATACTTGAAAGGAAGCAAGAAGTTGGCTTATGGTATCCAAAGGAAGGTGGATTCAAGCTAATTCGCTATTCGGACTCACGACTATCTTTGGATCACGAGTTGCAGAGAAAAACACCTCGAGGCACATGTCAAATGCTAGGAAATGGCTGATTTCTGGTTTAGCAAGAAACAAAATTCAATAGCCACCTCTACAAAAAGCGGACTACATAGCTGCGGGCGGTGTTGTGCCCAAATCCTATGGATGAGACAAAGAATCGAGAGACTATGAAGTTGAGGAAAAAGAATTTCCAATCATGTGTGATAACACAAGTGCAATTGCAATCACTCAAAATCTGTGTTGCACTCAAGAACAAAGCATATCGATGTCGGATATCACTTCATAAGAGATCATGTTGAAAAGAAGGACATCATCTCGGAATATATCTCAAGCGATAAACAATTGGTGACATCTTCACAAAACCATTATGTGAGTCAAGATTTGAAGAACTCAAGCATGAGTTAGGGTTAATTGGTGAGCTAACACTCGGAAGAATCAAAGAAAAGAAATGGAACACAAAAAGGGAAAAAGAGTGAACTCACAAATCAACTAAGTAAATCGGCCAGTATCGGAAAGACAATTTATATCGAGTCGGTGACAATTTGAGTCACAAAGAGAACTGTGAGAAGAAGAGCTAAACCGGTGAGGGTAAAGGCCGAGTCATTTATGAGCAAAGTGACAAAAACGTGATCGTTTTACTAAGCGGGAATGTTTTTAAGAATTACGTCCAAGATAATTATGACGTGTCAGGCAAAAAGCCGCACACAAGCTTATGATTGGATATAAATCTTTGCCGCATTAAATACGAGACATTAAATGCTAAATCGGCGTGCAAAATCTAAGCCGTTGATTTCGATCACATTTTAAAAACCACCCGCACGTCCTTTCATAAACCATACTTAAGCTTTCTTTCTTCTCTCTCTCATATTACCAAAATCGTTCATTTCTCTCGGAAGCAAAGGCAAAACTCTCTCAAAACCCTATCTATCTTCAAATCAACCTCTAAGTTTTCTCCAGGTGAAATCACGAAAAATGGCACCAACCTATGATTTTGTCAAGTTAGGAAAACAAATCCACACCGGGTCTCTGCTTGTGGATTTCGACGACATGGTAAAACAGGGTCCGACGACACCCTAGTGAAGAAAATTGTTAAGAAATTGGAAACATACGGTGAAATCGTTTCGGCGTTGGAATATCAGATGACCTATGTGGAGGAGGTCACACGATTCTACGTGAACGCGAGGTTCACGATGAAGGGATAAAGTCATCATTCACGGAAAGAAGTTCACCATCTCGCAAGGATTTGGTGAACAACGCTTCACTCGAAGCGGAAGGAGCATCGAGAAATCAACGATCTTTGATGTAAACCTGGGCCGCTTGGAAGGAAATAGCCAAGCCCGACTATCTTTGATAAAATAGTTTACACGACAAACAAGAATTTCTTGAAGGAGGATTACCACAAACTGTTGGACATAGTTGCCAAATGCATAGACATCAAATTTGGCAACTTTGACCAACATTGTCAGCGAAGTTGATCGTAATGGCTGCGATCATTGAAGAAAAAGAAAATAAAGCTGAAAATTTGAGTTTGTCTCAAGAGACTGCGAGAATGTAGGGAACAAATCCTTGAGGAAGATGGTGCATTTGGAGGATCCTAGGATATGGCCAGTGATTGGCCGGGTGATGGAGAGTGAAAGGAGTCCCTCTTAGACATGGAAAGGCGTTCCATGTAAACAAGAGGATGTTCAGATCAAACCTCTCCGGCGCAGAAGAGAGCCTACGCCAAGAGGGTCGACACGAGTGAGGGGGAATCGGTGACCACTGAAGATACAAGCTGCTTTCCTCTCCACCACGAAAGAAGAAAGCTCGCCCACTGCAATGCTAAGAAAAGCTGCTTGCTCTGCGCAAAAAGAAAAACAAACTCGCTCCCGCCCCTGCAGCCGAGTCACTGCCCCGCAGCCGCGTGTCTCTGCCCGGCAGACGGCGGTCGAGAAGGACTCTCAAATACCTTCTCCGATCGTCAAAAAGAGGAGAAGCGATAAGCAAGACGGCCGGCTCTCGGAAGAAAAACACTGACCGGCCCCCGCCGCCCAAGACTCGGAAGAAACTCTCTCTCGAACCGAGAAATCCCTACGGTACAAACTAGCGACGAAGAAGAATCATCAAGCACTCGAGCTTGAGAAACCTTGAGTCGGCCACTCTGGGAGCAGATAGGAGACTCGATTTGGAGAATTAGAGTCCCCAGGATATAATTGATGAAATAGCTAAGTCTGTGAAGGCGATCAATGAGGCAAATCAAGACACGGTGTAGTCATGTGGTGAGCCACTGAAAAGAAGGCGATAGAGCGATAGTGATGTGATGATCCTATCACTTTACCGGACATCCAAAATCGTCCGTGAGAGTGGAGGAAGTGGAAATTGAGTCGATCAAGGCGGTTCAACTGAATTTATAGAAGAGGAAGAAGAAGGCTGGCTTTGAACTTCCTGGAGTGACCACTTTGTGGTCAAGCTTGCGGATGAAGAAAACTACACGAGATATCTTGCAGATCTTCAAGGACAAGGAGAATGAAAAAGACAAAAGGAGGAAGGCGAGGCACGTGAGAAGGCCCGGCCAAAGATCCGCCTATCATCGGCACCACAAAACACACACATCATCTCCTTGATGTCTTATCTCGGATGATGAGGATCCGGACTCTCTGCCGCCACGAGAAAAGTTGCAAATGCAAGCAAGCAATGCACGAATCCAGAATCCTTCACGAGAAAAGATTGATGAAGGGACGGGGAGAGTTCTCCAAAACACACGGTGAAATTGATCCAATGGGAGTGGTTCAACAAATCGCCATCACTGTTGTTCTTGCCACCACTTGACTCACTCGGAAGAAGGAATTAAGGGAAATGGCGATGGCGGGTTAGTGGGGACCCCAGTTGAGCCAACCCCTAATGAAGGTGTCTCACCACCGCCCAACGGTGAACACTCGGTAGAAAGCGGCCCAGAAGTTTGGAGGACGAGTGACCCCATTCCAAGTCACTCGGTTGGTGAGCCAAGGCGGGGAAACTCCCTCCACTGCGGCAAGGTCGGAGAATCTTTGAGATGACTCAACGAATCTAGGAGGCGAAGTGGAGAAAGTACAAGCATAAAAGCGAACAGCAAGTTGCCATCAACGAAGCTCGGATAGTTGAAAGCTGTCTCGGTGAGGTGCCAAGCTCTACGAAGGCTAATAATGAGCTGTGCGATGCGATCGAGGCACGAGGAAGGAATGTACAGGAGTTAACACTGCAGGCGATGAAAGTGCAATCCATGGGATTGAGACTCCAATGGATGCCACCACGAAGACCCTAAGGCAGTGATCGCTTTGTCGAAAGGGAGGTCAAGCCTCGGCTGCAGTCGAGGCTGCGGGAGGTAATGAAGGCCACGGGAGGTTGAGACTTCCGGGGTAAAGAAAGGCTGAAATAGAGAACATCCCTCCTGCTATCATTGATCCATCCGAAAAGGAGATAAGCGCTTCATGACTCCCAGGATAATCTTGATGTAACCTTTAAAGGATCGGAAAGCGACGAAGAAGCCGAGTCATCCCCGTGAAAGATCCAAAAGACTCGGTGAGGATGTTCCCTAAAGACGAGCAAGTCGATCTCAAGACTACTCGTCAAACTTTCAATTTTGATGATGAGCCGCAATGGAAATCTCATCATCATCCGATGACGCCCGATAAGGCCGAGGACCGTCCACTCAATTGGAGAAACCAGTGAGACCAACGAAGGTGTTGAGAGAGTGAGGCTCGGCAAGTCGGGTCCACTTCACTAAAGACCCCAACAAAGCGAAGAGTCCACTTTGCACGGGCTCCTCAAGGCTGCGCAGAGTTCGACTCAAAAAAAGGAACTTCACGCGCACCTCTCATCATTGAACAAATCCCGAGGCGTGATGACTCCTTTGTAGAATCATTTCCTTTCTCCCTGGAGTACCCGACCTCACGAAGAGTCGAGAACGAGCTCGCACGCTTCCACGCACCAGCTCTGTCATTCCGTCAGTACCATCGTTCGGTGACTATGACTTTGACATTTGCATGGCCATCACCGCAGCGGAATAAATAGTGAAGTTGGGAGGTGTTCAAGGCATTATTTTTTGAAATTGAGCGGATGGAGAGGCACCTGAGGCCTCTATGGACATGCGTTGGACAACAGAGATGCCAACCTACTGCGACTTGAGAGGCATACTTGATCGGAGATCGGGGAATGGTGGCAACAACGACAAACAATGCGTGTGGAACAAGTTAGATACTTGAGGACATTGTTCAACAAAATTTCTTTGGTATGGAGAGTCGAGAATCTTTGATGCAAAAACAAAATTGAGAGAACACATTGAGCACATGCATAAAGCTCACCGCCGAGATAAAGGCATTGCGTGAGCAAAATAAGAGTGATCTCCAGCGTATGGAAGAAAACATGGATAGAAAATTCAGCCTTCTCATGGTGAGATGAAGCTAATTTCAGCGAGAGTCCAACGCTACTTGCTGCAATTTTCGTGCCGCATACACCGCAATGCATGAGACTCGAGACAGAACTCGGCTATCGTCGAGGCTCGACTTTCGCTTGCCAATATGTTTCAGTGTTCTCTCTCCTTTGATGATGCCAAAAAAGGGGTAAGAGGAATACTTTAAAAAGCGCTAAAGAGATCGAAGGCTGAAAAGGAGGAAGTAGGTTTGTGAAGGAAAGACAACGGTGAGGAAGTGTCAAAACAAAAGAAAAGAAAGTCCGTTGAGGGGAAGGATCGAAAGATGTGACCTTGATGATTGCACAAACCCCAACAAGGTCTTGACCAAGTAGCCAATTTGCAAGTGGCTAAAAGCAATGTTGAGTATGCGAAAAGAATAGAAGAAGAAAATAAGAGACAAACTCGGCTATGGGAGGAAAGACAAGAGAGATTAAGAAGAGATGAAGATGCCGGAAGGCATATGAAAAAAAGAAGAAGAAGGCGGTGACGATGAGAAAAAGAGAAGAAGAAGGAAGATCTTGAAGAAGATGAAAGAAGGAGATGAGAAGGAGATGAAGTGTTCTTTGTCCACCCTTCATGTATTTTACTATGTAAATACATACTATGTAAAGTCTTCCGCAATAAAGTCATAAATTCTTTATTTTTTGTGTAGACAAATGTTTGCTCGATACACCTGTGATTGTGTAAAAGAACAAGAATGTTATGATCAATAAAAGAATTGATTCTACGCATACATTCTATGTGAATGCACTATCGTATGTATCTTTGCTATTTACATTTTGAATGTTTTAAGTTTTGGCATCATCAAAAAGGGGAAATTGTTGGGAAATTTATTGTTTAGATTTTGATGAATGCCATGTAAAACTTAGAATAGGAAGTTGGCTTTTAATTTTTGTTGTAAGCGCATTGTAATAAATAGGGATGGTCAAGTGAGTTAAGTCGGCTATGCCCAAACATGCAAGAAGACAACTGGAGACTAGAAGGAAGACTCCATTGCAAGACTGACTAAGTATGGCAAAGAAGAAAAGACGGGAACTCTCTTTGAAGGAGCGGTGAGATGCGGTGAGTGGAGTATCATCAAGTCAACTTAAGAAAATCAAGTCTCAAGTTGAAGTGACGGAAGAGTCATCCAATGATTGGAAAGCGACTCTAAGTCACCTGGGAAAGCAAGGAAATGCGTCAAGTCGAGATAATCGAAAAAGATCATTTGTCTGAGAAATCAAGAGAATTACTTAAACAAGTAATATCTCCATGCTACCTTTCTCGAAGTGCTCGGTCCCCGAGGAAGCGTGCAAAAGGAATAAACCAATGGGAAGCACTACACCGTGTCGAACTCGAAAAGGTGGAGAACAATTCATACGAGGAAATGGCAATTCCAAGGATCGCAACAAGGCAAGCCAACGACCACAAGTGACTTTCAAAAATAAGCCTATCTCTTCAACGGGCAGATTTTTGAAAAGCTCACTATAAAGGCCGAGGAATAACTCGAGAAAAAAAGACAGAGATTACGCAGTTACCCGAACCACAAACATTCTAGCAATTATTAGAATTGTAACTCGAAATATTCTCAAGTGATTAAACGCTCAATCCTCAAGCTACACTACGAAGAACATCAATCCAACACTCACCTGTGAAGGAAAGATAACTTCAATCAGTTGAAGAGGAAATTCTTGAAGAATCAAGGGGTCTACATTCCACGAAGGATTGTAGGAAGGTCAAGGTCGAACCAAGTCTTGAGCTTTTGGAGGGCTTCGTGATCAAATCCAAAGAGCTTGAGCAAGTAAGGCTGTAGTAGCAAATTTGACTGCCCTGTGAAGAAGCCGAGTCGTCGAGAAGCCAGGTGAGTGATCAAGGCGTCTCAGATCGAAGTCCCAAAGGATCAAGTCATTTTGTGTGATCAAGACATGTATCGGATGTTACCACTTTGTATCTTGATCAATACCAGTGGATTCCTCCGGGGAGTTGGAGAAGAGAGGAGTAGAAGAATTACCCCATCTTGAACCTCTATAAAAATCTTATTGTGTCATTTACATTTCAAGCACTTTAATTCTTGCATCATATTTGTTTAATTCACTTTGACATATTTGCTATCCATTAGATAATCTCTAAGTACTAAATCAAGCTCTAAATCTCTACTTAACCAAACTTAAGGGTGTTAAGTCTTCGCATGAAAAACAAACCACGAGTTGAGTTAATTTAGACTTAACAAGTGAGTTATTCCATCAACGGCTCGGTTGAGTCTCGTTGAGAGACTAACTCTCTTGATTAACTAAATTGGTCTGTCACCAGGACACGGTGTGTAGTATCAACTCTAAACTTTTAAAAGGACTAAATCAAAAATTTGGTAAGGTTTATTCAACCCCCTTCTAAACCTTACACTTACACCCCTTGGGACCTACACTACCAAACGTGCTTTATACTTGTCAATAGATCCATCTGTTTTATACTTCCTTTTAAGGATCCACTTGCATCCTAAAGGTTTGCAACCCGGTGGGAGATCAGCTAACTCCCAAGTGTGATTTTGCATGATGGAATCTATCTCATTATTGATAGCTTCTTTCCATAGAGGAGCTTCTGGACTAAACAATGCTTCTTGAATAGGTCTGGGTTCGTTTTCTAACATATAAGTTAGAAAATCAGGACCAAAAGACTTAGCTACTTTTGTCTTTTTACTGCATCTTGGTTCATCTTCATCATCACTTTGAGGTAACCTTGCAGTTTCATAAGTTCGTTTACTCGAACTTTCTTCTTTCCGTTCTTTGTTCGAAATGATATTCTCGAAGAATACAACATTCCTTGATTCAATGATCATACCTTCATTTATATCAGGAATTGCTGGCTTGTGCACTAAAAAGCGATATGCACTACTATTGTTAGCATATCCAATGAAAGCACAATCGATCGTTTTCGGATTGATTCTAACTTGTTTCGGCTTAGGTACTTCGACTTTAGCCAAACATCCCCACACTTTGAGGTATTTATATGACAGTTTACGTCCCTTCCATAACTCATATGGAGTTTCATTTTTACCTTTGTATGGGATCTTATTAAGAACGTAGTTTGCATAAAGTATGGCTTCACCCCACAAGTTTTTGGGTAAGCCAGAACTTATCAACATCGCATTAATCATCTCCCTAAGAGTACAATTTTTGCATTCTGCAATTCCATTTGATTGAGGTGAGTAGGGAGCAATCATTTGATGTATTATTCCAGCTTCCGAGCAAAATTCTTCAAACGGAGCAACATACTCTCCACCTCTATCACTTCGAATCATCTTAATTTTCAAATTAAGTTGATTTTCAACTTCATTCTTATAAGCATTAAAAGCTACTAAAGCTTCATCTTTGCTTTTCAAAAGATACACATAGCAATATCTTGTGCAATCGTCTATAAACGTTATGAAGTACTTTTTCCCATCTCGAGTTTGCACAAGTTTTAAATCACACACATCTGTATGAATTAACTCGAGTAGTTTGGTACTCATCGTTACCGAATTGAACAATGCTTTGGCCAATTTTGCTTCAACACAAATTTCGCATTTGGCTTGTGAATCGGTTTTAAACATAGGTATTAATTCCAGATTCACTAACCTTTTAATTGTGTTGAAGTTTACGTGTCCTAATCTATCATGCCATAAATTAGAACAATCCAAAAAGTAAACAAAAGTAATAATTTTATTCTTCGCCTCCTGGCGGAAAACAGACATTACAGATATCTTAAACAGGCCATTATCAAGGTAGCCCTTACAAAGAAACTGACCATTCTTGGTAATTACAAACTTGTTGGCCTCAAACACTAGTCTAAACCCGGACTTACTAAGCAAAGGACCGGAAACCAAATTCTTGCGAATGTCCAGGACATGCAGCACATCTACAAGCGTAAGCTCTTTTCGGGAAGTCATCTTGAGCACAACCTTCCCAAGCCCCACGATGTTGGAAGTCGAAGAATTTCGTATGAAGAACATCTCCTTATCGGCACAAATGTGACGAGTAGCCCCAGTATCTATCCACCACTCCCTTGGGTTATCTACCATATTGGCTTCAAACACAATGGTGGAGAGATCCAGCTTCGACAGGTCGATTGGAATCAATTTGTCCTCCGTCACAATGCTTGTTGGTTGCCACCTTGATTGCCCTTTTTTGGGTGTCGGCAATTCTTTGCCATATGGTTTGGTTTGCCACAATTGTAGCAGTTCCCTTGAACTTTTTGGCCTTTCCTTTGTCTTTCCCAGAGTGCTTGCGTTTCTTGCTAGTGCTCGGTTCAGCAAGATTGGCCTTGGCCTCCATTCCAGACTTACTGGATTTCATTTCTGATTTTTGGTTGTCTTCTTCGATCCAGAGCCGAACAATCAGATCCTCAAGCCTCATCTCTTTACGCTTCTGCTTGAGGTAATTTTTGAAATTCTTCCATTATGGCGGCAATTTCTCGATTATTGCAGCTACTCGAAAGGATTCATTCAAAATCATCCCTTCAGACACTAAGTCGTGAAGTATGATTTGAATCTCCTGAACTTGGTTGATCACCGTCTTGGTGTCAACCATCTTGTACTCGAGAAATTTGCCGACAACAAATTTCTTTGTGCCGACATCTTCCGTCTTGTACTTCTTCTCCAAAGAATCCCACAATTCCTTGGACGTCTTGAACGTGCTATAGACATTATAGAGGGTGTCATCTAGCCCATTCAACATGTAGTTGCGACACAGAAAATTGATGTTATGCCAAGCATCCACATCGATTCTCCTGTTGTTATTGATTTCTTCGTCACCTACGGAGGGGGGTTGTCCTTTAGAAACCGGGACATCCCCAAGGTGGTGAGGTAGAACATCATCTTCAGTTGCCAACGTTTGAAGTCATCGCCGAAGAACTTGGGTGGCTTTTCGCCGCGAGTGGGAGCAACAACCATCGGTGTGAACAAGATAGAAGCCATCGTCTTGAACTGAAACAAAATTTTTCTTCTTGCGATTGTTAGGAAAAAGTGTTTATGGTTTCTGTTTAGGAAATGACTAAGGTCTGAGTGTTTTGGCTTTAGTCGAGGCCTGAATTGGATTCAGTCTCCGCAAGATGATAATTCATTGTACAAGGGATAATAACGTTTCCTGGATCATTACATTTTTGTGGTAATTCATTGGAAGAACATTTATCATTTAATTGCACATTTGATAATTTGTTAAGCTTATTTTCATTAGGAATGATGTCATTTAGATCCTTAGCATGCTTTGAAGGAGGTTGAACAAATGGAATATTGGTATGTAATTGCTTGGAAGAATCAAGGTACTTACCAAATTTGTCCTCCCTTCTATCTTCTTCAGTTAAACTCGGGTAAGGGATCTTGGGCTTGTATTCTGCAACCGCTTTATTCACGGGTTTGTCATCCCCCACATATTTCTGCATGGGAGTGTTATGCTCATGCGGAACATAGATGGTGATTGCCTTTAGGTGCTCTCTTGGGTTTGGCTCAGTGTTACCCGACAAACTTCCTTGTGGCCTTTCGGAAATTATTTTTGCAATCTGTCCTATTTGGTTTTCCAAATTATGGATAGATGCCTCTTGATTTCTCAAGGATATTTCCACGGCCTAGAATCGAGTATCTGTTGATTGCACAAACCTTGTCATAAGTTCTTCCAAGTTAGGCTTACCTTGATTTGACTGAACTTCGGGAGACGTGTGTAGATTAGGATTGGGATTAGGCCGTGGTTGACCTTGATTTTCCCAACCGAAATTAGGATGTTGTCGCCACCCAGGATTGTATGTGTTGCTGCAAGGATTATTTGGGTAATTTCTGGCTTGATTCCCAACGTAGCATGTTCAGCTTGCGGTATTGTGTGTGGGCATTCCTGATGATTATGCAATCCTCCGCAAGTTTCACAAGATAAAGCGTGCGGTGGTGGTGGTTTAGGAGCCACTAGATCATCGATTTTTTGGGTCAAAGCTTCGACCTGTGCAAGTAGTGTAACCACTGCATCTGCATTGTATACACCCACTGTCCTGTTAGGTTTACCTCTTACGGATTGCCATTGATAGCCATTCATGGCCATTCCCTCTATTAAATCTTTGGCGGCTTCTGGTGTTTTATTGTTCAATGTTCCCCCAGCTGCCGCATCAATCATTTGCCTCGTTGACGAGAGTAGCCCATTGTAAAATGTTTGGGCTTGCATCCGAATAGGAAGACCATGATGTGGGCATTTTCGCAACAATTCTTTGAATCTTTCCCAAGTGTCGTACAAGATCTCATCGTCTTCTTGAGTGAATGAAGAGATTTCATTCCTCAATCGTGCAGTTTTGGCCGGTGGAAAATACTTCAAAAGGAACTTTTCAGCCATAATGCTGCATGTTGTGATTGTTCCCTTTGGTAAAGTATTTAGCCATTGTTTAACCCGTCCCCGAAGAGTAAATGGGAATAGGCGCAAACGGATGGCATCATCAGAGACGCCATTGATTTTGAAGGTATTGCAAATTTCGAGTTGGATCTTCGTTCAGTAGGCCGTCAAACTGAATAAACTGTTGCACCATTTGGATAACATTTGGTTTGATCTCAAAATTATTGACTGCAACAGTAGGCCTCACGATACTAGACGATGTGTCGTCCATAGATGGCTTGGCGTAGTCGTACAAGGTTCTTTGTTGTTCATCCGCCATATCAGGATCCTTGCCTTTGTTAATATCCTCCTCGTGGTCTGTATTAGTACTTTCCTCTGTGTTGCTACCGGCGGTCTCGCGCTTCCAAATTCGGCGACGAGTAGGCATGCACTGCAATAAATAGAGAGGATAAGTGTAATCCAAGACTTACGAAGATAAATAAGATGAAAGACAATAAAAAAATGATTAGATTAACAAAAATAAAGTGTTCTTAATATTACAATCCCCGGCAACGGCGCCAAAAACTTGATGGCTCAAAAGTTACTCTAGAAAATTGTAGGCAAGTGCACCTATCATTTTATAGTATAGATTATTGAGTACCATGTGTCATTCCCACGAGGATTGTAAGTACTAATAATTACCGTCTTTTTGTTATCTAATCTAGCAATTTTCAGAGTTTTCGTTTGATAAATAAGGAAAAAGAAAAATAAAGAATTTGAAATAATTGAAACTTACAAAAGATCAAATAAAAGTAGATTGTAGAATAAGAAGTCAAGAGCTAGAAATGTGTTTGAATGCAAATCCTCTAGAATGTTTTTTGTGATTTAACAAGATAAAGATACAACCAAAAACCCTTTAGTAAAAATCATCATCTTTTAATAAAATCTCATGTTTCATCGTTTAGCTTGGGATTTCGAGTGTTTTTGCATCATAAACCCCGAGGTATGTTGTGACATGAAACCATGGCCCAAAATTCACCAATAAAAGCACCTCGGAGTAATATGAACTATGTATAATCAAAAGTTTATGAAACTAACAATGAAATAACTCAAATCATACTCAAATATACACATAAAACATGTATAAAAAGACCCTTATCAAACCACCTCCAACTTTGAACTTTGCTTGTACTCAAGCAAAACATTAAATCAAAAAGAATGGTTCAATAAATTACAACACACAAGGATTTTGTTTTCAACACATTGAACACAAGTAGTCAAGTTCTTAGCCTTCTCAACCCGAATTATCCATTCAGTAAAAACACAATTTTGCAAAGCGATCAACTGTCAAAAAAGACCGTAATATCAGCATGCATTATTCAAACTTGAAATCATCACTCCACAAATATTGATAGTTATGAATAACTTCAATTCAATAATGTCATGAAAATACAAGAATTCAATAGATCATTGTAGTTTGCCTACTAGTCATATAACCAAGCTTCTTGAACTTTTATTGGAATGAGAATTCAAGGAATATACATTCTCCATTTCGATTTTCTTTTTTTTTTTTCCTTTTTTGTTATTTTTGTAGGACCTTTCGAGGCATTTTCCCACTAGGTTTATATTTTGAATTTCCGTTCAAACACTCCTAGGGTGGTCTCCCATACTCATATTTATGTCACCATTTTACGTAAAAGACAAACATGGGGCTCATGAATGCTACTAGTTACTAAGCAACAACAAATAGAGGAGTATAACCTCGATTGAATCCCTTTTTTTTACAAGCTTGGTTTAACAACCAGTTAACCACAACTAAATCATGAATTCTCAAATGTTCATAACACTAAGTATTGTCGTAAATGTCTTAATACATCAAATATTATGGTGTTGGAAATCTCGTCAAAATTTAGTCCGCATCCACGTCAATCTATCCTAGACAATCAATTGCTTCACATTGAAAACACAAATTAACAAGTTAATAAAGGTATAATTGGGCTAAGTTATTGACTAGCAAACACTCAATTTGTTAAAAAAAAATTACATCTTGCCGACAAACTCAAAATAAAACAAGCACACACATACTCAGAACAAGCACACAAGCATTCTAAGAATGTAATTGCATCCACCTCCAACTTTAAAGGTTCACTTTGTCCTCAATGTGAAAGAAAGAGATGAAAGAACACAAACAAAACACTCAAAAATCAACCACTCTAGAAGAAAATAAAAGAGGTGGAAAAAGAAACACACAACCTTACTATAAGAGTGAAATCGGTGTTGATCGATCATTGGATTGTTTAGTACGAAACCTTTATCGGCATATTCATACCTAATTAAGGATACACAACTCGAATACCATGAAATCTTCAAATATAGATTTGTGATTAATTTGAAAGAAAATAAAAAAATGCACACTCAAAAATAAATCTCGGTGGGACCTCCATTTTTTTTTGAATAAAAACATGGGCGTGTTTGGGAACACGCCCTGCCCGTGTTTCGTACGCAAATTTTACCCCAAAAAAATGTTTTTTTTTCAAAAACACGGGCGTGTTATAAAACACGCCCGAGCCGTGTTTCGTACGAATTTTTCAAACAGGGCCTTGGATAGTTGAACACGGCCAAGGTGTGTTCACAAAATGGTTGACAAACACAGCCGTGTTCAACAAGCACGGCCTGAACGTGTTGTTTTTTAAACAAAATTAAAACAAAACATCCCCAAGCAACCAAAAATAGGAAAAATTAAGCAAAAGAAAATACACACAAAAGGCCGGGTTGCCTCCCGGATAGCGCTTCTTTAACGTCGTATAGTTGGACCGTTTTACCCAAATATAGAGAATAGTCGGGTGGAGCATTGGACTTATGAAAATCCTTCGGGCATTTAGTAGCATTACCTCCAACTTCAAGCTTCAAAATATGCTCTTTGACCTTTCGGGTCTCTGTTTTGGAAGTAAGTCTCCTAAGGAGATTATTTTTCATGGGTTGGTCTGCACTTTGATCAAATTTTTTCTCCAAGAGATTTTTAGTTTTCACATTACTCAAGGAAACTGAGTCAACAAAAGAACAAGTAATATCCTTATCAATTTCAACATGAATTTTAAAAATTACTTGTTCATCCCCTACTCTCAAAGTTAATTTTCCCTCATGCACATCAATGATAGATTTCGTTGTAGCCAAGAAAGGACGCCCAAGAATTAGAGGAACAGCAATATCATCATGCATGTCAAGAATAGCAAAATCAAATGGGAACATGAATTTATCAATCTTGACTAATACATCATTAATAATACCTCTATGATGTTTAATCGATTTATCGGCTAAGTGAATGTCCATCCTAGTAGGTTTCAGTTCACTTAATCCCACATGCTTGAATGTATCATAAGACATCACATTGATACTAGCTCCTAAGTCTGCTAGTGCCCTATCAACAGGTAAACCATCAATTGTACAAGGGATAATAAAAGCTTCCTGGATCATTAAATTTTTGTGGTAATTCATTGGAAGAACATTTATCATTCAATTGCACATTTGATAATTTGTTAAGCATATTTTCATTAGGAATTATGTCATTTAGATCCTTAGCATGCTTTGAAGGAGGTTGAATAAATGGAATATTGGTATGTAATTGCTTGGAAGAATCAAGGTACTTACCAAATTTGTCCTCCCTTCTATCTTCTTCAGTTAAACTCGGGTAAGGGATCTTGGGCTTGTATTCTGCAACCACTTTTTTCACGGGTTTGTCATCCCCCACATATTTCTGCATGGGAGTGTTATGCTCATGCGGAACATTGATGGTGATTGCCTTTAGGTGCTCTCTTGGGTTTGGCTCAGTGTTACCCGACAAACTTCCTTGTGGCCATTCGGAAATTATTTTTGCAATCTGTCCTATTTGGTTTTCCAAATTATGGATAGATGCCTCTTGATTTCTCAAGGATGTTTCCACGGCCTGGAATCGAGTATCTGTTGATTGCACAAACCTTGTTATAAGTTCTTCCAAGTTAGGCTTACCTTGATTTGGCTAAACTCCGGGAGACATGTGTAGATTAGGATTGGGATTAGGCCGTGGTTGACCTTGATTTCCCCAACCGAAATTAGGATGTTGTGGTCACCCAGGATTGTATGTGTTGCTGTAAGGATTATTTGGGTAATTTCTGGCTTGATTCCCAACGTAATTGGCATGTTCAGCTTGCGATATTGTGTGTGGGTATTCCTGATGATTGTGCAATCCTCCGCAAGTTTCACAAGATAAAACGTGTGGTGGTGGTGGTTTAGGAGCCACTAGATCGTCTATTTTTTGGGTCAAAGCTTAGACCTGTGCAACTAGTATAACCACTGCATCTGCATTGTATACACCCACTGTCCTGTTAGGTTTACCTCGTACGGAGATGCCATTGATAGCCATTCATGGCCAATCCTTCTATTAAATCTTGGGCGGCTTCTGGTGTTTTATTGTTCAATGTTCCCCCAGCTGCCGCATCAATCATTTGCCTCGTTGACAAGAGTAGCCTATTGTAAAATGTTTGGACTTGCATCCAGATAGGAAGACCATGATGTGGGCATTTTCACAACAATTCTTTGAATCTTTCCCAAGTGTCGTACATGGTCTCATAGTCTTCTTGAGTGAATGAAGAGATTTCATTCCTCAATCGTGCAGTTTTGGGAAAATACTTCAAAAGGAACTTTTCAGCCATAATGCTCCATGTTGTGATTGTTCCCTTTGGTAAAGTATTTATCCATTGTTTAGCCCGTCCCCGAAGAGTAAATGGGAATAGGCGCAAACGGATGACATCATCAGAGACGCTATTGATTTTGAAGGTATCACAAATTTCGAGGAAATTTGTGATATGGTTATTTAGATCTTCGTCCGGTAGGCCGTCAAACTGAACAAACTGTTGCACAATTTGGATAACATTTAGTTTGATCTCAAAATTATTGGCTGCAATAGTAGACCTCACTATACTAGACGATGTGTCGTCCATAGATGGCTTGGCGTAGTCGTACATGGTTCTTTGTTGTTCATCCGCCATATCAGGATCCTTGCCTTTGTTAATATCCTCCTCGTGGTCTGTATTAGTACTTTCCTCTGTGTTGCTCGGCGGTCTCGCACTTCCAAATTTGGCGACGAGTAGGCATGCACTGCAGTAAATAGAGAGGATAAGTGTAATCCAAGACTTACGAAGATAAATAAGATGAAAGACAATAAAAAAGTGATTAGATTAACAAAAATAAAGTGTTCTTAATATTACAATCCCCGGCAACGGCGCCAAAAACTTGATGGCTCAAAAGCTACTCAAGAAAACTGTAGGCAAGTGCACCTATCGTTTTATATTATAGATCATTGAGTACCGAATGTCATTCCCACGAGGATTGTAAGTACTAATAATTATCATCTTTTTGTTATCTAATCTAGCAATATTCAGAGTTTTCGTTTGATAAATAAGGAAAAAGAAAAATAAAGAATTTGAAATAATTGCAACTTACAAAAGATCAAATAAAAGTAGATTGTAGAATAAGAAGTCAAGAGCTAGAAATGTGTTTGAATGCAAATCCCTCTAGAATGTATTTGTGATTTAACAAGATAAAGATACAACCAAAAACCCTTTAGTAAAAATCATCATAATTTAATAAAATCTCATGTTTCATGGTGTAGAAATTCCCGATTTAAGTTAAACCCTCTATCGGGCGTGAATAACTTCTAACCTCAAGTTGATTAACTGAAATCTCTTTCTAGTTAAAACCCCCAAGACAACATTATAACGTTTTGTGAATTCCCATATTAGGTTTGACCTTAATCCAGAAGATTTACGTCGTCCTATATCTAGGATTGCATGCAACTCTTTTAACTTATATAGGTTCTATTTTCACCATGAATCTCTCGGTTTCCCGGATGAAAAATAAACTTCAAATCAATATTGCGCATATACCAATTCGAATGAATAAAGCATAATATAAGTGAATCACACAAAATATGAAGATTTTATTAAAAACATACAAACATTAATCACAAATTCATTCTAGAGTTCATTACATTCAAACACTAGAAATTTAGCTACACATGGCTTTGACAAAATAGTATACTACACAAGAAGAATTGAATAAAATGAACATGGTGTACTTAGCTCTTATTCAAGACCAATACACGACTTCCTCCTTGGTTGATTGCAATGATGTTGAGCTCCAAGCCTTTTCCTCTAATGCTCTTCAACTTCCAACTCTACCTCTCTTTTATCCTCTCAATGTAGTTTGCTTTGAAACTTAGAGTGAATGAATTAATGAATTATGAATGGAATGCCTCCTCCAACCCAAACTCTTGGCTTTTATAGACATTGTTGTTGTGAAAGAACACATTAACAATGTCATCTTTTGACAAATAATTGCTCCACATCCATAGTTGGGTTGCTGAATCCTTGTTTTCATATGATAATTGAGGGAATATTGGGACTTAATGCAGCAAAATGAGATGTAAAAGTTGTACAAAAGTTGTACAAAAGCAAAAAGGGAAAGCTTCCATAATTTTCGCCAAAAGAATGTCCCAGATTGGAAGAAAAGCACGGCCAGGCCATGTTCGCGGATTTTTCTGAACACGGCCATGTTTGGTACGTCGTGGCCCAAATTGTGCTCGTTTTTTGCTCCTCAAAAGCACGGTCGTGTTCGAAAGCATACCCGGGCCGTGTTTGACTGAAAAGGCCCCAAAATGACGCGGTTAACTTGGGATTTCGAGTGTTTTTGCATCCATAAATCTTGGGATATGTTTTGATATGAAACCATGGCCCAAAATTCACCAAAAACAGCTCTGAATCATCAATCTACACCAATAAAAGCACCTCGGAGTAATATGAACTATGTATAATCAAAAGTTTATGAAACTAATAATGAAATAACTCAAATCATACTCAAATACACATAAAACATGCATAAAAAGACCCTTATCAAAACCCATCTATTCAACACTTCGCATCGACGCACGACCTGGCGCACGGCCCGTGCGCCTGCCCGTGTGTGGATGTGAACCAAAATGGCAAAGCTAGGGTATGACGCATGACCTGATGCACGGACCGTGCATCAGCTCGTGCTTAGATGCGAACAGGTCCGACTAACGCATGGGCCGTGCGTCCGCCCGTGCTTGGGTAATTAATTACAAAAAATTATTTAATCATTTATTTTAAAGGTTTTTGGTCCAAAAAGAATAAGGGCCTTGAAGCCCAAGCCCAAGCCCATGGCCCGGACCCGGGCCGGGGCTGGCAGGCGGGAGGGAGGCGGCGGCGTGCACGCACGTGTGTGTGCTTTGAACCAAGCCCACGAGCATGTAGGTCCTCACCATTTTAAAAACTTGGGTGCCCCCAAGGGCCCAAACCCATAAGTCCAACTTGGGATAAATATAGTGTGCAAACTTTGCCTCTTTATCCTATGTGGGATGGAACATTTCTCCTTCCCCACATTTCTCATTTTCCATACCATTTTCTTGTATTAAGTGGCTAACTTCTAGCATTAATTTTTCATTCACCCGGAATTGGTTTTGAGAAATTCCAAATGCTATTCTCATCTACTCTCTTAGTAAAAAAAATTTACAAATAATTTAATTCCATTTCTCACTAATGGAAACCACTTAATTATTTAGTCAAAATTGGGTCAACACCCATTTTATACACCAAACTCCAACATATTGGCCCTTCTACCATATCTTCTTCTTCAGGTTCATCCGATGATGAGTTTCAACAATTGATAAATTGTTATGATACAGAAAATCATTTGATTGTTCAACAAATATATAATAACAATCTTATGCTAGCTAAATTTCTTAGGCAACAAAATGCTGAACCGACTCATGGAGGTCCTGTTCTGGGTCGTAGAACAATTTTTTGTGACCGAGAAGTAGCAGCTGCAAACCTCTTCAACGACTACTTTTTTGAAAATCCAACATATAATGAAGAGCAATTTCATCGAAGGTATCAGATGTAACAAAGTTTATTCATACATATTGTTAATGCTGTAAAAAATCATGATTGTTACTTTGTGCAACGAAGAAATGCATCGGGAAAACTTGGTTTGTCTACGCTTCAAAAAATAACACCTGCATTTCAATATTAGCATATGTAGTTCCAACATATGCAATTGATGAGTACATCAAAATTGGAGAGTCTACCGCAATTGAATGCGTCAAAAGGTTTTGTAGTGCTGTCCGTGAGATATTTGCAGAGCACTATATGAGATCGCCCACTACTAATGACGTTGCAAGACTACTTTATATTGGTAAGCAATGAGGATTCCCAGGAATTTAGGTAGTTTGGATTATATATATGCACTGGAGGTGGAAAAATTGTCCAATAGCTATGGCAGGACAATATGCCGGTCGAAGTGGGCATCCAACAATTATTCTTGAGGCAGTAGGTGATTATGATCTATGAATATGACATGCATATTTCAGGATGCCAGGATCTAACAATGATATTTCTTCGACCGCTAAACACCTATAAAAGTCTAACAATCCTCGCAAGAGAATTGTTAGGAATTTTATTGTTTAGATTTTGATGAATGCCATGTGAAACTTAGAATAGAAAGTTGGCGCCCCAATTCTTGCTGTAAAATGTATTGTAACAATTAGAGCTGGCCAAGCTGAGTTAAGTCGGCTACGCCTTAACATGCAAGAAGACAATCAAGACCTGAAGGAAGACTTGCTGCGAGAGACAGTGAGTATGGCAAAGAAGAGTAGACAGGGAACTCTATTGGAAAAGCAGTGAGATGCGGTGAGTGGAGCATCAGTCAAGTCAACTCAAGAAAAGCCAAGTCTCAAGTTGAAGTGAGAAGAGTCATCCAATGATTGGAAGTGACTCTAAGTCACCTGGGAAAGCAAGGAAATGCACGATCAAGTCGAGATAATGTAAAAGAACCGTTGCTGATTTAAATCAAGAGATTTACTTAAACAAGTAATATCTCCATACCACCTTTCTTGGAGTGCTCATCTCGAAGCGTGCAAAAGGAATGAACCAATGGGAAGCACTACACCGTGTCGAACTCGAAAAAGGTGAAAGAACAATTCATACGAGGAAATGGCAATTCCAAGGATGCAAAGCCAACGATCGCAAAGTGACTTTCAAAAATAAGCCTATCTCTTCAACGGGCAAATTTTTGAAAGTTCACTATAAAAAAGGCTGAGGAGTTTGTTTGAGATAGAGATGACACACATATGAGATAAACAAGCATATTAGAAAATGAAACATTCTCAATCCTCAAGCCTACATTCAAAGTACATCAATCCAACACTCACTGTGAAGGAAAGAAAACTTCAATCGGTTGAAGAGGAAAATATCGAAAACAAAGGGGTCTACATTCCGGGAAGGATTGTAGAAAGGTTATTTGAACCAAGTCTTAAGCTTTTGGAGGGCTTCGTGATCAAATCCAAAGAGCTTGAGCAAGTGAGTTGTAGTAGCAAGCGGCTGCCCTGTGAAGAAGGCCGAGTCGCACGAGAAGCCGGTGAGTGATCAAGGCGTCTCGGATCGAGTCCCAAAGGATCAAGTCATTTGTTGTGATCAAGACTTGTATCCGGACTGTTACCACTTTGTAAACCGATCATTACCTAGTGGATTCCTCCGGAGTTGGAGAAGAGAGGAGTAGAAGAATTACCCCATCTCCGAACCTCTATAAAAACTTTCTTGTGTCATTTACATTTCAAAGCATTTAAATTCTCGCACTTTTAATCGCTTATATCTGCCGATAAATTTGCTATCCATTTGATAAAATTATAAGTACTAAATCAAGCTCTAAAATCTTGCTTAATCAAACATAAGGGTGTTAAGTCTTCCCATTTGAAAATAAAACCACGGTTGAGTTAAATTATAGCCAGGTGAGTTACTCCATCAACAAAATTTGAGTCTGTTGAGAGATTAACTCTCTTGAGTGACTAATTCGATTGTCCATCAAGGACACGGTGTGTAGAATCAACTGTCAGATTTAAAAGGACTAAATCGAAATTTTGGTAAGGTTTATTCAACCCCCCCTTCTAAACCTTACACTTACACCCCTTGGGACCTACAAGAATGAAATCAATTATAGGGTAGCAAGTTGACCACAAGTCGTCTCTCAAGGAAGACTTAGCCGGCAAATAATTATTATGCAACCTAATAGACAGAAAGTAAAACCTAAACACTCTAACCAGATTTGTTGGATTTATTTAAACTAAAAGAAAATAATTAAAAAGATGAATTAAAACTAAGCACGAATAAACTTGGAGAAAAAGATATGGAAGAAAGTCTAGGATTATGGATTCATCTCATCAAACTTGCTGCGAGAATATCAATTAATTGATCATGCGGGTTAACAAATATAACAATCATGTAAAGACTAGGTCTAGATCTGATAACTCTCGTATTCACAGATTAGGGTTATCCCAACATAATTTGCTATTTTCATTAAACCTAGGATTAGATAATACATTTTTGATTCATATCTAACCCCCTGAATAAATTTAGTCCAGGAATAATATCTTCGATCGATCTTAATTATCCCCTCAAACAATCAAGAGTTGACCAAACAATTAATCAACAAGTAAAACAATTTATTCAGGAAAGCAGATCAATTAATCAATACTCATGTTTGTTTGTTTGAATCAAATTATCCTAATCCTAGAACAAGGAAATTAGTTCATGATTGGGGATGGGATCATAATCTCAATTGAAGGAAAGAAAAATATTATAAACATGATCATGCAACAATAGTGTTGGGTATCTATCTGTCTCAATAGATTGATACACGAAGTACCAAACAACGAATTACAGACTCAATAAGCCTATTATACAAGTTAATACTCTAGACACTTTGCAGAAATTAAAGTACAAGAGATAAACAGAAAGTTACAAAGTAAATGAAAGATAACACAAAATAATGTGAGGGATAAAACCCTAAAACCGAAATATAGAATATATTTCGGCTCAGTTTGATTTTCCCGAAGAACCACCTGATAAGTCACCAGAGAAATCCGCGAGAACCACAAAGACAGAAACAGACCACAAAGCCTTGCCCTAAACCTCACAAAGAACCCAGATCCACACCCAGAGACCCGAGGAAAAGCCCGAATCACCAAACCCTAGTTTTTCCCAGAAACCCTAGTTTTGACCCCAACCAGTTCGTCCACAAAGGAGGTGAACTCGAGAAGAAGAACCACTCAAGGATGTCAAAACACTCAAGATTTCACAGAAACTCCGATGAGAGATCGGATTTCACAGAGAAGAAAACCCAGGAAGATTAGAGAGAGTATAGAGCGAGAGAGAAAGATGAGAGAGAGTGAAAAGCTACAGAATAAGAATTAGGGTTCAGATAGAACCTTTTAATAGTCCAGATAAACGGCCACGATCAAAAGGCAATATCCAACGGCTCGGATTGCACAAGAGGATCCGCAGACTATTAAATGGGTACCGCAACCCGAACTCACAACCCGGGTATCTCAATGGGTGTAGGGAATAGGCTTGGAGGCTATAGGGCTGCATTTGGGCCAAACATAAGACTTGGGCCAAGCACTAAGAAGCAAATGGGCCAATAACTCAACAATCTCCACCTTTGGCTCATTGGATTTCATTAGACAAACCTGGGAAAATTTAAACTGGTCATCATCATCGCCGGAGTGCCTACCCAGCACACAGCCAAGTAGGACTTTACTATAATAAGCACTGAGCCCATTATAGTACCATCAATCACTTAAGTAAGCTGGTTTTAAGTGTCAGACTCAAACAAGCATAAGTAAGTTTTAGTCCAACTGGTTTTGGACTCACAAGCAAACACACAGTAAGCCTGCAAGCCCAGAGTAATCACCAAAGGGACAGCCTAGTCTCCAGTGTCAAAATTGAGAATTTTTAAACAAGTTTTAAACTTTGATAAGGGTAGACACTTAGTACACATATCAGCTGGATTGTATTCAGATGCCACTTTTTCAAGACAGATAAGGCCTTTAGAAACAATATCCCTTATAAAATGAAATCTAACATCAATATGTTTTGTTCTGTCATGAAAAATTGGGTTCTTACAAAGCTGAATACCAGATTGGGAATCAGAAAATACAACAACCTTTTGTTTTAGAAAACCAATTTCAGAAACAAGGCCTTTTAGCCATAAGGCTTCTTTTAAAGCTTCAGTAACGGCAACATATTCTGATTCTATTGTAGACAGATCCATAATGTGTTACAGTTGGGATTTCCAACTTATACAAGATCCACACAAAGTAAAAACATAAGAAGTTGTTGATTTTCTGTTATCTTTATCATTTGCATAGTTGGAATCCACATATCCTTTTAAAACAACACCATTTTCACACTTAGAAAATTTAAGGCAATAATCAGTTGAATGTCTAAGATATCTCAATAACCACTTCAAAGCATTCCAATGCACCAAACCATGATTAGACATAAATCTAATAAGGCAAGAAACATCATAGGCAATGTCTGGTCTAGTACTGACCATTAAGTACATAACAGATCCAATGGCATTAGCATAGGGAATGTTTTGCATAGAAGAGATTTCAAGATCAGTTTTAGGGGACTGATCCCTACTTAGCACAAAATGAGAAGCAAGTGGGACATTCACAGATTTTGCATTACTCATAGAAAACTTCTGTAAAACTCTATGTGTTAACTTGATTGTCGTTTTCAGCATGCTCATGATTCAATTCAGTGTCAACAAGAGGAAAATCATTATGCACATTATCATTCAAATCAGCATTGTCATTCTCAATATCATTGTGCACATCATTAGCATTCACAGGATCATGCTCAGCATCAATCATATCAGAATTATCATTCACAGAAATAGCAGGCACATTAGAAAGCTCCACCTTATTAGGAGCAGTGGGGTTTTGAGTTTCTGAAGCATTTTAGAAACTTCAAGGCAGGGGAACTCATTTTCATTAAAAACCACATCACTGCTAATCAACACTTTAAAGCCACTTTCAGATTTAGACCATAATCTGTACCCTTTAACCCCATCAGGGTATCCCAAAAAAACACATTTTAAAGATCTTGGTTCAAGTTTGTCAACCTTTTGGTGGACAAAGGTTGAACAACCAAAAAATTTTAAATTTGAAAAGTCCACAGGTTTACCAGACCAAACTTGTTAAGGGTATTTTCCTTTCAAATGTACAGATGGTGATCTATTTATCACATAGGCAGCTGTATGAATAGCTTCACCCCATAACTTTTTGGAAAGTCCAGATGTACTTAACATACTTCTCACCCTTTCCAAAAGAGTTCTATTCATTCTTTCAGCAACCCCATTTTGTTGAGGGGTGTAAGGCACTGACTTGTGCCTTACAATGCCTGAATCAACACAAAGTTGATCCAAGAGTTGGTTGCAGAATTCCAACCCATTATCAGTTCTCAAATACTTAATTTTCTTTCTAGTCTGATTTTCTATCAAGGTTTTCCAATTTTAAGTTTTTCAAAAACATCAGACTTGTTTTTCATAAGAAATACAAACACTTTTCTTGAAAAATCATCAATCACAGATAGAAAATACCTATTCCCGCCATGGGTGGGAACACTGGCAGGGCCCCAAACATCAGCATGTAAGTATTCAAGAATTTCAGTGCAAAAAGATTGTTTTGGGTAAGAGGAAGTGGGAAAGCTGACCTTTTGTTGTTTACCAAAAACACATGAGTCACAGAAAGGCACACAAGTAAGTTTATCATTACCAAAACAGCCTTCTTTATGCAACAATTCAAGTCCTTTAGAACTTATATGACCAAACCTTTTATGCCAAAGTTCAGTTTTGTCATTCACAGAGTTCAAATTGGTCACAAGAGTTCACATTGTTCGAGAATTTTGCATGCGGCTGGACTCAAAGATAGCAAACATACAAATTCCTTTTCTTTTCAGCTTTAGCAATAATAAGGGAATCTTTCATGATTTTCATCAAACCCTTACCCCATCTTCCCTTATAACCATCATGCTCAAGCATAGCACATGAGATCAAGTTTTTTGACAGATCAGGAACATGCCTTACATCATTCAAAGTCAAAACAAAACCAGAGTCAAGTTTCAAGCACACAGTACCAACACCAATCACTTGACATTTCTTATCATTAGCCATAGAAACAGATCCATTTTACACAGAAGCATATGAGGCAAATAAGTGTTTGAATGGTGTCATGTGAAATATGCAAGCAGAATCAATAAGCCAATCATTTTCACTGAAAGAATTTGAAGGCACAAAGATTCACGTAATCATGCACTTCATGCACCATAAACACATCACCCATGTGATCATTTCCAGTTGTCAAGTTCACAGAATCATTGGTTTGGTTCTTGTTATTCTGATTGTTGTTTTGATTATTATTCTGGTTATTCCTGGGTTTGGTACATTCTTTGATGTAATGGCCATGTTCACCACAATTGTAGCACTTCCTATTGTTCTTGGGCCTAGAACTAGACCTCCATCTGCTTTTACTTCTCTTTCTACTGGAGTTTCTGTTAGTGTTATTCCCAGTTCTCCTATTCTGAGGTCTACCCCTAACATGCATAACCTTCCCTGACCCCTGTTCATTCCCCTTGGATATTTTCAGATCTTATTCCTTACTCTTAAGGCCATTAATCACAGTATCAAGGGTAATAGAGTCTCTACCATACTTAATGGCAGATTTCACATCAGCATAAGAATCATGAATGGCATTCAGCAACACAATAGGGGTATAATCATCAATGTTTTTATCACCAGTAAGTTTGATATCTTGTATCAATTTTGTAAAAACATCCAAGTTCTCATCCATATCCTTAGTCAAATCAAGTTTGAATCTAAAAAAACTTTTCCAGTAGAAAGAGGTTTGAGGGTAGAGAAGTTTCAGTGTAAAGTTCTTGCAATTTTTCCCAGAGAGCTTTGGCAGAAGTTAACTTGCCAACTTTTCTGAAAACAACATCAGAGAGATTAAGGATAATGGATGAGTAAGCAAATTCATCAAGTTGATTTTATTTCAAAGAGATCTTTATCGAATACTTTTGATCAATAGCTTTAAAACATTTTCTTTGAATTAAAATCCCCTTTATTTTTTGTTGCCAAATAGAAAAATCACTTTTCCCATTAAAGGGCTCCATATGATAACCAGATACACCAGCCATATTCACAGATAAAGCCACAGAGGATATCACAAGAATACATCACAAAATAGGTATCACAGCAATCAAATAGAACAACAGAAGCAACAGGTAAGTGGACCACACAGAGTCCAATGACAACAGAAAATAAGAGGCAAATAATGGACCACACAGAGTCCAACACAAAGCAAGATAAGCAAGAAAGGCACACAGGACCACACAGAGTCCAAGAAAACCAAGATCAACAGAAAAATAAAGCTAGGTGGATTCCCTTCGCACCTCAGGATTCCACTGCACTCAAGCCACAGGGTCAAGAGGCTAATGCTTAGGGTTTCCCTAAACTAAGTACTGACTGAAAGTAAATGAGAGGGAAAGGGAATAGAGAATCTTACAACCAGGAGCCTGTCCTGAGTTCTCACCACAACCAAATTCACCAGGGAGCCAACAGATCACCAAGAAGCTCAAGAACCAGAAGCACCAACCCACCACGAGGCAGATAGGTGCTCTGATACCACTGTTGGGTATCTATCTGCCTCAATAGATTGACACACGAAGTACCAAACAACGAATTACAGACTCAATAAGCCTATTATACAAGTTTATACTCTAGACATTTTGCAGAAATTAAAGTACAAGAGATAAACAGAAAGTTACAAAGTAAATGAAAGATAACACAAAATAATGTGAGGGATAAAACCCTAAAACCGAAATATAGAATAGATTTCGGCTTAGGACCGATTTTCAAGAACCACCATAAGTCACCGTGAGAAATCCGCAGAACCACAAAGACAGAAACGGATCACAAAGCCTTTCCATAAACCTCACAAAGAACCCAGATCCACACCTAGAGACCCGAGGAAAAGCCCGAATCACCAAACCCTAGTTTTTCCCAGAAACCCTAGTTTTGACCCCAACCAGTTCGTCTACAAAGAAGGTGAACTCGAGAAGAAGAATCACTCAAGGATGTCAAAACACTCAAGATTTCACAGAAACTCCGATGAGAGATCAGATTTCACAGAGAAGAAAACCGCAGGAAGATTCGAGAGAGTATAGAGCGAGAGAGAAAGATGAGAGAGAGTGAAAAGCTACAGAATAGTCCAGATAAACGGCCACGATCAAGAGGCAATATCCAACGGCTCAGATTGCACAAGAGGATCCGCGGACTATTAAACGGGTACCACAACCCGAACTCACAACCCGGGTATCTCAATGGGTGTAGGGAATGGACTTGGAGGCTATAGGGCTACATTTGGGCCAAACATAAGACTTGGGTCAAGCACAAAGAAGCAAATGGGCCAATAACTCAACAAATAGTAACCACCCAACAATTGAAATCAGACAAAAGAGATGAAGAAATCTTACTCTTTGATTAAGAAGCAAAATAACTTCAAGGGGAAGAATCCTAGCAATCCCAATGATGAAAATCAAGAAAAATACCAAAAACTAAAATTTAGAATTGCTATGAATGAAGGTGTGTGGTATGTAATGATGAATTTTCGTGCATAGCCTTGGGTCCCTTTTATAGATTCTTGGAGGGGTCACTTGCAGAGTTTGAGTAGGAAAAGGAGACCAATTCAGCCCCAGTTACATCCCACGCCCGTGTAATCCCAAACGACCGGGTTGTGCGATCGGAATTTGATCTCGGGGTTTTCATGAAAGTTGTAGATCTTTCTCGTAGCTTTCCATATCCACTTGAATCACTTTAATATCGATTTTGTAGAGGAGGTTATGGTCACAATACTAAACACTGTCAGTGCTGGAAACTGTTAGCGCGTTTTGACGTTTTTGAAGGAAATTTCCTTTTGTTTGTCCTTTCATGCTTCTTGTTTGATACATGTTTTTTATCTTAATTTTGATGATTTTATTTTTACACCAAAACAATGTTTTTAATTGTTGTCCAAATACTCCTAAATGATTTAAAATGGTTTTAATATTTTCCGGAGTATTTCTTCAAGTTTTACTTTAGATAAAATTGGACAACACTTTTAATGATTTTATGTTTATAAGTTTTTACTTCAAAACTAGGTTCCTAAATGTTGTCTAAATACTCCCGATTGGTTTAAAATATTTTTACTAAATTTTCGGAGTATTCTTTGAGTTTTATTTTCGACAAAAATTGGACAACATTTCAGTCTCGAGGTCGATCGGTCGCCGTAAAAGGCAACCCGTACCTGAAGATGATTTTTGGAAACAAAAAATGAGACAAACCTGAAAATAGACAGGTCGACCGGTCGCCCAGGGTGCGACCGGTACCTGGGAGCTTAAGATTGAAACAGAACTCCCTGGTTTGATTTTTGGTCATGGTCGACCGGTTGTAGGGACGTCGACCGGTCGAGGTGAACGTCAACCAGTTGCCCTGTGTTTTTTTGCTGTGCAAATTTCCAAACGTCTATTTCTCGCGGACCGGCTATCTCTATCTTTGACAAAGAAAATTCGACCGTTTGACAAATGAGACAAACTTTCCTTAAAATGTGGGATTGATTTCTAACAGCTATATTCTTGATTTTAATTGTATTTTTCTGTAGATTTTCAATCCCCAAGAGGAGCCTATGCTTGATCAATCATCTCCTATAAATAGAGGAAGTTTTGGAGCAACCAATACAACCATTGAGATACAATACAACAAGATACACTTCAAGCAAACACTTGTCCTTCATTGTTATTATTCTTGTTGTAATTTTGCCTAGTTTATCACTTTCACATCCTGGAGGTCTAGGCTTATTTCTTGATTACACTTGCACTCCTATTTGTAATATTCTTTATCGAGTTGTAATCTTGATTTTGGGTTATCATTCAACACAAGATATCCTTGTGAGTGTTCTTGTGGTAAGAACACACTTTGGTGATCTAGGTGTTAGGTGTAAGAAGATTGTGGTAATCTTCTTGTTGAGGTGTTGAAGAATTTGGTATTCTTCAAGGTTGAAGATTGTGGTAATCTTCACAAGGTGCCGTTGAAGGAAGATTGTGGTAATCTTCAAAGGGAGATTGTGGTAATCTTCAAATGTGGTGTTGAAGAAGAGTGTGGTGCTCTTCAAGGTGTTGTAAGTTGGTGTTGTATTAATTTTGGTAATTAATAAAATCTTTTTTCTTTTTGAAATCCATCCTGGATATACTGGGGTGGTAGTAGATTAGGCCCTAGGTGGGTCGAACTACTATAAATTGACGTGTGCTATTTACATTCCACACCTTTGTTATTATCTTTGAGCATTCAGTTCGAAAAAGAGGGCATAATCGAAAAGATGGAGATAATCTATTCACCCCCTCTAGATTATCGTAGCCGTTTGGACTTGCAAGTGGTATCAGAGCCAAACTCTTTGTCAAGCTCGTTTCACATCGCGAGTGAAGAGAAACGATCGTCGGCTACGAACGAAGCTTATCTATCCGGCACATCCACCACCAAGCCACCTCTATTTGATTCCAAAAATTATATATTTTGGAAAGAAAGAATGGAATGTTATTTACAAGGTTGCGGGTTCGATATTTGGAACATCGTCATAAATGGATAAATCATTCCAATGACAAACACACCACACACTTCCAAAGCCTTCAAAGAGCTCAATGATGAATAGAAGAAAATCATCTCCTTAAACGATAAAGCTCTCAATATTTTGTATTGTTCACTTACTAATTTGGAATATGAACATATTGTAGGAATTCGATCTGCACATGAAGTATGGCAAAAATTAGAAGCCATCTATGGAGTATTTGCAAATGAAAGGAGTCAAACAAAAGCATCTACTTCTCAAAGGGATTCAAGCTCAAATCTAAAGAACAAGCCTTTTTCAACTTCCAACTATGAAGTTGTCGAACAATGTTTTATGGGCATCGAAGAAGAAAACGAGGTATGTCTTAAACCCTCTACTTCCTATGATATTGTCATTCAAAATGATTATAGTAATTTGCAAAATGATTTTGATGATCTTCAAAATGAATTCCAAAATTTACTATTTAAGTACAAAAATTTGAAAAAGGAATTCAATGTTTTGAAAAATGAAAAAGGATAGTTTATTTACTTCCTATGAATCACTATCATGTGCTCACACCACCACACTTGACAAGGTTAGAAACCTTGAAAAACAAAATAGTACTCTTGTTGAGGATATTAATTGCATGAAAAATGATTTATCAAAATCCAACTTGAGTACCAATGAGTTGCCCAATGTTGTGAATGTTAATGGTTGTGATAGTTTGAATAGTGAACTTGATCATGAGCCTAATATTGTCAAGCATATGAAAAATAATCGAGTTCCTATGCATGTTAGTAATATTACTTGCTTTTATTGCGGTAAAAAAGGTCATACGGTAAATACTTGTCGGACTAGAAATAGCCCTAATTATTGTTGGAGACCTAAAAGTCTCAAGACTAATCCCAAAGGACCCAAGCACTTAAGGGTACCACAAAACAATGTCATTTTAGGTACCCGGCGGATTAATAATCGAAGAAAATTCATGCCGCCAAGGAGACATCAAATGAACATCTCATTTGATCATAGAAGGAGAAAACATTTCAACAAAGCCAATTTCCAAGAAGAGGATATAATCATAAATGGGAAGAACACAATCCTTGGAAATGGCAAAGACATCATCAACAAGATGATTTTCAAAGAAGAAGAGACCATCAACAATGGGAAGGTAACAAACCTTGGAAATGGGGTAATCAAATAAGCCATCATCAACAAAGTGACTTCTCAAGGGGAAGACATCATCAACAATGGGAAAGACACAACCCATGGAAACGGCGTAATTGGTAAACCGTATCTCCCTAGTTAAAAATGCATTTTATTTTGTTATTATGCATGCTTTTATTTGCGTCTAAATTGCAAAACGAGTTTTCAAATATTTATTTTTTAATTAAGGTCTTCAATATATTTTTTTGTGCTTTTAAAAATTTTTTAAAAAAAGAAGACCTTGCATGACGTCTCTAAAACTCTTGTGCATTTAATTAGATTTATGTGGTTTATTATCTCTTATGTATTTTTATAGCATAAGCATTTTTCTTGATATCTCCTTTTACTTGCCTACACTTGTGCTATTGTGCAAATTTTGTTTAAGAATTGTGTAGGATATATATTTCATATTCATTGGCTTTTTCGTCATCAAGTTTCTTAAACTATCGAGGTATGTTCACTCGTATTTCTCTTAGAACTCGATATTATGCTCATGCACATATCTTTCAAGATATTTCATTTCAACCCCTTAAGTGCCTCTAAATGATTTTGCAAATTTTTCTTAAAAGGGCACTACTCGTTAAGTCTCGATTTTCTCGAATATATGTTTTCCCGAAACCCGTATTTGTTGGACTTGGTTCAAAATTATCTTTTTGCAAAGTTTTAAAAACTTTTGGGGTAAAAATCGAATTTTGAAAAACCTGGAGAATGAAAAATTGCCTTTGGGGTCAAGGCGGGGCGGCCGTCGCACGCCGACCGTCGCACCCTACCTCGACCGGTCGCCCATGGCAATTTTTCATGTTTAAACGGGTTTGTTCCTCATTTTCAAAACAGAACCAAAAAAAAACCCTAACCCTCGGCCCAGCTGCGATTCACCCCCTTTTTCTCTAAATCTTCAATTATTCATCAATCTTTACGATTCTTGTTGCTAATCCACCTATTTTTTCAAGAATCTTACATATATGGCACCTCCAAGAAATTCCACCGAACAAAATCCCACTTCCAAGAGAAGAAAGGGCGGAGAGAGTTCTTCGAGAAATCGGCGAGACGAAGCCGAACAAAGGGATATTCGAGCTGCACAAAGTAACGTGGCTCAAGAACGTGATGACATTCAAAATATCATACTTTCTCGGGCCCAAATTGCCGAGCTTCGCGGAACAATTTCGCTCAAAAATTGCCGTTGGGCGAAAAGTAAGAAATCTTTTATTACTCAAGCTCCTCATTCTAATAATGTTCTTAATTTCATCAATAAATATGCGGAGTGGTACTATGAAGATTTGGGAATGGGTGGAAAGTCGATTGCTCGGACTAAAAATTTGTCGTTTTAATTCATTTGCTAATGAATATCCTACTATTAGAGGATTCTTTGAGGAGTAAGGTTGGATGTTTTTATGGGAGCATGCATATGTTTTGTATGATGATGATATTATCCAACATTTTTATGCAAATATGTGGGTGCAATATGATGTTGATGATAGAAAGCCTATTGCGGTAAATTCGTTTGTAAAAGGTCGTCACTTTAGGTGGACACCTAATGAAATTTGTCGGCTTATACATGTTAGAGAAGGTGGTTGGGACATTTTCTCTTGTGCTATTTGGAATGATGATATGTTGGGGGTGTCTATGAGAGAAGTTAAGACCTATTTGGGCGTATGGCCAAAGTATTCATTGTTGGCGATGACACTTGAGCACTGTATTTTATCTGTTATTGTCGCCTACTGTATTTGTGGGAAAGCGGGTAAAATGCCTAGCAACATGGACTATTTTTTGACTTATAAGATTGCTATAAGGGAACCGCTTAACTTTGGCGTTATTCAATGTCTAATTGAGTCTATCACTCAAGGAAATAAGAAGTTTGTTATGGGCAATTGGATTTGTAAACTTCTTATACAATCGGGACTACCTTCGTCGGAATGTAATTTGGAGGTATTTCAAAATGACTTTGACATTGATAATATCTCCCAAATGGTCACTATGCGCAAAAATATGGACATCCGACCAACTAAGATGGCTAGAGGAAGAGGCCAAGATTCCCCAGATCCAAACGACTTCTTTGATGATGTTGAGGCCGCGAGATTGGCAGAAGAAGGCGAACAGAGCAATCCGGAGGGTAATACCGGTGCTCAACCTTCTAGGAGGTACACCCAAGCCGAATTTGATGATTTAAGATCTTTTTATGAAGCTAGGTATGAGGCTTTGGAGCAAAAGACCTCGAAAATACAAAAATCAATCGGCAAGTTGAAGAAACTCATCAAAGATTTTATTCCCGGAACTTGCTTCTCTTCGGATGAGGATTTATGTCCCCACCCCTTTACTATTCTAGCATTTTCTTTCTTGTTCATGTTGTCTTGTATTTCTTTTGACTTTCTTGTAAAACTCTTTCGTACTAATGAGATTTGCTTGTTTTTCTTGAAAGGGTTAAAATAGCAAGTTGATAATGACTTGTGGACGATCATGATTTTGATGGAGTATTTGATGGTAAAAATACTCTAGTTTGGCATAGTTTGTTGTTGGTATGAAGTACTTGATGGTAAAAGTACTTCTTTTAATTTTTTAAAAATGCACTTGACATGTCTTGATCATTTTGTTTAGATGGATTATTTGGGACATTTGTAATGTCTAATATGCATTGTTTGATGCTTGACATGTATTACTTGATGGTTCTTTAATTTTTGATTGATGGCATTCGTAATGCCTTGATCTTTTTGGCCAATATTATCTCAATTGGGTTGAACCCTTGAGTTTATGACTTTCTTGTATATCTCTTGCTATATTTTTTGCATATGATCTTGATGGGCTTAGATATATTGTTGTATTGTATGATGTGTTTTGGTAATGAAACTTTTTGGCTTGAATCATTTACAAAGGCTATATACAACTTCTTTTAATTTTCACGCCCACAAAGTGTTCGATGAAATGTCACAATGAAATTTTCAACTTCTACATGAGTCTCTTGCTTCCAAAAGTCCTCAATACTTATTGAGATTATGTTTTGGAAAATAAACCGAGCATATGAACTCTTCATGATACATTTCTCCGTTTCTGCTTTGGTTTTTAAGCTTAAATTGCTCAATGGTTGATAAACCGTCTCTTTACTGCACTTTGAAGTATTTGTATGATGTTTTTATCATCCTAACATTCTTTTTGATGATTCCAAAGGGGGAGAAACAGGAAATTGGCTCATTAGCTCAAAGAAGCCAATAAAAGCTCGTTATAAAAAGCTATAAGCTATGGCTCTTTAAAGCCATAAGTTGTGAATTATATTTAGTCTAATTATTGCTTGATGGACTTTTATACATGTCTAATGATGTTTTGTTGACAGGGGGAGCTTATAAGCTCTTGACCATTATGTAAAAGCTAAGCTTTTGGCTTATGGTTAAGTGCTTTTATATTATTCTTGATGTGCTTGTTGATAGGGGGAGCTTGTGCTTATTATGCCTATTATTGAATATAATTACTCCCTTTCTTGGTTGCTTATGTATTTTGGAAATTTTGGTTGCTTCCAAATGGTTAGATATTTTTACCGGAAAATTGTTTTTAAAATTATCCCTCTAATATTTCTAAAAATTGTTTTGGTTTGTAATCATCAAAAAGGAGGAGATTGTTTGATACATGTTTTTTATCTTAATTTTGATGATTTTATTTTTACACCAAAACAATGTTTTTAATTATTGTCCAAATACTCCTAAATGATTAAAAATGGTTTTAATATTTCCGGAGTATTTCTTCAAGTTTTACTTTAGATAAAATTGGACAACACTTTTAATGATTTTATGTTTAAGTTTTTACTTCAAAACTAGGTTCCTAAATGTTGTCTAAATACTCCCGATTGGTTTAAAATGTTTTTACTAAATTTTCGGAGTATTCCTTGAGTTTTATTTTCGACAAAAATTGGACAACATTTCTGTCTCGAGGTCGATCGGTCGCCGTAAAAGGCAACCCGTACCTGAAGATGATTTTTGAAAACAAAAAATGAGACAAACCTGAAAATAGACAGGTCGACCGGTCGCCCTAGGGCGTCGACCGGTCAGGTCGACCTGTCGCCCTGGGTGCAACCGGTACTTGGGAGCTTAAGATTGAAACAGAACTCCCTGGTTTGATTTTTGGCCATGGTCGACCGGTTGTAGGGACGTCGACCGGTCGAGGTGAACGTCGACCGGTTGCCCTGTGTTTTTTTGTTGTGCAAATTTCCAAACGTCTATTTCTGTGCGTCCGGTCGCCCTATCTTTTGACAGCAAAATTCTGACCGTTTGACAGGAGACAAACTTTCCTTAAAATGTGGGATTGATTTCTAACAGCTATATTCTTGATTTTAATTGTATTTTTCTGTAGATTTTCAATCCCCAAGAGGAGCCTATGCTTGATCAATCATCTCCTATAAATAGAGGATGTTTTGGAGCAACCAATACAACCATTGAGATACAATACAACAAGATACACTTCAAGCAAACACTTGTCCTTCATTGTTATTATTCTTGTTGTAATTTTGCCTAGTTTATCACTTTCACATCCTTGAGGTCTAGGCTTATTTCATGATTACACTTGCACTCCTATTTGTAATATTCTTTATCGAGTTGTAATCTTGATTTTGGGTTATCATTCAACACAAGATATCCTTGTGAGTGTTCTTGTGGTAAGAATACACTTGGGTGATCTAGGTGTTAGGTGTAAGAAGATTGTGGTAATCTTCTTGTTGAGGTGTTGAAGAATTTGGTATTCTTCAAGGTTGAAGATTGTGGTAATCTTCACAAGGTGCCATTGAAGGAAGATTGTGGTAATCTTCAAAGGGAGATTGTGGTAATCTTCAAAGGGAGATTGTGGTAATCTTCAAATGTGGTGTTGAAGAAGAGTGTGATGCTCTTCAAGGTGTTGTAAGTTGGTGTTGTATTAATTTTGGTAAATAATAAAATCTTTTTTCTTTTTGAAATTTGATAGGGTTCGATTTCATATGAGTGCACGTATTCTCTTATTGTGCCTCTTAAAAAAAAACACAATTGTAGCATCATTAAATGAATCCCAACCAAGATCATGATTCTTGTAGATTATACACTACTAGAAAAAAAATCAGTTTGTCTACATATTAAATCTGTAGTTAAGTATTAAGAAAATTATAAAATGTAAGTAAAATAATTGTAGGTAAATATTTATTTACATAATCTAAAGTTGTTGATAAATACCTACAATATTTATGTCGCTAGTTTGAAAATTATCATCGATCTATCGGTAATTTGTCGGTATAATTGGGGGAAAATAATATTTTTTATTTTGTAGATATTATGTAGCTAACTGTAAAGTTTCATACAAAATTCTATTGGTAAATTGGAATTTCTTGTATTGATTGTATTAGAAACTATCTCATATTTTTTCACTGTGTTACGATTGAATAGAGGAACAAAAGGAATGGGAAAGGAAAAGCCTAAAAAAAAAGAACTGACAATGCGTTAATTTCTAGTTGTGATATAAGTTCTCGCTCTATAGTATTCTATAGATCATAACGAGGCCAACAGATAGATCCTATCACATGCAATTTTCACATGAACAATGAATTAAATCTAAATTTAAATTGTTAACAGTCTTTGACAGTTAGAATCAATTTTTAAATAGCAATATCAGTGTGAGTACTGGTTGAGTTTGATGATAGCTGCTGAACAATAAAGATTAAAGATGTAAGTAAATCCCATTAATTAGGTTAGAGTTGAATATCGAAAAAAATCATTTACATTGAATGTTTCATATTAAATACTAAATATTATATTATGGTATAATAATAATGTAGCGATAATTTTAATGTAAAAGACATTCAAAAGAAAAACAAATAATAAATGCTGATGTGGAGTGACACGTAGGATTTGGAAGAATGAGCCACGTAGGTGTGTTCACGTGGCCGTGCAAGGTAATACAAGGATATGATTTTGAGTGCTGAATTGTAAAACAGCCACCGCACAGTGTCAGCGGTTCACGTGGATTTCTTGTGCTTTAGCCTATCAATAATTACGCCTTTTGCTTTGCCTAGCTTGCACAATTCTTCAATTCAAGATTTTGGCATATGATCCACACGGGAACTTCTATAATTTTGGGCCTCAAATGGGGCCAAAATTGATTTCACCATTACTGGTACACACTTATTTGGATCATAACACTTTGTTTTCAAATGAAGGAGTTTTATATGGCAGAAGGACTAATTCAAGTATTCAATTCAGTTTGATCAACCTAATAATCAATTATGTATTTTTTTTAATTTAGAGACTAAAATTGCATTAGACAAATCCCATGCGATGAGCTCATGTCTTAGGAGAAACTTGAACCTAATGGAAAGGAGGGCACGATACCAGTCCTTCCAACTCACCCAACTCCTTTGACAATGAAATAACATCATTAATACATGTCATTTAGTTTAGTAGTTAGAGATGCCAAATGGGTTGGGTCGCACCAGTGCTAGCCCATTGAGCGTGAGCAAAATTGGGTTGGGCCAAAATTACTTTAAGTCGCTATTCTCAGAGGCCATCCGACCCCTTACTTTAAAATATAGGTACATTTACGTCTGGTCAGCCAGGTCGGCCCATAAAATCGTCAGATTGGTAGAGCTGGTTTTGTCGGCTCTAATAGTAGGATATGTCCACATATTGTATCTCCCCATAGCATATTGATTATGCAGAAGTCAAAGGTGTGCTAGCCCATATATTGGAGGGTCCTAACCATCAAAATCTTCCCCGACTGATAGGGGTCTATTTCGACCGACCTATTTATAGGGGCTTAGTGAAAGATCTGGGCTCATAACAAAAGCCTAAGCTGACAAGGCCCAACCGAGAAGGTTAGTCCCGAGCTCTAGAGAGGGGCCAATATTATGTTGGCCAGAGGGACTGGGCCGGCCTCCAAAGAAAGGGCTTGGAGTTAATTGTTTGGCGAAGCCCGAGCTATGGGCCCAATGGGCCGACGTCAGTGGGCTGGACCCCAATCAAGGGACAAACATTAGGGCCTACCGACCTAGGTGGGTTGGGCTCCTAAATGGGCAAGCTTAAGGGCCTCTCTACTTATTGGGCCTGGGAAGTGTGCGACCCAATATAAATAATTAACCTAGGCTTGTATGTTAATTAGGATTTTAGCGTGGCTTGATATGTATGCAACCCTAATTGTCAAACCTATAAATAGGGCACAAAAAAGATACGCCTCTAGTTAGAATTCCAATACACACACTTTTTATATATTGTTCTATTTCATATATTCTCTCTCTAGAGCGATTCTGACTTGAGCGTCGGAGTGAGTACGCCGGAAAACCTTTCTGGCCCCCCTTATAACGGTTGTTTTGCAGGTCTCAGGTCAATCGCACATCGGAACTTGGTTTTATTAAACGGCGGACATTCCTAGACCGAGCACCCAAAAAAAAAAAGCCTTTCCTAGTTGTGCAATGAAGTGATGTTTTAGGCCAAGAAACAGGCCGTTTGCTCCAATGCGTTAGTACATACATATTTTAACTGGACCTACAAGTTACCAGTTTAAGGAGCATGTGTTTGTTAGTTGACCTTTGGTGCTATGGAAATCCCCCCAAACCAAGTTTTACACTGGTCCCAATTCCAATCCCTTTTATTGCACATCCAATCCCCATCATTCTTCTTTCTCTCTCCTCAAGATTTTTTTCTTACAAGACAAAAATTGCTGTAGATAGTTTGCACATGGGGTTGTTAAACCAGCATAATAATCAGTGTTGATTCCTTTCTACTTAAAGATAGCAGCACTGAAAATAAGACTGTTTAGATTTTGTTAACTATATACCCTTTGTTTTAGCTAGTATATTTCTTAATTAAAATATAAGTCCTAGCTAGATTTGGCCGCCGACTTCATAGAAATAGCAAGTTTTATTGGCTACATATATTATAATAGAAATATGGTCAATAAAATTTACTCTAAATGCAAAAACTCCATTTATCTTTCAAAATTAAAAATTACCCCTAAAGTATTACACACAGCCCATTAAAATATGCATTTACCCAACTGTTGCTTCTCTAATTTGTAAAATAGAAACAAATGTCTAGGGGTATTTGTAATTAGACTAAACTTCATGAAGTGTGGGATCTATGCCCGCCTGGTGTGGGGATACTTTGGGTCGACAAAAAGAAAATTAATAATGAGAGAGTAAAGAGAGAGAGGCTTAATTAATCAAACATCGGAACTCCATATGCCAAGATTGTAGTATTATTCTTCATAAAATACACATGCATGACATAATTTGGCAATGATTACGAAAGACCCCTCTTTCTTTACAACAAAATAGCCACAATTAAGCAAATAATTAATCCTTTTTTTCTCAAAACAAAAGCCTTTTACACTAACAAAGTACAAACTACTCCTTTCTTCTCTCTCAGTCAATTAATCAAGCATCTGCTGCACATTCGACGACTGATGATACCCTTTCCCACCCACCGGAAAATAATTCCCACTAGACATCGGCACCGGAAATCCAATCCCCGCCGCCGCCGGCCTATTCGCCGCCACCCGCTCCAACGACTGAACCTGATTCTTCAAAAACTTGACATAATGAATCGCCTCGTCCAGCATCGAGGCCGTGTCCATTTTCGTCCCGCCGGGGACCAGTCTCTGCAGAATCCTAATCCGCTCACTAATCCTTTCCCGGCGGTGGCGCGCCGCCACGCTCTGAGGATCGGTGGAAATCTTCACGTTCCTCCTCTTCGGCGGCTTCACGGATTCCGGGTCGATGTGGATCGGCTGCATTGCCGCTATCCGGAATATCATCTCGCGCATCGCCGCCATCGAGTTCCGCTGCTTCTGAGACGCGCCTCCGCCGCAAATCTCACCATAAATCTCGTCGGTTTTCCATCTGCTACCGCTTGGATGATTCTCCACCTGCAGAAACGGTGGGTGGTCCCCGCCCGAAAATGATATTGTTGAGGGCTGGTGCTGCTGCAGGTTCATGAATGTAGCGTGCTGATTTTCGAAAGACGTATTACTATCATTATTATGATTGTTGTTATTGTTGTTATTATTATTACAATTCATGGCGGAAATATTGTTAAATTCCATCATCGGAATCTCGTAAGTTCCAGAGAAATCCGGAAGCTTCTCCATGTGCATCAGCATCATCTCCATCTGATCTTCAGCAGCAGATTTCATGAAGTCAATATCCATGGCTACTGGTTTTTTGTGTTTCTCTTTATATATACTAAAACTATGAGAATATGAATTTCTAAAAATGGAAAAAAAGAAAAAAAAAAAAGGAAAGAGTGGAAAAGCTGGAGAAATAAAACAGGGGGACAGAGGGATGGGAAAGGTAAATGAAAGAGTATAGACTGAGAGTTTTATCAGAAACTGCAGTAGTACTAATGCATTAGTAGTAATAGGTGTGGAAGAAGAAATGTTGGAGGGGAAAGAGGAATATAAAATAGTGATATTGGGAACAGGCTAATTGAGCCACAGTGGGAAAGGTATATATAACAAGTGGTTCAATTATTATATATTTTTATAATTATAATATGCTAATATAGAAAATGATTTACTTTTACATTGGAATTATTTCATTTTGTATTATATAATGGCAACTATCGTAAAGTTGGTGAGCTTTTTTTTCGTTTTGCTACAAAATCAAGTGGGATATTTTTAAAAAATAAATAAATAAATTCAGGCAATCTTTCTATCTTAGCTGCTAGCTATATTATATGAGAAATGTGTCAGATATTCAAGTGTATGATTATGGTTATAATATTGCTGTATAGAAAAGCATCATCGAGCAAATTGATCAAAATAATTATGGGGCATCTCTTACGTATGAGAAAGATCCCACCTTATAAACATTTATATATTAGATTACGTAGTAAAATGAGATTTGCATGCTTTAGGGTTATTAACAGTTGATTAAATTAAGCAATACCCAAATTTAGTTAATTAGTACTCCAACAGTCAGAGCTCGTGCCATAATTATATGATTTTTTTATTTATTTTTATCACCTTGGTTTGTTCTTTACTATGTATGCTCATAATACATAGGGATAATTACAAAAACTCCCATAAGGTTCGGACTAGTTACAAAAACAAAAAAATTAGAGATGTTACTAAATAATAAAAAAAATTAGTAGATTTGATCATGCCTTAAATTTAAGGGGTTAAATAATTTTAGGCTTTTTTATTCAAAAATTCAGCTCTATCATTGCAGAGACTTGAACCTGAGCTCCTTTACTAAAGAGTAATACCTGTGGCTATAGGGCTAACCCCAGTGGTTTAACTATAATATTAGTTTGAGATGTTTTTTGCTTATTAAAGGGGGAAATGTAAGATGAAATCAAACAATTTTAAAAAATATCTGATTTTTTTTTATAATTAGCTCGAATTTTTGTAATTATCCCTAATACACATATATTATACATCTCTACATACGTAGAGAGAGGGGGAAAATGTAAAGAGGGTAAAGATTGGTGAAGATGTTGCATTATGAGTAGAAATGGGCCCACAGTGAATGGCAGAGATCTAATCTACCAACTGTTCCAGGGTTGCCATAAGTGCTTTTGGTGGTGATTATTATATAAATAGTATTCAGAAATCTAGTATGAATATTTGTGCATTTGAGTGGAAACTTTGATGATCACTCTAACTTTGCCTTAAAATTTACTTTCTTTTATGAACCCTTAAAACCCCACTCACATGACTTGCGTCAGACCCCTGTTTAAATGAGCCACTCAACTGCTGGCCGGTGGGGAGCCCGCCGTCATTTTCCGGTGCCGGTGGTTCACTATATATAGTCCGTTGAATTTAATTTAAAAAAAAAACCATAAGTTTGGTTAATTACAAAAAGAAAACATATAAATTTTAAAACTATAGAAGCCCCCTTCAAATTTGATTTCGTCTTACATTTTGCCCCAACTATTAGTTGATTTGACGAATTTTCTAAATATTACAAATAGCCCCAACTTTTCATCGACTATTTATAATATTTAGAAAAATTGAGGGACGTAATTGTAGAATGTAAGACGAAAAGTTTGGGTTATTTTTTATATTTAGAAAATTTAAGGGACGTAATTGTACATGACGACGTCAGTAAATTTCATTAGTTCAATTAACTATTGGGATAAAAAGTAAGGCGTAATTAAACTTCGAGGGGTTTCTGTAATTTTAAAATTTCTTTCGGTTTTTTCAATAATTACACCAATCCTCAATTTTGTTTTTTTTTTTTGTGCATTATTAGAAATTAATGTTGAAATAAATAAATAGATAAAAACAGGGACCAACTATTCTGGAAGGTTCATTAGATGAGCAACCTCCCCACCCACCAAAAGCTGAAAATAGGTTCAAACAAAATAGGGTGTTGGCACACTGATCGAGGAGGATCAGGTTATGACTGCAACTACTGTTTCATGTGCTGGTATATATATATGTGGCTAACCGATTTACCAGCGGTGAATTAACTAACTTTGCCACAACCTATTTATTCAGCTTTTGCCTTTTGCCCCAATTAACTAAATACTCCATGATTGCCTAATTAATATTAGTAGTGGCTGATAAAAGTTATTGTCTTGTGGGTGAAAATTGACAAAGTAACACGTGAAAATTTATTAAGGAACACGTCATTTGGGTTAAGTAACAAAATTGTTGGTAAATAAAAATAAGCGGAAAAAGAAAAACTTACATTTGCTTTTAATTGTTGGAGAATTACACATACTAAGGTTCAATATAAAAAAAATTAGTATCTTTTAAAATTACGAGTATATTTGTCTCTGATAAAAATATTAGATTGAAGTGTTATAATATTCACTATTGTAATACTTTGTCATTCAGTTATGTTAACCGGTGTTATAACACCTCATAAAGACATATGCAACAGAAATTTAAAATAAAACAAGGAATTACGTGCTTCAACTTATACTTGGTACTATACATCCACGAGCTCCACTTGAATTCGATCACTATTAAACTCCGTCCAACTCCGAATAGCTTCAGATGGCTTATGTGGTCAACTTTCATGGACAATCACCTTCAACTCTCGTAGAATGAATTGTGTAAAATACTTTCGAGAGAGATGGGATATTCTATTCCAAAAGAGTATTTAAACTCATATTCCACTGCACGGATGATTGTCACATGTATATAAATTACCATCTTAATTTCAATGCATAGATCAAATCTAGATTGTGAGTTTTTAATATGGTAGCTTTTATACATGTCTCAATCATCTGTGCGATGGAATTAGAGATGAAATACCATTTTGGTACATAAGATCTCATCCGCTCTCAAGAAGTAATTAAATGAAGTGGATAATTCACACGAATAGTTACTTCACACTTTACTTCAATGAAATAAGCGTTCGATATATGCATGTTCAATTTGTTCAATTTGTTGCATATTAATCAAGATAATCTTCACGATTCTTGCCTTATCCAGAAGATCTAATGAAATTTTATCCATAATAAAGACAATCATGTTGACAACACCACGTGCACATATGAAGGGTATATTTGTAAAACAAATACAAACCTTAAGGTGATATTTGTGGTAATTTAAGAAGGTATTTGTGATTTAAAAGATAACTTGACATTTTTGTAATTAGGATAGACTTCATGATAATTGTTGCAATTTATCCTTATTATATAAAGCAAAAAACATCCCCTTTTCAACTAAATGAAAAATTGAAAATAGGAAGATAAAAAGAGAAAGAGAGAGTAGTTCCATTGACAACATTGAGATTAACCTGCACGAAAATTCCAAATGAGGACATATATAAATGCACACATTGACAAGGACTTCTAACGGGTATAAAATACATAGTGCTACAATAACTATTGAAGACTGAAGACGACCTCCGGGTACGCGACAAAATCTACTAATTCTATTTATATCGACAGCGAGTTTACTAGTTTGTATTAATTTGATCAGATTCAACCAATGAATATAAATTATTTATTACATGTGCTGAACTCAATTAAACCGATCAGAACTTAAAAAGAAAAAATAAACTTCTTGTTACATACAAGTTACAACTAGGCATTATTGACTGATAACGTGACAAATATAATACATGTTACATTAGGTGTAATATACTTGGTGAATAGATGAATAAAAAATCTCACTGAATGACAACTGTTTTAATTTTTAGAAGCGAAGCATTTTGTATGTAGATCCACACTAAGTATATTTACACCAGATGTTGCATCTAAGCTCAGGATGCATGGGCGGACTTAAAGGGGCCAGCGAACCCAAATTTTTTTATCCCGTTTATTCCATAGGAAAAAAAATAATAAAACTATATTTTTAAGGGGAAAAAATAGTTGGTCTAGTGGAAAAAAAATTGGGCTAGGAGTAGCCGAGTGGGCTAGCTACACCCCTATCAATAGAGTTACTATTAGGGATGCCAGTGAGACGGGCAGGGCCCAAATTTTTAAACTTAAACTAAGTACTAAGTAGTATATATATACATATAATGTTATTAAAAAAAAGATATATATACACATATAATGTGGAAATTTTAGAATAGTAATTGCTTTATTACTCTATAGTAATATAGTATTGATTTATTACTCTATTAGTAATGTGGAAATTTTAGAATAGTAATTGCTTTAATTGGGTTTAATGTGGTAGAAATATAATTGTAGACAATAAAAAATTGAGTATTTAATTTTAGAATACAGTTTGCTTCAACCAAAAGGAGTAAATTTGAAATATGATGTTAATTGTCAATCTCCTTATTTTTTACATAATGGATGAGAACCAATTAAAACTCTATTTGTAGTACTTTAATAGCAATTTGATCTTTTCAGTTAGATTTCTTTCAACCCCCAAGGGTTGCCGCGCCCGAGGTTGCATTGCTTTTTTGGTCATGGGTTCAAATATTGACTATCGCGGAGTGAGGCGTTGGGTTTGCCCCTCTAGACTATCACTGAGAATGACGGATGCCTCATAGTCCGAAGGAAGTGTGGGGTTTGTGCCACCGGCTGATATTTCTTGGATTCAAATAATAATTATAAGTACATTCCATGGTGTTTTTTTTGGATTTTTGTTTTGCATTAAACTCACTATCTTGTATTTCTGAATATTTGGTATAAATATGGTCGGAATGCTTGTTTTTATTTTTTCTCCTCCAGCCCCTCCAATGAAATTGGTCTAGCTCCGTCCCTGGAAATGGGTAAATGTTGGTACCCACCTGCCCAGACCCTAATGGAACGAGCATGAGTAATCTTTACGGGCTTGGTATGGATATGGGGTAAACAATTACTACCCATTTGTAAATGAGTAGTGTTCGGTTTTACCCCTCGAATACTCACTACCCGAATCCGTTTACCTTCTAATAGCATCCACCTATCATTTTCATTTAGTAATAATATTTTCTTCGTGGACCCAACATGAATTTCCGGATTTTGTTCCATATGCACTGTGTATTAAATAATTGTACAAATAGACCCTTAATTAATAGATATACAATTATTGAGTTTTGAATTTAAACTAGTATATTACGTCTTCTTATTTTTTAATTATTTTTCATAAATTCAAATCCACATGGAAACAAAGAAATAAGAAAAAGAAACATGTGTTGGCTGCTTGCTTCTCAGCAACACCTATACTGGGAAACCTTCTCAGCACCCTGATCAGGCAACGTCCAAGTTTTATTACAAGAAGTACCACCAAGAGAATGTATATTCACTCTCTCTTTCATACCCAAACTAGTAAGAAAAGAACTATACAATTTTTATCTTTTGATAAAGAAGTAATATATTTTATGTACATCAGGACATGAATAAAAAGAGACATGTTCTCTGCAAGAAGAGGTTCGATTGGATAAAAGAATCCAGACGAGAGAGATTTTGTTGTTGGGTGGGTTTTTTTTTTTTAACTTTTGCATTATCCCCTTATCTTATCCCCACCTTGTACTTTTATAATACCTATCTCTACTACCATATACAATTATTTAATTACCAAATATATAAATATGTTTATATACAGATAGTACTAAAACCTATAATGATATATCAAATTCCAGTTTTACTTTTAGGTGCACCAATTATATAATATGAATGGAGCCTAATAATAATAACCGTTCATTCTCCGGTCTATGTATTATTATAAATATAAATTTTATGTATAAATTTTAATATTTTACTTAGGGAAAAATAATAATATTTTGTTCGTCATAAGTAGAAAATACATATAACTATTATTGATAAGGAAAAACATAACCTCGTTAACCCCCACTCACTAGGAGCAGGGGCGTAGTCAGCCCGATTGGTTGCCCTAACCCAAATTTTTTTCCCCCTAGCTTAACTATTTTTCTCCTTAAAAAAATATGTATAATTTTTTTTCATTTTCTTTCCATAAAAAAGGGACAAAAAAAATTGGGGTCCCAGCCCCATCTTAGCTACGCCCCTGACTCGGAGAGGTAATATTTGGTGAGGCCAAGGTTCAAACCCTTTTCCTCTTCTCCATCCATTTGTAAATTTTTGAATTTGAGAATTAAGAAAAATATATTTCTCTCTCTCTATACATATAACCTACAATTTGAATTTATGACTTCAACTTTCTCTCTCTATATATATATATACACACATATATTTCCATTTTTCCACACCTTTCCTTTGTCATTGGAAATTGCAGGCAGAAATTATTATAGTATAACAATCAGAAGTGGTCCCCTTTTTTCCCTCTTTGTTTTTATTCCCACAAGAATTTCATCTCTTCAAGTTGGATAGATTTCCATTTCCCTGCATTGCCAAATTGCATTAACCAAACAGCTACAAATAGGGCTTTCAAATGAGCTAGGTCGGTGCTCGACCATATGTCCAAATACAAAATTCAGGATGGGTCAGTCGACCCAAAATTCCATAGGGCCGCTATTTTTAGAGCACAGTCTAGGCTGTACTTTGAAAATACAAGCAAAATAACCAAGCCAGTCCGACTCTTTGGGTAAAATAGGTCCGGTCCTTTTGGGCTGGCAAAATTGCAGCACAACCCACAATTCATCAGGTCAAGCTGGTTTGAATAGCTCTAACTACAAGTACAAATCAGACTTTTAATACAACTTACTTGGTTTATAAAGTAATTTTTTTAATTTTTATTTTTCTTTGTGGCATGGAAAATTTGGAGTTCTCACAACCATTGCCCTATTTCCTAGAATAACTTCTGACAAAGCTTACGTGTAAAATTATAACAAGAGTACCATAAAAGAGAACTTTAGTATCTAAGTCAGGGGTGTTTCACTGCACACAAGATTTTCCATCCTAAACTATGTATCATCTCATATTTCAGTATCATAACTTCACACAGCCAAGCATATTGATGACACATTATTGTACACTTGGTGTGTATTTCTTATACTTGGAATACGAGATGAACGTAGTTTGAAATAGAAAATTCGAACTTGTTTAACAAAGTGGTTAAAATTTTGATTTTTGAGGGTTTAGACTATTTATTAAATCAATTAAGAATTTGAGTGATTTGTTGGATTCATATTTAAAAATTGTATTCAAATATATATATATATATATATATATATATATATATAGGGATATGATCAAATGAGACCAAACCCTTTAGGTAAGAACATAAGACCACATCTAGACCATTTGACTTAATAATCAATGATCCAAATTTTACTCCCCATTTTAGGCATAAGCGGTTGAAGAAAGGGTAGCAAAGTAATTTTGTGCTTTAAGATAAGGGATATATTTGTAACTCCCCATTTTTTGAATTTGGTAAGTCAAAAACTGATATCTCATCCCGCGATTTTCTCTATCATCCTCTTTCAAAAAATCCGAAACCTGAAATTGTTCATCTCCCTCTGTGAAAAAAATTGAAAAACTGAAATTGCTTTCTTTTTCTCCCTCTTTCAAAAAATCGAAAAACTAAAACTGCAATCTCCATCTCCCTATTTCAAAATATCGGAAACCTGAAGCTGCTAGGGCTCAAACATCTCAGAATTTTGGCGTCTACTCGTTGATACGGTCCATGCGGCTCTGAATTTGAGTGTAAGTTTTTCTGATCAATTTTAGTATTTCTTGCTGATAGGGTTCTATTTTTGTGTTTTTATATTCAATTTTAGTGTTGAATGTTCGATTTTAGGGTATACACATATATTGGTTTTCGTTCTTGCTGATAGGTTTGATGAATGGTGTTTTTCTTATGATTTTTTATTCTCATGTTGTGTGTTTGTAGTTTATATTTGTTTCGATTTATCATGTTTGATTTCGCACCTTGTGCACTGTATTGTTAGTTGTGTAATAATGTATATGTAGTTACGTAATTATGTATATTTAGTTATGTAATATTGTATATGTAGCTTTGTGACAATGTATTTTTATGTATTTAATAATGTATGCTCAGTTGTAAGGTAATGTATATTTGGGTGAATAATAATGCATGTTTAGTTATGCAATAATGCATATTTAGTTATAGAACACTTTATATTTTTAGTTGTGCGAGCATGTATATATGTTATGGAATTATGTGTATTTAGCTATAGGATAATGTACAGTTAGTTTTGTGATAATGAATTTTTAGCTATATGTGTGTAAACTTAGTTTACATATGTATGCATAATCAGTGTATGGTAATGTACACTTAGGGTATAATAATGTATGTTTATTTGTGTAATAATGTGTATATATATATATGTATAATGAGCTATATGGTAATGTAATTTAGTTTTGTGAAAATGTATAGTTAGTTGTATTTTATCGTATACTTAGTAGAGATATTGTGCATATTGTATTTTTTTGTATAATTATTGGTTCTATATTTTTGTAGGTTTGTTTTATCAACTAAATGACTAAAAACAAGGGAAAAAAGGTTGCGGAGAGTGGGGCTGAAGACGGACGGGGGAAGAGGGCAAAACATACATGCTCGCACAACTAGCATATAGCTAAAGATACATTATTATACCCTAAGTATACATTACTAGCATATATATATATATATATATATATATACATTATCACACAACTAGAGATACATTATTATACCCTAAGTATATATATGCTAGTTGTGTGATAATGTGTATATATATATATATATACATTATCACACAACTAAAGATACATTATTATACCCTAAGTATACATTACCATACACTGATTATGCATACATATGTACACTAAGTTTACACACATATAGCTAAAAATTCAATATCACAAAACTAACCGTACATTATCCTATAGCTAAATACACATAATTCCATAACATATATACATGCTCGCACAACTAAAACTATAAAGTGTTCTATAACTAAATATGCATTATTACATAACTAAACATATATTATTATACACCTAAATATATATTACCGTACAACTGAGCATACATTATTAAATACATAAAAAAACATTATCACAAAGCTACATATACAATATTACATAACTAAATATACATAATTACGTAACTATATATACATTATTACACAACTAACAATACAGTGCACAAGGTGCAAAATCGAACATGATAAATCGAAACTGAGAAATCGAAACAAATATAAACTACGAGCACACGATATGAGAACAAAAAATCACAAGAAAAACACCATTCATCAAACTTATCAGCAAGAACGAAAACAAATATATATGTATACCATAAAATCGAAAAGAATGAAAACACTAAATCGAACATAAAAAAACAAAAATAGAACCCTGTCAGCAAGAAATACTAAAATCGATCAGAAAAACTTACACTCAAATTCAGATCCGCACGGACCGCATCAACGAGTAGACGCCAAAATTCTGAGATGTTTGAGCCCTAGCAGCTTCAGGTTTTCGATTTTTTGAAAGAGGTAGATAGAGAAAACAGTTTCAGTTTTTCGATTTTTTGAAAGAGGGAGATAGAGGAAGCAATTTCAGTCTTTCGATTTTTTCACAGAGGGAGATGGAGGAACAGTTTCATGTTTCGAATTTTTTGAAAGAGGGAGATAGAGAAAATCGCGGGATGAGATACCAGTTTTTGACTTACCAAATTCAAAAAATGGGGAGTTACAAATATATCACTTATCTTAAAGCACAAAATTACTTTGCTACCCTTACCTCAACCGCCCATGCCTAAAATGGGGAGTGAAATTTGGACCATTAATTATTAAATCAAATGGTCTAGATGTAGTCTTATGTTCTTACCTAAAGGGGTCTGGTCTCATTTGATCATATCCTATATATATATATATATATATATATATATATTAAAAGAATCCACTCTGATGCAGGGCTGCAAAATAAACCAAGCTACTCGATACCCGATTCGAGATCGATCGTTCAAAATTCGTTTGAGCTTGGTTCATTAACATAACAAACCAAGCTTGAACACATTTTTTCGTTCGATAAGATGTAAAGCTCGGCTTGAGCTCAACTCGATTAGTAAAGAAATAATACAATGTGAAAATATATCAAGCTAATCGAGCTCGATTTGTGTTTAGTTCGACTAAAGCTCGTTCGAGCTCAATTTGATTATTAATCAGACCATGCTCAAACACAATTTTTGAAGCTCGATTAAAATTCAAACAAGTTTGGATCGTACTATGTATGGCTCGACTTGACTCGTTTTCACCTATGATGACTATAGTATTTAACATTCATAGGTCATATATATAACACAATTCATTGTGTATGTACACTCGCATATAATGTGCATGTGAGGCAACTCGATGCATATGAAAGTCAAAAAGAATATCAGACTTTAGCATGGATAAATATTCATTCTCATAAATGTAAACCGATAATAGACCTCTGAGCCCAATCCACGTCGTATTTCATCTTGCATTCCAAATATTACATATAAGCACCAAATATACGTTAATGGCATCATCAATACACTTAGCGTATTGGTGATACTTGTAATAAGAAATGAAGCACAGTATAAGATAGAGAACCCTGAATAATGCAAAGAGGAATTCAGACCCACAACTAAATAGATTAAGTCATATAACATAGTCCAAAAACTTCTGGTTCAATGTGCATAAAATTAATTAAGACAAACAAATGATATCCAAATTTCAAATATATAAGTCTGTACTGTACAAACGAGTCAACATATGGAAGCATACTCTTCAAGATAGCATAGTTATTATAGTAAGTTTGAGAGAAGGCATGTAGATACAATAAAAGAAATATTTGAAGAGAGAAGACACCATAGTGCATCTATTGATACTCATCCAAATTAGATCAAATACAGAAAGTCAAAAGAAAATTCCTAAGCATATGACAGTAGAACAAGAGGGAAACAGAAATGACCATGAGAAGACATCAAGATACCAATATTAGTATTAAGCTGATCGCTGCTTTGGAATTATCTTTACGACTAATCTTAATAATAGTGAAAGATTCAGGAATTTCCGGTTCTAATAAAATCTTACATTTTTTCCCTAACATCAATTGCATAGATCAAATTCACCCTTCCCTTTACATTTTACAACATATCACTCTATCTAAATTAATACATGTCTTTTCAAATAAAGTGATTGGTGTCGAAGATTTGTTTATAGTAGCACAATTACTTATTACTCATGAGAACTCGAGCAGCATTCAGAGACAATCATAGGCTAAGAAAATAATGATACTAAGGGCAAATTTATAAGACACTTGTAAATAAAATCATGAACTTCTAGCTCTTTAATTTGATTCTCTATAGTTTGAACAGGCGATTGAAGATTTAAAGTTGCATTTGGATTTTGAAAGATGATTTGGGGAAAAAATTAAATAACTCCATATTGGTGGATGTCAAAGAGGTCAAGGATTTGAAATCTATTGAAACATGAAATTATCCAAACAAGCTCAATGAATTTAAACTAACAAAGCATGCCCCTCAAGGGAGAAACCATAGATATTTTAATGCTAACCGTCTCTGCATAATGCCAAGGTCAAGAGAAAATCTGTCAATAATATTTGTTGACAAAACAAATAAAAGAACATCTTTAAAACTGGCTATCCCAATAATTCAACTTTGTCTGCTATCCCAAGAAATTGCACAAAAATCATGAATCACCCGGCATTTATAAACACAAAAATCAGCATAGTCCAGATATCCAAAAACTTTTATAATCACAATCCGAAGATGAAGATAGTACACCAAGAAAATCACAGCCATTGAGCTAACGCGAAAAGATAAATGCTACAAAATCTATAGGATGCATTAATGAATTTTTTAAACAGTAAAACGGCCAATCAGGTCGAGTTTTTCATGTCAACCGATTGTAATCTGACTTAATTTACAGAAAAGGAAAATATAAACCGTAAATAAGAACACACACGCGCGCACAAATAACAAGTCAATATTTACACATTTCTCATCAAGGATTAAACAATTAATCAATTGAATCAAAACTCCATTAAAAAGCACCAGAAGAAAAAATAGCAGTGTAATGAAAACAGATCAGGGAAACAAGAAATATGAACCAGTCTACGGCGGTGGAGCGGCATTAGGTGGAGAAGGGTAAAGAGGATGCTGGAAGTGGCGCGAAAGCGGCGACGAGTGCCGGTGGCGCGACAAAATTTGGGTGGTGACGGGTTTTCATATATTTTGATCGACAACTGTGTAAAAATCAGATTTACAAAATGGAGCTCAAAGGAAAAACAGTTGATCCATTCAATTGGACTTAGGGTTGGATCCATAATGCCACTTAAAGTCCTACATCCAAATGAATTGGGCTTGGTAATAATAATAGGCCATATAATTGGACTAAGACCCATTGTTGACTAAAGGCCATTCCTATTGGGCACCCTAATTAATGTAGACGGCCCTTATCTGAGTCTATAAATTTCTTACAACATATTTAGATATTTTCAATATTTATTAATTAATTCCACATGAGTAACAACAATGGCGGAACCAGGAAAAATATAGGGGTGTCCAATACCTAAATGGGGGTGAACCGCATGAAAAACCTAAAAAATTGTATAAACCTTAACTAATTTTTTTATTTGTTTTAGTATAAATGGTTTTTTTTTTTTTGAAAGAATGGGGCGAGCTGGAGGAGCTTTGTTTATCATCGCGTACTCATCCTAAATGGGTGGACTTATAGAATCTAATTCCAATATATATATATATATATATATATATATATATATATAGGGATAGGATCTCATGTGGCAGCATCTTACCATGTGGCAGTGTGGACAGATCTCATACATCCATCCTATTCAATCAATGGTTCAGATTAGGCCTAAAAATACACCATTTTTCATTTATTTTATGTGTAAAAAAGGCAAATCAGTAACTATCAAAATGGTGTAAAAATAATACCATAATTACTTTCCTAAAATCAAGGGATATATTCAATATCAGATTTCCATAACAGATACGCCTAATAATGAGGAAAAAAACGGATTCTCACTCTTCATTGACGCAATATTTTGGTGTACAAATGTTTATAATATTGTGCTTTGGACGCATTATTTCGTGTATAGATATGCATATTTTGGTGCTAATCGGTAACTATCAAAATGGTATAAAAATAATACCATATTTACTTTCCTAAATCAAGGGATATATTCAATATCAGATTTCCATAACATATACGCCTAATAATGAGGAAAAAAATGAATTTTCACTCTTCATTGACGCAATATTTTGGTGTACAAATGTTTATAATATTGTGCTCTGTACGCATTATTTCGTGTATAAATATGCATATTTTGGTGCTAATCGGTAACTATCAAAATGGTGTAAAAATAATTCCATATTTACTTTCCTAAATCAAGGGATATATTCAATATCATATTTCCATAACAGATACGCCTAATAATGAGGAAAAAACGGATTCTCACTCTTCATTGACGCAATATTTTGGTGTACAAATGTTTATAATATTGTGCTCTGGACGCATTATTTCGTGTATAGATATGCATTTTTGGTGCTAATATAACATGATATATGGCTTGTTTGGATGTTTATTTCAGACTAAACACTAGTACTTAAGTTGGTATAAAAATATTGACAATATTGTACATTGGAAGCATATTTTGGTGTATACATATGCAGACTTCGGTGTTTTATAACCATAAAAATATGGTATAAAAATAATTCCATTACGGTATCCTAAAATTATATTTTGGTATATACTTGTCCAATATTTGGTGATAATATAAGTATTCAGTAGTGCATTGTTAGATGTTTAATTGAGAATATTGTATACTAATATTGACAATATTGTATATTTTAAAAATTATTTTGTGTATACATTTGACTGATTTGGTGTACAAATATGCAGATTTTTCAACATTATGCGCTGCCTTATAACACCCACTTGCTTGCAAATACCGAGAGAATAGATCCAACTGAAAAACACATAAATAAAATTGCCAAAAAAATTGATATTAACATCAAACAAGTCAACCAAAAAAAGAGAAAAGATGCAGCGTGTCGCATAGAAACTAGCTGTATACCAACAATTGCCTAACTGTATACCATTTTATAGCTAAGTTTTCATCAATTCATATCCAGAATTAATATAAAAACAACTGAACTAATTGTATACCAACTATTTACTAAATGTATACCAACTTATAGCTAAGTTTTCATCAATTTATTTCCACGGGTATAATAAAACAAAATGGGCCAAAAAAAATATAAGCTACAATTTTCTCAGTTTGGGCACGGATCTTCTCCTCAGTTTGGGCATCGAGGCTTTCAAAGCAGATTTTTTGGTCTTTGACCTCTGGGCTCTGATTACCATCACTCGCATTCTCGCTCGGTCCTAGGGATGCAGGTCTCTTACTATTTCCTCATGCCATTTAACCTGGAAGTGAGAAACATCTATGAAACATTTCACAGTGTGCATGAACTATACTAATTCTGCGATCTAGCAAAGAGAATATAACATCTAAACTAATTGTGCACTGATTGTACTCTAACTGTATACGAAACTAATACTATTTAAACATCGATTGTATATGCATTAAATACAAATTACCACGCATAAAAACACCGAAATCTATTTATTTATATACGAAATGTAGAAAAACATATATCATTCTAGTGGTAATTTACACCAAAAACATAACAGGGTGGTTTCACCAAATGAAAGCACAAAAAGAAAAATCTAATTTGGTGGGAGGGTTATACCAAAAATACTAAAAAATATATCATACTTGCATAAATTTATACCAAATAAAAAGGGGATGATTTCCCCCAGCAATGACGAAAACCTAATTTCAATAACATAAATTTTGCACAAATCCTTACCAAGAGCATACTCCTTGAATCTCCTAGCCATCATCGCAATCAAAACCCTCTAAAGTAGATCAATTCGTAGAACTGCAAAATCCTCAGCCCACCAATCAACAATGGGCTTCGAATTGGGCCCCGTGGATGAAACCAAGTCGTTTAACCCACTATCGGTCCTCATCGGCGCAGCAAACTGACTATCCTTACAGGCCACGGACGCGATTGTATCTATACATCGGCTCACCAATTTCACTTTCTCTGCGGTGAGAAGAAGGTTTTCGGAAGAATGCAAAATCGAAACTGCGCCGGCTAGACTTTTTAGCGCCACTTCATTAATGTACGCCTCGGTTCGTCTGACTAGTTTCCAACGGCGTAGTCCTCCGTCATTTCGAGATGCTCGGCGGCGCATCTTAGCATGGCGATGTTTTCTGTGGTTATTTCGGAGTGGAGAGGAAAGAGAGGAAAAGATGGGTTATGATATTTTCTGAAAACTGATATTGCAAATAAGATGGAAGCGATTGAATGAAATCTCCAAAAAAAAGGGGTTATGGTGGGGTTACCAAAAACGGATGGGTTGTTATGTGTATAAAATGCCTATTATGCCCTTAAATGGGCTGGATTGAATATGAAAAAAAAAATCGAAAAAACATGGGCCTTAGGATTAAACAAGATTGTGGCTTAGATTTGTCCACACTGCCACATGGTAAGACCCTTGCCACATATATATGATCCAATATATATATATATATATGATATGGATCAAATGGGTCATCCTACTTGGGGTGAGTCCATGAGGACACATTCTAACCATAGATTAACAATTTTGGGTGGTCCAGATTTTTAAAGGGGGTTTATGTTTATTTTTTTATTTCAGCAACTAAGAAGGGTAGGGTGGTCATTTTGCATTATAGAATCAGTTATTGAGATTTCATTCCCTCTTTCACGCGATTTCACCCATTCTTCACGCATACTCTCTCTCCAGCATTTCAATTTCAAAAATTTATCTGTTGCTTATGTAGTGTAGGGTTGTTGCTTATGACTTGCTTATGTAGTTAATGTATCTGTGATGCATATGTAGTGTATATTCGTTGCTTATATAGTATGAATTTGTTGCTTATGACTTGCTTATGTAGTTAATGTATCAGTGGTGCATACGTAGTGTATAATTGTTGCTTATGTAGTATAGGTTTGTTGCTTATGTAGTATGGGTTTGTTGCTTATGTAGTTATTGTATATGTGATGCATACGTAGTGTATATTCATTGCTTATGTAGTGAAGGTTTGTTGCTTGTGTAGTATGAATTGTTGCTTATGACTTGCTTATGTAGTTAATATATCTGTGGTGCATACATAGTGTATATTCGTTGCTTATGTAGTATAGCTTGTTGCTTATGTAGTATGAGTTTGTCGCTTATGACTTGCTTATGTAGTTAATATATCCAAAAGCACCATGACACGTCTATACAAGCAACAAATTACATTTTCATAAGCAACCTTCGAACTGTAGTTGAGCTTTAGCAACTATGACGAATTGTCTACAACTTTTTTCATATATTAGTGCATTTGAAGCTTATACATAATCGTATCTCCCGTCGATCCACCAAGACCACCCATCATATTATGCAAAACTACCAATAATTATCTCTCTTCTAAATTCACACTTTTACGTGCGTGTGATTGTGTGATAATTATATGGTCCAACTATTATCAAACCATTCATTTTTTTCATCCTTCGTCTTGGCGGGGACGACATTCCCGCAATCGCCGGTGTCTCTAGCTTCTATTCAGCGTACAAAAAGGAGTCGAGCAAGCTCTGGACTGAATCCCTAGATCTCGCCGCCTTCACAATATAGTGAACTGAATCCCTTTAATGTTGGGTAATTTTGGAGGATGACTAATTTACCCCTTCCTTTAATTAACAACATCTAATCTGCAACTTAAGCTCTAAAATCGCAGCCATTAAAAAATCTAGATATGTGGCTAGGATTGGTCCCTATGGACTTACCCTATGAGGTGGTCTCATATAACCCTCTCCCTATATATATATGCACCTATCATTCATCTTTGTTTCAGTTTCCCTTTTTGGCAAGTTTCTCTACATTTTATGATACCACAAAACTTAAGAATCAATCCATCAAGTTTTGGGATTAATATTGTGCTTTAGTGGTTGAGACATGTGTTGTAAGGGTAAATGACCCGAATTCAATCCCAGTGAGTATGTGTGTCTCCTCCCCCAATTCCCCTCATTTTACTCAAAAAAAAAAAAAAATCAAAGTTTCAGCATCATTACACATTAACTATCAAAAGATGTCAAAAGCTAGCTGGTTATGAATATGTATCAAACAATTATTACAACCATTCATAATATATTAAAAGTTGTAATTAAATATCTCAAAACTTTCTACAAATTAATTATACTCAAATCAACCCATCATATTTATAGTTCAACAACTAGCTTGTACTTGATTCAATCTTGGAAACAATTACAATCAATCAATGTTCTTTTTTGAAGATATATACAATCACAACCAAAACATATAATTAGAAACTTTGCAAATGATGTGCATGACACATGGTGATTCCTAAATTGTGAATCTTGAGTTCTAATGAATTATGAAAAGGACTAATGATTTTCCAAGGTTGTTAGCACATCAAATAATGCAAAATCCTGCTTCATAATTTTGTTTTCAGTTATATATCCTCATGATGGTTTTTGATCTTAAACGGATTTTGCAGCATGAACTAAACAAGAATCATCCTTTAAAATAATATATATATATATATATCATTAGATTTTCTTTTCCTCATGTTAAAATAAATTACTTGGTGATTTACCTAAGTAGGAAATTGACAAAACCTACAAACAAAAGAGTGAACTAGTTTTAAAATCGCTATTCTTTTCCACATATTTTCGTCCAATTTCATGATTTCATTCCACTACAAGAAAATATTGAAATTCCAACAGAAAAAATCCGTTGGAATTTGACCAATTCCCGTTGGAATTATCGATTCCAACGGAAAATGAGTCGTTGGTAAAATGGTCGTTGGAATGCCAAAATTCTAACGGAAATTCCAATGGAAAAATATTACAACGGTAATTCCAACGGTATTTATTCGTTGGAATATCCAATTGTTGGAAAAAAATCCAACGAATACTCCAACAATAATTCCAATGGAGTTACACTGTTGGAATTTAGTCCAACGATGATTCCAATGGTATCAATTCGTTGGAATATATAATCGTTGGAATGAACTCCAACGATTATTCCAACGGTACGTCCAACGACATTATATTGTTGGAATTAATTCCAATGATAATTCCAACAGTATATTTCCATTGGAAGTTAAGAAAAAATTCCAACATTTTTTTATTGGAAAACATTCCAACAACAATTCCAACAGATTTTTCCGTTGGAATTAAAAACATTCCAACAATAAATATTTTTGACCCTCTAAAATAGTTAAGCTATTAGCGACAACATGCAAATATAATATCATAAAAAATCGATATCAAATATAATAGTTAAGCTATTAGCGACAACGGGCAAACTCGAGCTGGTGCGGGAGGGGCGATAGGAATCTCGAGCTGATACGGTGGAGTCACGGACGGCGGAAGAGATTTAGAGATTTTGGCCGAAAGGAGAAACGGTTTTGGCAAAATGAATCACAGTTTCATTTTGGGAACTTTTTGCAAAATTATATTTTACTTGAATGTGGAAAAAAAACCTGACTTTCAGAAATTATTTGCAAAATAGAAGCAGAAGTTGTTTGCAAAATCACTTTTTTTGGGAGAGAGTCAGACTTTCGGTCTCTGTTTTTGTGTTTGCAAACTTAGAAAAAGGGCTTTAATTTTTTTAACTAAAATTGCTATTGAACTTAAAGTTGATGCTTTCTAACTTGCTATTGAGGTAGTTGCTATTGAGCCTAAGTTTATTTTAAAAAAAATATTTCAGTCATTCCGTTCGGTTAACCAAAATTTTAGAGGAAAACTGAACCGAATAACCGAAATTATAAAAAGTAAAAATCAAAAACCGAACCAAAATTTTCGGCTCGGTTTCGGTTCGAACCGATTTTTCGATTTTGGTTCGGTTCACCCGGTTAACCGAAATGTGCATAGCCCTATTTATTCCAACGATTTTGTTTATCGTTGGATCTAGTGTTGCAAATTTTCCAACGATTTATTGTGATATTGGAATTATTGTTGGAATTTAATATTCCAACGAAAATTCCAACCGTTTATTCCAATAGTCTTGTCTATGTTGGAGGAGGGTTATCTCAAGTTTAGAAGAAAAGGGGTTATTTAGAAATTGGAAGTTGGAAGAGGGATTATTTTCTCTTTGTAGGAAGAGGAGGTTATTTATGCTAAGAAATGTAAGAGAGATTTTGGTGGAGAAATATTTGCTTGTATTGATTCTTCTCAAATTTTGGCTTGTAACAAAATGATCAAGACACCCCTATTTATACTAGTACAACTTCCTAACCAATGGCTAGGATTTATTTGATCTAATGGCTATAATTCATCTACTAGAATCATCCTCCAAAATATCTACTTTCCTAGAATATTCTACAAGCTTTCTTACCAATAATATCTAAGATATTTTTCCAAGACACTTCTAGACAAATTCTAGAACTTGGGCCATTTGGGCTTGGATCTTATTTTATCTTTTAATTCAAATATTTATTTTCAAGCCCAATATTAATTGGACCAAGATCAAGTTTAAAATCCAACACCCCCCCTTAAACTTGATTTGTCATTCCGAGAAAACTTCTAAGTCGTATAAAGTCTTCATGCTTGAGCGGTTTGGTGAAGATGTCGCAATTTGATCTCGAGACTTCACATACTCCACTTGCACGTCCTTTCTTGATATGCATTCTCGTATGTAGTGGTAGCGAGTGTCAATGTGCTTGCTTCGATCATGAAACACCGGATTCTTTGCCAATGCCATAGCTGACTTGTTGTCGACACGAATCTTAGTTGGCTCTTCTTGTGTCATTCGTTCCTTCAAACAAATTTCTCGGCCAAACCGCATGGCAAACACAAGCGTCGTCGCTACGTACGCATCGAACTTCACAGGTTGAGAGAGTGACTATCGGGCCGCTTCTTTGACATCCAAGTGAATGCGGTATCTCCCATGAAGAACACAAAGCCCGAGTACTTTTCGATCATCCACATCTCGGACCAATCGCTATCACTATAGCCAACAAGTTTATAATCATTAGTTGTTGAATAAAATAAGCCGTAATTGATCGTACCTTTGAGATAGCGAAGAATCCTTTTAGCGACCTTCATGTGAGTAGTGGTTGGATTTTCCATGTATCGACTTATTAGGATCGGGTGGCATAGAGAATGTCGGGTCTTGTGCACGTCAAATACCGCAAACTTCCAACCAAACTTTTGTACAATGTCGGGTCCACTTTTTCTTCTCCATCATACTTTGATAGCTTGATCCCGCACTCCATTTGGTGTGTTAATAGGCTTGCGATTATCCATCTTGAATCTCTTGAGAATCTCATTTGCGTAGCTTCTTGCGAGATGAAAATCCCATCTTCTTGTTGTTTAACTTCAACGCCGAGGTAATATGCCATAAGCCCGATATCGTCATCTCAAATTCTCTCGGTCATTGCTTCTTGAACTCTCCAAACATGTCCGGATTATTTCTGTGAAGATCAAGTCATCCACATATAAACACACGATCAAAACATCATTTTTTCCGACCTTGACATAAAGTGCATGTTCGTGCGGGCACTTAGTGAACCCATTCTCTTGCAAGTATTTATCGATCCTCGCTATTCCATGCCCTTGGTGATTGCTTTAATCCGTATAGAGCCTTCTTCACTTCAAGACTTTATCTTCTTCATTCTTCACCACATAGCCCTTTGGTCGCTCAATGTAGACTTCTTCCTCGAGAACTCCATTTAAGAAAGCGACTTTACGTCCATCCGGTGAATCTTCCATTGTTTTGAGTTGCTAAAGAAATGATAAGCCTTATTGTTTCCAAGCGAGCGACTGGAGCAAATACCTCGTCATAGTCGATTCCAGCTCTTTGACTATAGCCTTTTGCGACTAGCCTTGCTTTATATCTTTCAATTTCTCCTTTAGCATTCTTCTTTGCTTTGTACACCCACTTGACGCCGATAGCCTTATGTCCTTTTGGAAGTGAGGTCAGCTCCCACGTGTCGTTCTTCATGATTGCTTGTATCTCCTCATCCATAGCATCTCTCCATCTTTTATTTTGAACTGCTTTTTCAAAAGTCACAGGTTCACAATCTGCAAGTAGACAGAAAAGTGTTATATCATCTATTCTCTCGGTGTTCTCATAAAGATCTTCTAGACTCCTTGCACGTGTTATGCCTCTTTCATTTAGAAATGATGGTGGCGAGTCTCCTTCAGCTATTGATTGTGAAGTGGATGGAGTAGTTGGCTCTTGCTGAACTTCTATGGTTGGCTCGATCGGTCTCGACTCATTTTCTTCAAAATCCGGAAAGAAATTGAAGTTGTTTTGGGAACCAAAATCCCAATCTGATTCTTCATCAAACTCTACATCACGACTTATCACAAGCTTATTAGTATTTGGATTATATAACTTATAACCTTTAGAATTTGAGTCATACCCGATGAAGATGAATGCCTCGCTTTTGTCATCAAGCTTACTTCTTCTCTCGTCAGGTACGTGTGCATATGCTTTGCTTCCAAATACTTTTAGATGAGAGATACCTGGTTTTCTTCCACTCCAAGCTTCTTGTGGTGTTTTTCCCCACACTTACGGTTGGTGAACGATTTGACAGTACACTTTGCACACGCCATTTGCTTGCCCGAACTCCTTTGCGACCTTTTGCTTTTGAGCATGCACCTTGCCATTTCAAGAATTGTTCTATTCTTTCTCTCCTACGCCATTTTTTGGGGGATCTTGGGATTTGTCAAGGGACGCGGATTCCATTTGCTTCACAAAATTCTTGGAACTCCTTAGATGTGAATTCTCTCCACGATCGATCGCATTGCCTTGATTTTGCATCCACTTTCATTTTCCACCATAGCTTTGAACTTCTTGAATGCTTGAACACTTCGGACTTGTTTCAAAAAATATACCAGGTCTTTCTAGAGAAATCATCAATAAAGAGGAGGAAATAATTATTTTTACCGAGAGAGCTTGGCTTGATTGGTCCACAAACATCAGTGTGTATGAGCTCCAGGGGCTTCTGTGATCTCGAGCTTGACTCCTTTGGAAAACTCTTTCTGAATTGTTTTCCCAATAGACATCCTTCGCATAGTTGATCGGGATGATTGATGGAAGGTAATCCTCTTACCATCTCTTTCTTTGATAGTAATTCTAATCCGCCAAAATTTAAGTGCCCAAATCGTAGATGCCAAAGCCAAGATATATCTTTGTAGCAAGCTTTGAGACATTTTGCTACATCATTCTGGATATTTAATAAGAACATTCTATTTCTAGACATTGGCACTTTAGTGATTAAATTATTTCTATCATCTCTTATAGAAAGACTACGATCTTTCATATGAATGTCATAACCTTTCTCTAAGAGTTGTCCCAAACTCAAGATATTACTTTTCATATTTGGAACGTAATAGACATTAGAAATAAATTGATGACTTCCATTCTTCAAGCGGATTAGAATTTTACCTTTTCCTTCAATAGGGACTTTAGACTCATCTCCAAAAGAAACATTGCCACTCACCGATTCATCAAGCTCCACAAACATGCTTCTTCTTCCACACATATGGTTGCTTGCACCAGTATCGAGGTACCAAGTGTTGTCTTGTCTTCCATCACCACCTTTGTATGCTAGTAACAAATTGACATCTTCTTCGTTTTTATTTTCCACATAGTGGGCCTTTTCTTCAACCTTGTTTTTGGGAGCTCTACACTCGGAAACATAGTGTCCAAATTTTTGACAATTATAACACTTAGTTTGTGATTTTTCGTACCTTGTTCTTGGATTGCTCCTCCCGCGTCCCTTTGGTTGGGTATTCTCTTCTATCTTCATTATTATTGAAACCTCCTCGTGCATGTCCACGACCACGGCCTCGCCCATCGTCCTTGGAAACGACCTCTTCCATGTTGACCACGTTCATTGCTCATGCTTTCTTCTTTATCCTTCACTTGCATTTTAAAAAGTTGTTCTACAATATCTTGCTTCTTTTTATGTTTTTCTTCATATGCTTGTAATGACCCCAATAATTGATCAATAGTCATCTCCTCCAAATTTTTTGTTTCCTCAATTATTACGACAATATGCTCAAATTTAGGACTTAAAGAACGGAGTATCTTTTCCATAATTCTCACATCACTTAATTTTTCACCATTTCTTTTCATTTGATTAGAAACCACCAAAACTCTTGAAAAATAGTCGGAAATAGATTCAGACTCTTTCATATGTAAAGCTTCAAATTCACCTCTTAATGTTTGGAGACGTACCTTCTTTACTTGATCGGCTCCTTTGTGAGATGTTTGAAGCTTCTCCCATGCATCCTTGGCGGTAGTTGCACTTGAGATCTTTTCGAAACCATCATCATCCAAAGCTTGGTAGATGAGATAGAGAGCTTTCTTGTCTCTCTTTCTTGAATCTTTTAAATTTTCCTTTTGAGTTTGGGATAGTGTAGCCTCGTCTTGTGACTCGACATATCCTTTTTCTACAATATCCCAAACATCATGTGCACCCAAAAGGGCCTTCATCTTGATACTCCAATTATCATAGTTGCTTGTATTGAGCATAGGGACTTGAAAGGAAGCCACACCATTTGCCATATTTTTATGTAAACCACAAGTGATCTTGTGGCTCTGATACCATTTTGTTGGAGGAGGGTTATCTCAAGTTTAGAAGAAAAGGGGTTATTTAGAAATTGGAAGTTGGAAGAGGGATTATTTTCTCTTTGTAGGAAGAGGAGGTTATTTATGCTAAGAAATGTAAGAGAGATTTTGGTGGAGAAATATTTGCTTGTATTGATTCTTCTCAAATTTTGGCTTGTAACAAAATGATCAAGACACCCCTATTTATACTAGTACAACTTCCTAACCAATGGCTAGGATTTATTTGATCTAATGGCTATAATTCATCTACTAGAATCATCCTCCAAAATATCTACTTTCCTAGAATATTCTACAAGCTTTCTTACCAATAATATCTAAGATATTTTTCCAAGACACTTCTAGACAAATTCTAGAACTTGGGCCATTTGGGCTTGGATCTTATTTTATCTTTTAATTCAAATATTTATTTTCAAGCCCAATATTAATTGGACCAAGATCAAGTTTAAAATCCAACAGTCTACTGTTGGATTTTATGTTGGAATTTTTCCAATGATATGCTGCAGCGTTGGAATCTCCATTGAAATTGTAAAAATTCCAATAGTATTTCCAGTGGTTTATTCCAACTATTTTGTTTACCATTGGAATTACTATTGGAATTTTCCAACGGTTTATTTTGGGGTTGGAATTTTCGTTGGAATTTTAATTCCAACGGACATTCCAATAGTTTATTCCAATGGTTTTGTATACCGTTGGAATTACTGTTGGATTTTCCAACGATTTGTTGTGGTGTTGGAATTTTTGTTGGAATTTCTAATATTCCAACAGTTTTTTATTTCGTTGGAATTATTCCGTTAGAATTTGATTGTTTTCTTGTAGTGTTCCCACAAATGCACATATAAATATATATACATATTGAACTAAGCTTCATTTCCCCATGATCATCAGCTTTAGTGTACATAATAAGAGAATATTTTCAAAGACTAGCTAATCATATAACCACATTTCTAGGAATCTAAGAGAGAAAAAAAATGATTGAAAATAAATGTTTGAACCTTCCATTAAAGCAAAGGTCTTTGGAAAACTTTAGGGTCTACGTGTATATATAAAGTACTTTCTCAATCGCGTATATTATATCAATGTTTAAATTGTCAATAAAGTGTTACACACAAATATAATGTCAATAAAGTGTACTAAAAAGACTAAACCAAGAAAAATCTATCAATACAAAATTTACACACTTTTCCCTTTCCCAAATTTCAAAAAACTGGGCTGTTAAGCAACATGCAAACACTCATCTTCTTAAAGCATCTTTACCTGATGATCCGTATAAGCTTCACTTTTTATATACACATTTCCTTACTTTTTTATTTGCTCTCTTAATTATTATTGCCATGTATCTACATACACAATGCACGTGCAACTTAATTTGTGGTCACGTGCCAAGACCTCCACGAAAGAAGACAAGATAGAAAAGGTACAACAAGAAGTAGACAGAATTAGGGTTAGGGTTTTTTTAAATTTTTTAATATTTTGTTCTTTTTGAATCTAACCTTATTTACTCATTTCCCTCCTTTAGATTTGATTTGTTGGCCTGTTACCAAAATTGAGTATTTCCACAGAATTTACCTATGTTTATGTAAATTAATAGTGACACTTATAGTAGTCAAGAAAAGCAAAAGTTAGCCGAAAATGCTTAGTCAAACTTTCCATTGAAACTTTAACCTTATGTTATTATTGGACAAAGCCACAAAGGAACAAGCAAAGTATTGGAGTAAAAGAGATGAGATTTTCGGCAAAGGTTGTTTAGAATCATTTGCAAAATACTCGAGACATATATTATTACCTAACGGTTAAAATTATTTTCTTTTTTTGTATTACATTTCACAAGATAAACGACTTAAGAAAAATAAAAAGATCCGATAATCTAAGTGTTCATCTCCAATGCAGTCAAGGACGGAGCCGGCTGCCCCATCGACTCCAAATTTTTCATTATTAGTATAAATTTTTATATATAAATTTACTAAATTCTATAAATTTGCACCCATAAAAATAAAAACGACCTATTTATATCTATTAGTTTCAAGAAAAAATAAACGTGGCCCCCCTACAGTCTTGATTTTCTAGTTACGTCCCTGAATACAGTTGAGGGCTCAGTGGCATTGATACGCTTGGGTCTTCGTCTTTTGTATCAGCGTCGTCTCCCAAAATCTTTCCCCCTTAGCTAGTCCTCCATATTTGGTACTATTTAATATTTCAATATTAATGCAAATACATATTTTTTAATATTTAATTACATGTTTCTTTTTAATATACACTTAACTTAATTGTATTTATAGTTAATTGTTTTAGTAAGGGGAATAGGGAGAAGGATCCAAAGGTATAAGGATAAGGAAAATATTTTCTGGACATGAAAAGAAGTATTAGAAGCCTTGATAGAAACATTTGCAACAACATTTTCGGTCAGTTTCTTCTCACATTTCGTTGTCATAGAATAACTCACCATATTATATTACTTTACTCTTTATATATTTATAAACTCATTTTGTTTTCATCTCTACGTTTGTTTCCTCACTTTTGCGTGGACTGACTTTACAGTTTCACAATTCACATAAACGAGAAATGGAGATCTTAACCATATATAATAGATCAGAACACGCATGATGACCTTCTTTAGTTTCCAAAAAATCATAGTGGGATCTTTCTAAATTGCTAATAAATAATTAATAATAACCATTGTGATAATTATAGCAATAATGACACTTTGAAATATATACAAATTAATTCGTGAAATCCTAAGTTATTCTTTTAAGGCTAGCTAGATGCTTATAAGTAAGTCGATCTGATGATTTATTAATTCAAAATTCAATTAATCTTGTACGACTAATTTCTTGAAGATATGGTCATACATGTACGTGTGATACATTAATGCATTGATCAGACAAGTTCCAGAAAACAGAAATAAACAAGAAAAAATTTGCCATTGACAGCCAGGCTGCAACCTTTTCTGAGTTACAACTGAAAAAAGAAAAAGGTTCAGGTTCAGGTCTTCTCTCCCCTTCTGTCTCTCTCCCAAGTCACCATTAATTAATCTGACTCAAACATTCAGATATCAAAACAGAAAGAGAGAAATCAAATTTAATTAGAAAAAAAAAAACAAGAAACTTGGCTTGAGCGCTCTATTCCATTACTAAACTCGATTCGATTAATACTCAAATAAAACCCAAACACAATTTTAGAAGCTCAATTAAAATTCCAACAAGTATGAATAATACTAAATTCATCTCGACTTAGCTCGTTTACACCCCTATATGTCGAGGGTATTAATTTGGATGCATGGTGAATCAATTAAAGTGAAAAATAGCGAGAAACAAATAACAGAATTAAAAAAACATTATAGGGAGAAAAGGATAAATAAATACTGAAACTAAAGTTGTATTTACACAGAAGCAACTCATAAAAACGCCAACTCGTACTCACAATCAGAGATCAAAAATACTAAAAAACATAAGATTAAATAGGAAAGAAAAAAAAAACACTACATAAGAAAGACTTAAAAATCTTTTTTCATTCCCTCCCAGAAAGGGGGCGTTGAAAAATAAAAATAAAAATTAACAAGAAGGGGGCATGAGATTCAACCCTAAATCATCCTTATCCAAAACCAATCTGGTCTTGTTAATAGTCTCCACAGTAGAAGAAGAATTATTATTATACTCCGGGTGCAATCTTTTCTTAGTAGACAACGCCACACCAAACAGCTTAGTTCTGCCGTAATTTTGATCACTATTTGATGGGTTTTCAAGAATCGTCACACTGCTCTGTGAAGTCTTGCTCGGAGAAGACGAAGAGTTTATATTATTATTATTATTGAAACAACTCAAAAACCCATTACCTTGTTTGTTAGGGTTTTGCGGACCCATGTTATTTTGTGGGTACCCGATGAGCTGATTCAGAGGCTTCTGTAACATTGAGGCGCTGCCATTAATGGAGTTTCCCGGCGGAGAAGGGTGCGATGACGAGTTTGAAAGAAATAAAGAGGAATGGTAAGAATTGCTTGGAGTTACGGGTTTCACATGGTTCTGAACGAAATATATGATATCGTTGTATAGTTTTCTCATGTGGGCTAGTTCCGAGATTAGCATGTTGTTGTTTCTTCTGAGCCTTTCGTTGTCTTCTGAAAGAGCGGTTAATGAGGTGGTGGTGGTGGTGTAGCCGGTGCAGCCTCCGCCGGTGGCGGCGGCGGAGAGTGGCGGTGGGGAGTCGCACCAGGTGTTTGGGTTTTCGTCTGAATCGGGAGGGGAGATGCTGACTCGGCTTGGGTATGGGAAGAAACTTTGACCGGTGATTTGGTGGTGGTGGTTTAAGGCCACCTGCGGCTGAGCGGTTTTTCTCCGGTGGATCTCACACAGTAAGTGTTTTTCGCCTTTTTTGAAGAACTCATTCGCGAACTCCCATCTATCCGGCACAATCTTTCTGAAACCCTAAATCATCCCAACAAAAAAAACAAAAAATAAATCATAAATTTATTATTTCTGTATATATGCATGTTCTAGTGTGTGCAGTGTGTGAAAAAATTGGGGGAAAAAAATGAAAAAACTTACATAGGTGTTGAGCTGGCGGACAAAGCTGGAGAAATTATTGTGCTTGAAATAATTAGGGAGAAGATCACGAGCAAACTCCGGCGGCCGCCAAACGACAAAAGTGGTGTCGTCTTCACCCCAAGAAACTATGTGGTCGGTGGTGGGATCGTCTACGAGCTGGTATGTTTTCGTCAAAAATGGAGCTGGTACTGATTTGTGTGAGTCCAAAGATAACAATATGCCTTCACAGTTATCCAGCATCAAAGCCATGGAGTGTTTTTTTTTTTTTTTTGTCAGGTTATTGAAAATGAGGGTTTGGGGTTTTGAGGGGGTTTGGTTTGATGAGAGGGGATAAAGGTGGGATTTAATATATTTAGCAAGGAGACCTCGGGTATGTAGTGAGAGAGGAATATGTGTCTGTCTGTCTAGGACTGTGAAATAAGGGCCTTTCAAGACAAACCCGTGACAGTTTTTTTTTATTTTATTTATTTTATTAATTAGTACTATTTTTACTTTTTTTTTTGTTGGTACTGAATATTGAAACATTGGAGCGCACACACTGGGAAAAATCACGCAGAAGAGAGGGCTAGTGGTGGGGAAGTAAATGACGGTGGCACCCTTCATTCTGTTCCTTTATATTGTCCTTTTCTGGGAAAATAACCTTTTTTTGCTTCTTTTTTTGTTTGTCTTTCATCTTTTAAAACACTGATGATACTACTGCTGTTTTGCTAAGGACTATCTGCTTCATTGGCAGTGTTTTTGTAGACGTACTGGATAATTTTGTAGTATAGTATTTAATTTGGAGTTTTCCATGTATGGTTCGAATTTTCATATTAATCAAAATTAGACATTCTTAACTACTGATCATGATTCATCACTCATAATATTAATATATGATAAATGCGGAATTAAATGAAGCAATGTAAGCAAAATTAAATGCATGAATTGGATAGCTAGCGCTCTATAATTAATGGTTGATAACTAATAAAGATTTTCAAAATACGATAACCATCACAGAATTAAGACTTCCCGTTTCAACTTTCAGGAATGAAATTTCCTATTCTAGCTATGGAGGAGCTAGGACATGGTAATGGATCGAGTAAGTTAATACACGAATGTGAGATAGGCCCGATAGAAAACAAGAAAAATATAACATAAATTCTAACTATTTTTTAAAATAAAACAAATCTTACTAATATATTTAATAAAAAAGATGAGGGTCGAGGCATAGGTTGCCCCCCTAGCTCCATCAATGTATTCTGTTGTATCAACTTATTGTCATGCGTACAAGATAATTTATAATTGTATACGTTTTACTTATCTAGTCAAATAGAATAGAGAGTTAAAATAAGAAATTTGGTACACAACTTTCATATATATATATATATATATTTATCTTCCACTTCTTATTTCATTTTATCGAATAAATGCACATGTACAAAATGATGTCATGATACACATATTATTCGTCATAGACAGAATATAAAAAAAAAAAAAAGTTGAATATGAGATGTGGACTCATCATCCCGTGCTACCCAAGGGGCAATTTAGTCATTAGAGCAACATATTCACTTCTTTCCAAGATTGCAATTTATAATTTATTACATTATAGGGATACTTAAATAAAGAAATGTGGAAGATGAAGAAGAAGGTGGTGGTATCAGTATCACTTCACGTCAAACGAGTGTCTTCTTTATGTTTTTGTAGGTTTCCCTTTGTTGTTTAATGGCTACAAAACCCCAAATACACACAAAAACACACACACACGCACTATCTCTCTCACATACGCACGCATTTTCGGATCCCCATCATTTTCTACTCTTACTACTGCTTCCTTTTGCAGATCTGTATTAAGGAAAAGCCACACTTCGAATTACGTGATGGGATTTAAAGCCTGTTTGGATGACGACATTTTTTCCTTTCTTCTTCTTCTCTTCTTCTTCTACACTTGAATAATATTCCAAACTTCAATATAAGACATCACGCAAATAGACATATATACTCTCTGCTCACTCTTAGCCTTTCCTTCTGCCTTCTGTTTTTTTTCCTGACCAAACTACGCACACTCATCACTTTGAACTATTTACCATTGGAGCTATATATTTCTTTGACCCTGCAAAATTTGGCTTCGGTTTTGGTGACGTGGCTCAGGTGTTTGAATTATTGGCCTATAAAGTTTCCATGAATATCTCCAATAATCCAACACCTTTTTCTTTCCTTATATTCATAAAGGTCCAACAAAATAAAAAATATTAAAAAATCCTCTTCATAATAATGATAATTAATAATATAAATATAGGGTAAATAATTTCTTTGGTTGTGTAACTAGGACTATTTTGAGATTTTAATCGTTTAAATAATCACATTAAAATTTTTAGTCTGATAGCTTTTAAAACTTGGTCATTTATTCTGATTCTGACCGAAATTATGTAATTTTATCAGAAATTGCTGACTATGACTGATTGACTGTCAAACGCAAACATGTTAAAATTAATTGGAGATTTTGATGATTTGACACAAAAAATTTCAACAAAACATCAAAATTCTCAAATTTTGTGTTAACTTTAATTTTGATTTTTTGGCGTGTCGACTTTTACGTCAAAATTCCTAAATTTCTTGTATACATTAGTACACCAGTCCTAGTTAACAACTATATATATATGGTAAAATTACAGAACTTCGGTGAAAATTGGACTAAATATCCAATATTTTTTAAAGATATTGACTAAAAATAAAAGGTGGACTGCTTAGAGGACTAAATCTCCAAGTAGTCCAAGTTACAAGGAAAAAAAAAACTATTTTTGCGATAAAATAATACTCATAATAATGAAAATTAGAACCTCTTTTTCTTTCTTTTCCCTTTTCCTTTCTAGACCGAGGAAAGCCATTTTTTAACAGTTAAAATCCGCAAGCTGCATTAATTAGCCCTTGCTTTAACTTTATCAGAATTTTAGAATTATGCATGAAAATCTGAGAATTTAAATGGTTACCTTTTTTTTACCACTACTACTAGGTGGCATAAAAAGTAAAAGACATTGATTCATGGATCATAAAGGAAAACAATAGGAAAATGATGAGTAATAATTTCACCAAGATACCCAACTGATTATTTTGATCATGGCTTTGATACTCATTATAGAGGGGGAAAGTTAGATCTGTTTTAGTTCCCCACGCTTATGATTATTTTCATCTTTTTAAAATTTTGTGGCTGTTCTCCATATTCATCTAATCCTATGTTGCCCAATTAGTGGGACTATCCTATAAACTTTCTTGAACTTGCCGTTATATGTCTTCCCTAGCAAGCCAAATTTTCCATCTACCTACCTACCTACTTTGCTCTGGCGTCATATATAAGTTTCCCTCACTTATATTTATTTATATTGAATTGGATATACAGAAGTACCATTTTAGATATAATCTTTATCAACAACCACATTACCAATTTGAACTAAAATTGACACGGAATGGGATAATTGGAAGACAATTTTTGCAACCCCAGGGGTTGCAATTGCACTTGCAACCCCGAGGTCTCAAGTACTATTATTGACAAATATGGAGTGTTGGGATTGAGTTTGTCCCTTCTCTCCTAGAGATTAGGACCATTCCTTTGAATGACGGATATCCATAGTACGAAAGAAGTGTGGGGTCTGTGTCTCCACTTGGTATGGATACTCTGTGTCGACAAGAAAAAGAAAAGGAAGACAATCTTCATAAGAACTAAAACTTTATTGCTAATGCTTAAAGGAAATTGTTCAACCTTCAAAAAAAACCTCAACAAATTTGAAATTAAAAAGTAAACAAAACTTAAATATTTTTCCTTCTTAGTTTGGTTCTGAGCAGCCTAATATTCATCATCAACTCGTTCTATACCACTAGAAGTGGGAGAAGAAATGGCCACATTGTTAGGAGAAAAAAATACATATTGCTCTTAAAGTATTGTACTGAATATATGTGTTGATAAAAATAAAAATACGTGTACTAATATTCGTATTCACTAATTGTCGCGTGAATTTAATTAATTGAGAAATAACTATTGGAATTTGGTCTTGAGAAATGAGTGTTGACCCAATTTTGACCAAATAATTAAGTGGTTTCCATTAGTGTAAATGGAATTAAATTATTTGTAAAAAATTCTACTAAGAGAGTAGATGAGAATAGCATTTGGAATTTCTCAAAACCGATTCCGGGTGAATGAGAAATTAATGCTAGAATTTAGCCACTTAATACAAATAAATGGTATGCAAAATGGAAAATGTGGGGAAGGGGAAATGCTCCATCCCACATAGAAAAAGGATGAAAAGTTTGCACACTTTATATATTCCAAGTTGGACTTATGGGTTTGAGCCCTTGGGGGCACCCAAGTTTTTAAAGGAGTGAGGACCTACATGCTTGTGGGTTTCGTTCAAAGCACACACGCGCGGTGCCGCCGCCCGCCGGTTGGGTCGGCCCGGTTCTGGGTCGTGGGCTTGGGCTAATTTTTGTAATTAATTAAACGGATTTAATTAATTTTTGTAATTAATTAATAGATTTCAACCTGGGAAGAGGTTCGCACGGCCCGTGCGTCGGGTCGTGCGTCCTGCCGTACATGTGCGAACCAGCGCACGGCCCGTGCATCAGGTCATGCGCCGATGAACAAGTGTGTCTGTTCAGTCCAAATATGTCTTTTCGAGCCTAAAGACGCGATTTTCCGTACGGGCACTTGCTTGCCAATATTACAGAAGCCCCTGCAGATTGAAACACACGAAATTCATAAATCACAAGCCTAAAAATCGGTCATTTGCATAATCGAGCATATTGACATACTTCCTCCTTCTTAGCTTGAAAGTCAGAAACACTCCTTGTTCGTTTGTGATTCTGGTTTTTTGCAAGTGCTGCTAAACCGAAACTGTAAAGTCATTGTATCTTAGAGACGAGCACCGGAACCGTAAGCACTTTGTATACGGGGCGTATTTCGTCTTGCGGAGACTGAATATAATTCAGGCCTCGACTTAACCATACCTGCAAACTCCAGCCATTTTCTTCCTAGACAGAAACCATACCTTACATATTTTTCCTAACAATAACATAGGGGAGGGGTGACATTTTCCGATTATCGTACTTTTGGAGCTAGAGAAGCAATTCATTTGATTGAAGGACTTCACACAGTTATGGTGTAAATTGCAATTTCATTTGATCCAATCCAGAAACATTAAAAAAATGAAGGTAGTGACATATTGAAACTTGCGAGAAACAGCTAGCAGTGTCAGCTTCAAGTCCCGATATTAAGTTCCAAACAGCAAATGTTTTCTTAAATTCCGAGAAGAGCGTAAAAAAGATTTCTAAAATCTTCTTCTTCCTATATCTTCCTCTCTTGAATTTTCAATTTTTTCTCCAGCAAAATTTACACACAGAAACACACATGATTATTTTTTCTCTCTGACTTCTGCACATTTTCAGCGGCTGACATGGAGACACAGGACCCTCCCAATTTTTTTTTTTTTTATTTTTAGGAAGGGTTAATTAATTGTGGCATTCTCGTGATAGTTGGTTTGGATTTTTGCTTATCCACGCAACTATTTATTCCCACGGTTGTATTCATGTTACATAAGGGGAATATCTCACATGTTTGCATCGATCTAGAGGTACCTTATATCTCTTAATTTTGACTTCTTTCAAACGGGTCGATATAATTTGTCTCTTGGACTCACTTTTTGTCCCACGGAAAATTCTACAATCCATTCGATTTTGACGTTTAAATTATTGGATTCTTTGGTCGGTATTTTAACAGAAATATTATAGTTCGCGGGCAGGAAAATGTAGCTGACGATAAGGAGTCATTATGAATATTTTAGAATGATTTGATGAAATGTTTGAGTTTTTTTTGTTTTGTTTTTTATTTTCATTATCAACTGTTTATTTCATATTCGTTTCTCTTTTACAAATTGAATAGACTTATTTCATATTTGTTGCTCTTTTACAAATTGCACTCAAAAAAGAAGCATATTTGTAAGGAAAATACAAACATAATGTCGGTGTACTGTGTTTGTAACACTCTAATTGACTAACTCTTTGTAACACTCTAAATTAGAGTGTTGCAAACACTCCTTTTATAAAAGAATATTTGTAATTTAGAAAGATAACTCGACTTTTTGCTAAATTTATAGGCAGGGACGGATCTACGTGGAAATTTTGGGGTTTACTTGTACCCCCAATTTATAAAACCCCAACAATAATCTTTAGTTAAAAATATTAATAATATTACTTTTTTACCCCCAATTTATAGAACCCCAACAATAATCTTTAGTTAAAAAAATAAATAATAATACTTTTTTACCCCAATTTATATAGAAATAATTAAAAAAATCCAAACAATACAACACAAATCCCTTCAATAAAATTTAAATAATTAAAAATTGACTTAACAAAATAATAAGTAAAATACATGGCAAAATATGCAAAAAATAAAAATATCCCAAAAAAACAAATCTAATAAAATAATAATATAACCAAAACTATGTTTTGTTCTCTCGCATTTTCTTAATTACTCTAGTTAGTTCTTTTATATGGGCTAAAAAATAGTTCTTTTATATATGAGTATCAGTTTTCATGTATTGTTACACGTACGGGTGTCAATTTAGGTTGGGTCAAGGTTCGTGGATCAGAATATGTCAACTCGGACTTGACCCGTTTAATTATTCGTGTCAAAATTTTGAACTCGGACCGACTTGTTTATTTCATAGGTAACTCATACCCGACCTATTTAACCATGTAACACAATTTTTTTATTGTCTGAGAATAAAAAAAAAATATATAGCGTACAAATTGAATTTATATAAATCAGAAATATCAAAAGGTTACAATCTCTATGTTAGATAAATGTTTTTATCGTAATTTTTGATGATTTTATTTTACTAAGTTTTTCACCAAAACAATGTCCCTAAATGTTGTCCAAATACTCCTAATCGATTTAAATTATTTTTACTAATTTTTCGGTGTATTTCTTGAAATTTATTTTTGACAAAAATTGGACAACACTTCTATTTCGTGGTCAATCGGTCGCCCTAGAGGACAACATGTGCCTGCAAGTTTGATTTCTGTAACAGAAAAGAGACGAAAAAATTTTCACTGAAGGTCGACCGGTCAACCTAGACGTCGACCGGTACCTGAGTTGAACTAAAAATGAAACAAACTCTCTGTCTCACAAAAATAAAGGGTTGGACTGGTTCAACAAGGGGTCGACCGGTCGAACCCCTTGGACCGGTCCACCTAGCCAATTTTCAAGAACATTTCGAATTTTTATATTAGAGGTCGCTCGGACGACCTAAGGTTTAATCAGCAAACTATTCGTTGCACAACAGAAAACTTTTCATGATTTTAAGGTATTGATTTCTAACAGCTATAATCTCTATTTGATTTGCAATGTTTTACAGATTTCAATCTCCAATGAGGAGCCTATGTCTGAAAATCAAATCCAAGACATCTCCTATAAATAGATAAATGATTGAAGCAACAAGAGATAACAACACAAGCAATACAAATACCTTCTTCTTCTTCACTTTCATATTCTTCTTGTGTTTAGCCAAAGTCTTTCACTTGCACATGTTGAGTACTAGGCTTGATTCTTGATTACACTTACACTTCAATGTTGTATACTTCATTTGAGTTGTAATCTTAAATTATTTTCAATCATCCAAAACAAGACATCCTTGTTAAGTGTTCTTGTGGTAAAAGCAAACTTGGGTGATTTTAGGTGTTGAAGAGTGTGGTACTATTTATTGGTGTAAGAATATTGTGGTAATCTTCATAGGTGGTGTTGTAAGAAAAGTGAGGTGATCTTCAAGGTAAAAGTTATAATAGTTTTGTATCTATTAATAAATCTTTTTTTCTTTTTTGACATCCACTTGCATATACCGGGGTGGTAGAAGATTAGGCCCTAGGTGGGTTGAGTCTCTATAAATCTTCGAGTGTTGTTTACTTTCCCGCACTTTTGTTTGTGTTATCATTTCTACATTCGAAAAAGAGGGTGAAAATCAGCATAATCTATTCACCCTCCCTCTAGATTATCGTAGCCACTTGGACTAATAAGTGGTATCAAAGTCAAACTCTTTGGCAAGCTCGTTCTTCATTGCGAGTAAAGAGAAAGATCCATGGCTACGAACGAAAGCTACCTCACCACTGGCGCGTCCACCAACAAGCCACCGCTATTCGACGCTAATAGCTATGCCTTTTGGAAAGACCGAATGGAGTGCTTTCTACAAGAGTGCGAGTTTGATATATGGAATGCGGTTATTGAAAGGATAGCCCAACCAACCAAGAAATTGGAGGATGGCACATCGGTCCTCAAGAGCTTTAAGGAATTTGACGATAATGATAAGAAGTCATTTTCTCTAAACGGTAAGGCATTAAATATTTTACATAGCTCTCTTACCACCACCGAGTATAATCGTATTAGAGGCATGAGGTCCGCACATGAAGTTTGGAAAAAAATGGAAACTATATATGAGGGTACAAAGAAAGTTAAATAAGCAAGAAAAATCATGCTTGTTAAAGACGTTGAAAACTTCATTATGCTTGATGGTGAAAATATTTCAAAAATGGTGGAAAGGCTTGACAACATAGTCAATCCTCTTGTGTCACTTTGGAAAGTCATATTCGAAGAGGACAAGATAACTAAGGTTTTAAATGCTCTTCCTGGTTCATGGTCCGAAAAGGTGACAACAATCACGGAAGCTCAAAATCTCGAAACTCTCAAGTTTGGCGAGCTTATTAGAAACTTCTCATCTACGAAGACTATCTTAAAGAGATGAAAAATTTCAAAACCATCCACCTCTCAATCGGGTATGCAAATTATTCCTAAAGGCGTAGCATCTTCTTCTAATAATTCATATTATGCTAGGATGAAGATGATGAGGAGACGACCGCCCTTGTCCGGAAATTTGCCAAATTTGTAAATAAAATAAGACAAGAAAGTCGAGAGACAACTCGTGTTTCAAATGAGGGAAACTCGGGCACTACATAACCGATTGCCCAAAATTAGCGGAGGATGAGCAAAAGAATAAAAAGCCTTTTCCCAAGAAGAAAGCTCTAAATATGAAAGCAAAAAGCCATAGACGATGAAAACAATGAGGTACGCTCTAATTCTTCATATTCTTCTTTAGTTGATGAATTACAATGTGATTATGATGAGTTGCAAAATGAATTTAGAGACATGACTTGCAAGTACAAACTTTTGAAAAATGAGTATAAAGAGCTCAAATTGGAAAGAGAAAAACTATTTACTTCTTATGAATCTCTTGATCATGCTCATGCTATTACTCTTGTTCAAATGCATAGTCTTGATTGCGAAAAATAAATGCTCACAAAAGAGATTGAAAATTTGAAAAAGGATGTGCAACGTTTTAATTTAAGTACGGATAAAGTTACAAAAATCCTTGGTGCACAAAGAAGTGAGCATACAAAGCTAGGACTTGGTTACAAACCTTTTCAAAATGTTTTTAAGAAAAATGACCAAGGTCCGACTTTCATACGTGCTAGTAGTCCAAACATTATTACTTGCTTTTATTGTGGTAAAAATGGACACTACGCTAATGACTGTAAATTGAAAAATAGCTTTAGTCATTTTTGGAGACCCAAAGGTCTCAAAACTAACCCCATGGACCCCAAAATTATAGGGTACCTAAAAAAGATTTATATGTAGGTGATAGTAGTCGGCACTAGAACATTCGCCGTCCAATAAGACCACGTTCCGATATGCCATTGACCTGAGAACCTGCAAAACCACAATTAGAAGGGGGCCAGAAGGGTTTTCCATTGTACCCACTCCGACGCTCAAGTCAGTGTCGCTCTAGAGAGAGAATATATGAAATACGACAATATATTGAAAGTGTATTGAAAGTCTAACCGCGGCGTACCTTGTTTGTGCCATATTTATAGGTTTGGCAATTAGGGTTACATAAGCATCAAGCCATACTAAAACCCTAATTAACACGCAGGCCTAGGTTAATCACCCGTATTGGATCGTAAGCCTATCAAGCCTAAGAGATCGGTAGGCCCTTAAGTTGGCCCATTCGAGGGTACAACCCAATAGGTCGGTAGGCCCTTAAGTTGTCTCACTCGAGGGTCCAACCCAATAGGTCGGCAGGCCCTTAAGTTGGTTCATTCGAGGGTTCAACCCAATAGGTCGGTAAGCCCTTAAGTTGGCCCATTCAAGGGTCCAACCCAATAGGTCGGCCGGCCCTCAAGTTGGCCCATTCGAGGGTCCAACCCAATAGGTCCGTAGGCCCTTAAGTTGGCCCATTCGAGGGTCCAACCCAATAGGTCGGCAGGCCCTTAAGTTAGCCCATTCAAGGGTCCAACCCAATAGGTCGGTAGGCCCTTAAGTTGACCCATTCGAGGGTCCAACCCAATAGATCGGCCTATTGGGCACAGAGCTCGAGCCTTTACCTCCAGAGGTCGGTCCAGCCCTAAGAGATCGACCCATATAGACAGGTTGGTCTAAATAGGCCCCATCAATCAGACCCCCAAATTATGTCCCAAAGTACTTCGCCTACTTCGGACATAATTGTCTTATTATAGTCTCGACCGACCTCTGAACTTCTCATATATTTTGACATCCCCTCGTAATTACTTATTTTCCCGATCTGGAACTAGGACCTCAAAGTTTCCAAAATTTGTCTGTCCCGATCTGAAGTGGGACTTTTATCCTCCAAAATTTGTCTAGACCGATCTTAAATTGGGGTTTCATACCCTTCAAAATATGACTGGGCCAATCTTAAATTAGTGTTTCAAACCCTTCAAAATATGGTTAGACCGATCTAAATTAGGGTTTTCCACCCTGACTCATATCCCGCCTATTTATGTTAAGGACATCCCATCATCTGACAAGACGTCCTTTCACCTTCCCGAGGTTGCACCAAAATCGTTGGATGCGATTCAAATCAATGCCCTTGATCATCTTCCCATTTGGTTGATCTCTATAAGAGGAGAACCAAAATAGGGGGGCATTTCACTCCTCTCACATCTCTCTCTTCTTCTTAAAGGCAATTGGCGAGCTCTCCGGTGGTGCTTTTCCCTATCTTCTCTTTTTCGTTCTCTCTTCCCTAGGTACTCTCATATTCCCTTTCCTTTGTTTAATTTTTCCTTCTTTTTTTTTTTAAATAATCATCCACCCATTCCGATCCCTATCTCACCGACTTAGCTAGATGGTCAGACGAGATAGATACTGCCCAAATTCGAGAAGATCCTCCCGATCTTCTTGATCCCAAGGCTACAGAATCAGATTCCTCTCTCGAGGGAAGCCGATCTCCCATAGAAATTAGGCAACCTAACCCATTAGCTCCTCCCGAAGTAGATCATAGCTTTTCCCAATCAGTTATCACAGCTGAGTCTCTCTTTAGCATTCGCATAAATGCAAGAATTCCCCAAGGCTTCAAATTAATGCTCCCGAGCTACCTAGATACGCATTACCGACCTCCTTTTGGAGGTCTTGCCTTCTTCGCAGGTCAATTAGATGGTGGCCTTAGGCTTCCCATGCACACCTTTTTTTCTTATGTCTCATCCATGTACAATATCCCCCTTAACTAATTCACCCCCAATTCTTTTAGAATTATCTCGGGCTTTTCTAATAATTAATAAATTCTTATCTATAGATCCTTCTACCGAGCTCTTTTTTACTCTTTTTCAAATCAAGTCCTCTTCTCCAAAGGGCATATTTTACATTACTGCTTGCAATGAAACAAACTTTTTAGGGAAGTACCCGACCTCCAATAAGTTCTGGAAGGATCAGTATTTCTTTATAATCCCTCCCGAGCCTGGGTCTTTCCCTTATAAGTCGGTCTGGTCTCTTCCTCCCAAACAGAAACATGAACCCAAGAAGCGCTCTCCCGAGCTGCAAGACCTTGTCCAAAAACTAACTGCCATTAAGTACAACCTCTCTTAGATCATCATTCCCTCCCTTCTTTCCTATTCGGGCGTTAGCTCCGAGGCTATTCCTTTACCGCAAGACATCGATATTCCTCATTCCTTCTCAACTCTTAGATTTCATACTTATCTTCTAAACTTGTTTCGTTTATTGTTACAGGCATAATGCTATCCCAAGCTGTTGCTCAGAAGGCTGAGGCCCGCAAGAAGGTGAGTTCTTTGGCTTGGGTCTTTTCTTCCCAGACAGGCGAGGCAATCGTAGGTCTCCCCGCAGCCAGATCCTGATCTCCTCATACCACTCGGCCCTCCTCTGCCAAAAATATTTTGGTTGAACTGGCGGATCCCGGCAGCCGACCTGTTCTCCTTGCTTCGCGATGGGGATATTCTGATATCGAGCTCCCCTCCTTCCAAGAGAACTCAAGTGGCAACCAGCTCTCCCGATGTGAATTGATTCGGAGTCCCATTGACACTCCGAACCAGACTTTTTTTACCAGCAACTATATCCTGAAAAATAAAGATGACCTGCAAGCAGCTAAGTATATTCAAGGCCATTGCCCCTACCCCGACCAAGCTATTCTGGATAAACTCTTGGGGCCTGAGCTGGTGAATTTGTTCTGCGATGACAGGCCCGAGTGGGCTTTGCTGATCCTACCCTAGTGAAGGAGCTTGAGGCTCTCAAAAAAGGATAATAAGAGAATGAAAGCTCTGGAGGCCAAACTGCAAGACAACGTTTGCGAGCTCAAAGACAAGCTTCTCGGTCTTGAACGATATGTCACCAACTCTGAGTCAACATTCAGAGAGTTGGACCAAGAGAATGCTACTCTCAAAGTCGAGCTGAAAGATGGGCTGGTACAAGCTCGGGAAGAAGGGATTGAGATCGGCCAACGCGATTTTCTCAAGTCTGATAATGGTCGAGCTCTGGTCAGCCATATACGGAAGAAGGTCAAGAAGTGTTTCTTGAGCTCCGAGGAATTCATTGATATCCTATCATCGAGAGTGATCTAACAGTATGAGTTCACCTTTGATCAGGCCGAGCTCCAACTCCGGGGGAAAGGGGTATCTGAGCCCCTAGATCGGGATGGGCCCCGAACTCTAATGCAAGATCCCGAGGGCTTTGTTTTTCCTAAGGTTGCTAATGAAGTCAACCTTTCATTCAATGAGGCCTTCATCAATGCCTTAAGTGATACGACTTGGATAACCGATCTCCATGTCGCTGCTGACCAGGCAGCTGCGGACCGAGCTATTACTTCCAAGACTTCAGAAAACCTTCCTCATGCTCTTAATCCCGAGCTACCCTCCACTCATGGGGCTAATCCTTCTACTGCAACAACCGAGCTGCCTTCTAGCAATGACCCCGATCTCAACGTTCAAGATTATGCTTCAGAAGATCTCATTCTGTGATAGCTTTAATGTTTGTCCCGATCTGGGATTTTTTCGTGATTTCAGTATCTTATCAACAAGCTTTTATTTTCTGAAGTAGCTTTTGTATTTATCCCGACGTGGGGTTCTTTTGTACTTTTCGAATCACATCAATGCAAGTTTACTTTTGATTGCCGCGTATTAATGCAGTTCGTAATATTTATCATGCTCAAGGTGTTTGGAGTTCGACTCAAGGCGAACTCCAAACACTTCCCATTTTTTCATCATTTTCGGAGGACAAGTTGATCAAGCTCAAGCTTGGCCTGCCTCTGGGCTATCATGCCCGAAGTGTTTTGAGGGTTGGCTTGAGCCGAACTCCAAACACTTCTCATTTTTTCATCATTTTTGGAGGACAAGTTGATCAAGCTCGAGCTTTACCTGTCTCTAGGCTATCGTGCCCGAAGTGTTTGGAGGGTTGGCTCGAGCCGAACTCCAAACACTTGCTCCTTTTTTCATCATTTTTGGAGGATAAGTTGATCAAGCTCAAGCTCGACTTGCCTCTGGGCTACCTTGTCTGAGGTGTTTGGAGGGTTGGCTCGAGCCGAACTCCAAACACTTCTCATTTTTTCATCATTTTTAGAGGACAAGTTGAACAAGCTCGAGCTTGATTTGCCTCTGGAATATTTTTATCGTAATTTTGATGATTTTCTTTAACTGAATTTTTCACCAAAACAATGTCCCTAAATATTGTTCAAATACTCCTAATCAATTTAATTATTTTACTAACTTTTTGGAGTATTTCTTGAAGTTTATTTTTGACAAAAATTGAACAACACTTATGTTTCATGGTCAACTGGTAGCCCTAGAGGGCAATCCGTGCCTGAACGTTTGATTTCTGAAATAGAAAAGAGACGAGAGAATTTCCACGGAAGGTCGACCGATCGACCTAGACGTCGACCGGTGCATGGTTGAACTAAAACTCTCCGTCTCACAAAAATGAAAGAATGGACCAGTTCAACAAGGGGCTGACCAATCGAAACCCTGGTCGACCGGTCCACCTAGCCAATTATCCAGAACATTTTGAATTTTTATGTTAGAGGTCGACCGATCGACCTAAGGTTTTATCAGCAAACTATCCGTTGCACAGTAGACAACTTTTCATAATTTTAAGGGATTGATTTCTAACAACTATAATCTCTATTTAATTTGCAATTTTTATAGATTTCAATCTCCGAGGAAGAGCCTATATCTGAAAATCAAATCCAAGACCTCTCCTATAAATAGATGAAGGATTGAAGCAACAAGAGATAACAACACAAGCAATACAAATACAAGCAAACTTCTTGTTCTTCACTTTCATATTCTTGTTGTGTTTAGCCTAAGTCTTTCACTTGCACATCTTGAGTACTAGACTTGATTCTTGATTACACTTATACTTCAAAGTTGTATACTTCATTTGAGTTGTAATCTTGAATTGTTTTCAATCATCCAATACAAGACATCATTATTAAGTGTTCTTGTGGTAAGAGCACACTTGGATGATTTTAAGTGTTGAAAAGTGTGGTTCTCTTCATTGGTGTAAGAAGACTATGGTAATCTTCATAGGTGGTATTGTAAGAATAGTGAGGTGCTCTTCAAGGTAAAGATTGTAATAGTTTGGTATTTATTAATAATTGTTTTTCCTTTTTCGAAATCCACTTCGGATATACCGGGGTGGTAGAGGATTAGGCCCTATGTGGGTTGAACCTCTATAAATCATCGAGTGTTGTTTACTTTCCCGTACTTTCATTTGTGTTATCATTTCTACATTCGAAAAAAAGGACAAAAATCGAAAAACTGGCATAATCTATTCACCCCCCTCTAGATTATCGTAGCCACTTGGACTAACACTCTAGAAATCCTCTGATTCTTTTCTTCAAAAATATAATATCTGAAAATTGAGAATTTGAGATGAACTCTTCAACTTGATCTTCTCCAAACTTGAACTTGGATTTTAATAACGTTAATCTGAGGGCTTGACAGCTTAATCTCAATCAAACGTGATATATTTGACGATATTAGACTTGGATATGAGAACTTCTTAGTGGATTTGACTATTTGATATTCCTCCAAGATAGATTTGACTTTAATAACGTTAACTCGAGGGCTTGAAAGCTTATTCCCGAATCAAATATCGTGATTTGAGCAGACTCCGCGATGAATGCCTTGAATTTCGCCTTGATCAACACCGTGGATCTCCTTGAGTTTGTTCTTCTTGACTTGAGAGAATTTCTTCCACCGCCTTTCATGCTTGGATTTATTCTCTTTTAATTCCTTGAGAATGAACCCTATTTATACTTGTAGGGGAGGTGACTTTGGATAACTCATATAGTGAAGACTTCGATTTGATTGGTCCTTCGAGATTTAACATTATCTCTTTAATCGCAAATTATGATAATTATTAAAAGAGACAATAATTTATCAAGATAATTCTTGATCAATAAGAATTTTGATATTTGACGATCCTTAATTGACCAATCAAATATATATGAAAATATCAATAAATTAACTATTTAATTTAGGAATTAATTAAATTTAATTAAATTTCCAAATATAAATTGAAAAAATAAAACTCATATTTAATATAGAATTTCATGCATGTCACCATTTCATTGGTGAAAATTTAATTTGTCTACAAACTCATTTAATAAAATTATTTTTATGTATATTTAATAGTTCCAACTCAATAAATTTTATTTTTTAAAATCAACTACAATCACACTCTAATCAATCAGCAAAAGTACCACAATCACAACATACAAAAATAAATAACATAATTATATAAATAACATAACATACTAATTATATTTTGAGGACAAAAGACAATAAAAATATGCAAAATAATAACAACATACATAATTAAGGAGGTTTTAGCATTTAAATTTTAAATATATGCCTATTTTTTTGTTTTTTTTTCTTACAATTAATTATTTTTATTTATTTTACTTTTAGCTTCACAAACAGGTTGAATGGGCCATAACATGGTGACTTGAACCCGGCCTATTTAATTGGTGGATTATTTGAGTTTGACCCAATTTTGAGCCGGAACCATACCCATTAATTGTGTGTTAGGTTCATGTTGAGTCTGAAATTGACACCCCTAGTTACACGATTAGCTTTTGCAAAATTTTAAACAATGTTTTGTTGTATGACTTTAATTTTTAAACAGTAGTTATATGTATTTTTTTAAATATTTATCGTCCCTCATTTTCAAAATCCTGGATGTCTTTGCTTAGAGGCAATTTTTATTATATTCCAAAGCAAGCTTTAGAAGGCAAGTAAATGTACAACATTAATATTGTTTATTGCGACTGTCTCAAATCCAAATTTTGTCATGTAATTACAAATAGACTTCCGATTGGATTAACCAAAAAGTCGGTAAGTCAATTTTTGTAACATGCAAAGGACAAAATCTTCTGTTTCAATATCATATTCCACTTCTTTATCCATTATACTAAAAGAGAAAACAAAATTGACAAATGTCATCACCTCATAAATCTTGGACACATGTCAACTTCTCATTCTCTCAATTCCACATGACGGCTTTACATTTATCCATATGTCAACTTTATCTATAAATTTAAAAGATAACAAATAACCAAAATTAAGGATTCTATTTGCACTATTTTTTAAATTTGTTATCTTTAAAATTATTATATTATATTATATGTATCAAAAAATCAAGAAAGAAAAAAAAAATAGACAAGTAATTGTCATGTATTTCTTTCTTCTATTTTCCCGATACCGCAAAGGCTCTATTAGTTCTTAATCTATAATTTTTGTCTAATATTTCTTCTTTGAATTAATAATTGAATGTCATCCCACTTGTTCGATTTTAAACTTGATTTGAGTCCAATTTATAATGGGCTTGGAAGAATAGTTTTGAGATAAAAGGAAAAAAGAGCCCAAGCCCAAATGGCTCAAGATCTAGAATCTATCTAGAAAAGTCTTATGGAAATATCCTAGATATTATTGGTAAGAAAGCTTGTAGAATATTCTAGGAAATTAGATATTTTGGAGGATGATTCTAGTAGATGAATTATAGTCATTAGATCAAATAAATCCTAGCCATTGGTTAGAAAGTTGTACTAGTATAAATAGGGGTGTCTTGGTCATTTTGTAACAAGCAAAATTTGAGAAGAATCAATACAAGCAAATATTTCTCCACCAAAAACTCTCTTACATTTCTTAGCATAAATAACATCCTCCTCCTACAAAGAGAAATTAATCCCTCTTCCAACTTCCAATTTCTAAATAACCCATTTTTCTTCTAAACTTGAGATAACCGTCCTCCAACAAAGTGGTATCAGAGCCACAAGATCATTTGTGGTTTACATAAAAATATGGCAAACAGTGTGTCTTCCTTTCAAGACCCTATGCTCAACACAAGCAACTATGATAATTGGAGTATCAAGATGAAGGCCCTTTTGGGTGCACATGAAGTTTGGGATATTGTAGAAAAAGGATATGTCGAGCCACAAGACGAGACTACACTATCCCAAACTCAAAAGGATAATTTAAAAGATTCAAGAAAAAGAGACAAGAAAGCTCTCTATCTCATCTACCAAGCTTTGGATGATGATGGTTTCGAAAAGATCTCAAGTGCAACTACCGCCAAGGATGCATAGGAGAAGCTTCAAACGTCTCACAAAGGAGCTGAGCAAGTAAAGAAGGTACGTCTCCAAACATTAAGAGGTGAATTTGAAGCTTTACATATGAAAGAGTCCGAATCTATTTCCGACTATTTTTCAAGAGTTTTAGCGGTTTCTAATCAAATGAAAAGAATGGTGAAAAGTTAAGTGATGTGAGAATTATGTAAAAGATACTCCGTTCTTTAAGTCCTAAATTTGAGCATATTGTCGTAATAATTGAGGAAACAAAAAATTTGGAGGAGATGACTATTGATCAATTATTGGGGTCATTACAAGCATATGAAGAAAAACATAAAAAGAAGCAAGATATTGTAGAACAACTTTTTAAAATGCAAGTGAAGGATAAAGAAAAAAGCATGAGCAATGAACGCGGTCAACATGGAAGAGGTCGTTTTCAAGGACGAGGTCGTGGTCGTGGACGTGCACGAGGAGGTTTCAATAACAATGAAGATAGAAGAGAATTCCCAACCGATGGACGTGGGAGGAGCAATCCAAGAACGAGGTACAAAAAATCACAAACAAAGTGTTATAATTGTCAAAAATTTGGACATTATGCTTCCGAGTGTAGAGCTCCCAAAACCAAGGTTGAAGAAAAGACTCACTATGTGGAAAATAAAAATGAAGAAGATGTCAATTTGTTACTAGCATACAAAGGTGGTGATGGAAGACAAGACAACATTTGGTATCTCGATACTGGTGCAAGCAACCATATATGTGGAAGAAGAAGCATGTTTGTGGAGCTTGATGAATCGATGAGTGGCAATGTTTCTTTTAGAGATGAGTCTAATGTCCAGGTCAAAGGAAAAGGTAAAATTCTAATCCGCTTGAAGAATGGAAGTCATCAATTTATTCCTAATGTCTATTACGTTCCAAATATGAAAAGGAATATCTTAAGTTTGGGACAACTCTTAGAGAAAGGCTATGACATTCACATGAAAGATCGTAGTCTTTCTATAAGAGATGATAGAAATAATATAATCATTAAAGTGACAATATCTAGAAATAGAATGTTCTTATTAAATATCTAGAATGATGTAGCAAAATATCTCAAAGCTTGCTACAAAGATACATCTTGGCTTTGGCATCTACGATTTGGGCACTTAAATTTTGGCGGATTAGAATAACTATCAAAGAAAGAGATGGTAAGAGGATTACCTTCCATCAATCATCCCGATCAACTATGCGAAGGATGTCTATTGGGAAAACAATTCTGAAAGAGTTTTCCAAAGGAATCAAGCTCGAGATCACAGAAGCCCCTGGAGCTGATACACACTGATGTTTGTGGACCAATCAAGCCAAGCTCTCTCGGTAAAAATAATTATTTCCTCCTCTTTATTGATGATTTCTCTAGAAAGACTTGGGTATATTTTTTGAAACAGAAGTCTGAAGTGTTCGAAGCATTCAATAAGTTCAAAGCTACGGTGGAAAATGAAAGTGGATGCAAAATCAAGGTAATGCGATCAAATCGTGGAGGAGAATTCACATCTAAGGAGCTCCAAGAATTTTGCGAAGCAAATGGAATCCGGCGTCCCTTGACAGTCCCAAGATCCCCCCAGCAAAATGGCGTAGCTGAGAGAAAGAATAGAACAATTCTTGAAATGGCAAGGTGCATGCTCAAAAGCAAAAGGCTGCCAAAGGAGTTCTGGGCTGAAGCAGTGGCGTGTGCGGTGTACCTGTCAAATCGTTCACCAACCAGAAGTGTGTGGGGAAAAGCACCACAAGAAGCTTGGTGTGGAAGAAAACCAGGTATCTCTCATCTAAAAGTATTTGGAAGCAAAGCATATGTACGCGTACCTGACGAGAGAAGAAGTAAGTTTGATGACAAAAGCGAGGCATTCATCTTCATCGGGTATGACTCAAATTCTAAAGGTTATAAGTTATATAATCCAAATATTAAGAAGCTTGTGATAAGTCGTGATGTAGAGTTTGATGAATCAGATTGGGATTTTGGTTCCCAAAACAACTTCAATTTCTTTCCGAATTTTGAATAAAATGAGTCGAGACCGACCGAGCCAACCATAGAAGTTCAGCAAGAGCCAACTACTCCATCCACTTCACAATCAATAGCTGAAGGAGACTCGCCACCATCATTTCTAAATGAAAGAGGCATAACACGTGCAAGGAGTCTAGAAGATCTTTATGAGAACACCGAGAGGATAGATGATATCACTTTATTCTGTCTATTTGCAGATTGTGAACCAGTGACTTTTGAAGAAATAGTCCAAAATAAAAGATGGAGAGATGCTATGGATGAAAAGATACAAACAATCATGAAGAACGACACGTGGGAGCTGACCTCACTTCCAAAAGGACATAAGGCTATCAGCGTCAAGTGGGGGAACAAAGCAAAGAAGAATGCTAAAGGAGAAATTGAAAGATATAAAGCAAGGCTAGTCGCAAAAGGCTATAGTCAAAGAGCTGTAATCGACTATGACGAGGTGTTTGCTCCAGTCGCTCGCTTGGAAACAATAAGGCTTATCATTTCTTTAGCAGCTCAAAACAGATCGAAGATTCACCAGATGGACGTAAAGTCAACTTTCTTAAATGGGGTTCTCGAGGAGGAAGTCTACATTGAACAGCCAAAGGGCTATGTGGTGAAGAAATAAGAAGATAAAGTCTTGAAGCTGAAGAAGGCTCTATACGGATTAAAGCAAGCATCGCGGGCTTGGAATAGTAGGATCGATAAATACTTACAAGAGAATGGGTTCACTAAATGCCCACACGAACATGCACTTTATGTCAAGGTCAGAAAAGATGATGTTTTGATCGTGTGTTTATATGTGGATGACTTGATCTTCACAGGAAATAATCCAGACATGTTTGAAGAGTTCAAGAAAGCAATGACCAGAGAATTTGAGATGACTGATATCAGGCTTATGTTATATTATCTCGGCGTTCAAGTTAAACAACAAGAAGATGTGATTTTCATCTCGCAAGAAGGCTACACGAAGGAGATTCTCAAGAAATTCAAGATGGATAACTGCAAGCCTATTGTAGGTCCCAAGGGGTGTGAGTGTAAGGTTTAGAAGGTGGGGTTGAATGAACCTTACCAACTTTTCGATTTAGTCCTTTTAAAACGTTCAGAGTTAATACTTCATAGTTGAGTCCTTGATGGATAGCTAAGTTAGTTAATCGTGAGTTAGTCACTCAACGCAGACTTGGTCGATTTGTTGATAGAATAACTCAGCTGTTTTGACTAAAGACTTAACTCGACTGTGATATGTTTTCAGCGGAAGACTTAACACCCTTGAACTTTGTTTAAATATGTTTTAATACTTGGTTTTAGCACTTTGTTGATTATCAATTGGATAGCAAATTTATCAGCAAATAATAAAGTAATATGCAAAAATTAAAGTGCTGAAATGTAAATGACATAATAGATTTTTATAGAGGTTTGAAGATGGGGTAATTCTTCTAATCCTCTCTTCTCCAACTCTTGGAGGAATCCACTAAGTATTGATCAATATACAAAGTGGTTAACAGTCCAGATGCAAGTCTTGATCACACAGCTAACTTGATCTTTTGGGACTTAGTCTGGAGATGCCTTGGTCACACAGCTGGCTTCTCGTACGACTCAGCTTCTTCACAGGGCAGCTGCATTGCTACTACATCCCACTTGCTCAAGATTCTTGGATTTGATCACGAAGCCCTCCAAAAACTTGAGACTTGTTCGACCTTGAACCTTCCTACAATCCTCCGAGGAATGTAGAACCCTTGATTTTTCAAATGTTTCCCCTTCAACTGATTGAAGTCGTCTTTCCTTCACAAGTGAGTGTTTGATTGATTTCCTTCGTAGTGTAGGCTTGAGGATTGAACTTGAATGATTTGAGAATATTTCGATTACTGATTTGAATGATAGCTTGAAAGTTCCGGTAACAAGGTTAACCATTTCTCAAATAAAATCTTCAGCCTTTTATAGTGTTCTTTTGAAAATTTGCCAGTTGAAGAGATAGGTTAATTTTCAAAAGACACTTGTGGTCGTTGGCTTGTCTTGTTGCAGTCCTTGAAATTGACATTTCCTCGTATGAATGAGTCTTGACTTTTCGGAGTTCTCGACAGTGCGTGTTTCCCATTGGTTTATTCCTTTTGCACGCTTCGGGATCGAGCACTTCAAGAAAGCGATATGGAAGTATTACTTGTTTAAGTAATTCTCTTGACTTCGTAGGCAAACGGATCTCTTTCGATTATCTCGACTTGACCGCATTTCCTTGACTTCCCAGGTGACTTAGAGTCACCTTCCAATCATTGGATGACTCTTCTGTCACTTCAACTTGAGACTTGGCTATCTTGAGTTGACTTGACTGATACTTCACTCAGTTGCACCTTCAGTCGAGTTCCTGTCTTCTCTTCTTTGCCACACTCAGCTGCCTTACAACGGAGTCTTCCTTCTAGTCTCCGGTTGACTTCTTGCATATTCTGACATAGCTGACTTAACTCAGCTCGACCAGCCCTATCTATTACAATGCAATTTACAACAAAAATGGGGTGCCAACTTTCTATTCTAATTTTGACATGGCATTCATCAAAATCAAAAAATAATTTCCCAACAATTTTCCCCTTTTTGATGATGCCAAAACTTAAAACATTCATTTAATAAATTAACAGCAAAGATACGTACAGACAATGTAGAATCACAGAATGTATGCGTAGAGTCAATCTTTTATTGATCATAACATTCTTGTTCTTTACACATCTGTTTACAAAGTGTATTAGAGCTTAAACAGAACTTAAGGTAACCATGTTGTTCTATATCTACGCAAGTATAGAAATTATACAATTTTTATTCGATGTACAGAAGACTTACATAAAGATGTATTTACATAGTAAAATACATGAAGGGGTGGACAACAACACTTCATCTCCTTCGCTGCCTCTTTCTTTTTCTTCTTGACTCTGTCATCTTGACCTTTTTCTCTTCTTCTCATCTTCACGCCTTTCTTTTTCTCATAAGCCTTTTCGGCGCCTTTCCATCTCTTCTTTTTCTTTCTTGTCTTTCCTCCCACAAAGTGAGTTTGTCTTCTATTTTCTTTTTCATTCCTCTTCACATACTCAGCATTGTTCTTAGCCACTTGCAGGTTGGCTACTTCGTCGAATCCAGCCAATAGATCCCTCCTTTCTTGTGCGGATCTATATACTCAATGTTTTTGGCGGATGTCAGGTCCAAACCTCTTCCTCCACCACTCGCTTCTTCCTCTTCCTCTGGACGTGTATTGTCTTTGGGGCCTTCTTTTCCCGGTGAGTGACTAGCAGAGTGACCAACAGAGTGCGCCATTACCGTCGTCGCCTTCTTCACATAGCTTGAGGCCTTTTTCCCAAGACAAATCCAGGCTTGAGCCATGGACATATTTGCGAAGTAACCCTCGGATGCGGCGTCTTGAATTCATCAGAGATCTTGGCTCGGTTCCGATGTATCGAAATGGCATAGGTGTCTCTGTCATTTGGAATGCCTCCTTGTTGTTTCGAGAATATCCATAACTCGGGCATCCATCTTTCCTTCCACTTCCTTCATCCCCGCTTCAACTATCTTTCTCTTTTCACCATGGGTATGCTGCAGAGTGTTGGAGTGGCGAGTCACGGGAGTTTCTTTGATGATATCAGCTGTGACAAGACCTTGTTGGGGGGTTTTAGCAATCATCAAGGTCATATCTTTCGAACCTTCCCCCTCAACAGATTTTTCCTTCTTCTCTCTTCTTAGTTCTTCAGCTGTCTTCCCCTTCACAGTTGTGTCCTCCTTTTCAGCTTCAGATCCTTTCAACGCCTTTAGGTATTCCTCTTCCCCCTTTTTGGCATCATCAAAGGAGAGAGGAACCCCTGGGGACAAGCTAGTAAGTATGAAGTCTAAGCGGTTGATAGCTGAGTTATGCTTCGAATCGGCTGCGGAGTATGCTGCATGGAATTCGGAGCAGGTTGCGTTGGATTCAGCTGTTATCAGCTTCATTTCAGCCATGAGGAGGCTGAACTTCCTATCCATGTTCTCCTCTACACGCAGAAGCTCCTTTCTATTAAATTCACGCAGCAGTTGCATCTCTGTGTTGTGAGATTCATGCATTCGATCGATGTTCTCCTGCATTCTTGTCTTCATATCAGCATTCTCAGCCCACCAGACTAGCAATTTATTGAACAATGTCCTGAAATATCGAGCTTGTTCTACGCGCAGATTGCGATGTTGCCACCATTCCCGGATCCTGACAATTATTCCTCGCAGATCGGCAGTAAGATTTGCGTCTCGGTTATCCAGCCTCATGTCCAGTGAGGCCTGGTGCCTCTCCATCTTCTCTATCTCTGCAAATATGGCCTTGAACACTTCTTGAACCTCATTTGTCACTGTCTCGGTGGTGCAAGCGTCAAAGTCAAAGTCTGCTGGGATAATGGTGTCTGTTGGAATAACGGGATTAGGTTTATGGAAGCGTTCTTGATCTCTAGCTGATTCTTCAGGAAGGTCAGGTACCTCTAGAGAGAAGGGAAATGATTCTTCAAACGGATCATCACGGGCAACGGGAATCTGCTCAATGACAACTTGTGCTCGTGAAGTTCCCGGTGGAGTCGATCCTGCTTTGCGCAGCCTTGGGAGCCTGCGCGATTGACTGTTTTTTGTGGTCTGTTGTGAAGTTGACCCGACTGCTTGCGAGCCTCTTTGTCTTAATGTGACCGCTTCGGTCTCGGTGGTTTTTCCATATGAGTTGGTGGTCCTCGGCCATATCGAGCGTCATCGGACGATGATGAGATTTGCATGGGTGGCTCATCATCAAAATTACAGGTTTGGCGAGTAACCTTAAGGTCAGACTTACTCGTGCTTGGGAGAACATCCTTAGCTGAGTCTCTTGGATCGGCAATAGGGGATGACTCTAAACCGTCTTCACCCCGGATCCCGGAAAGGTTACATCGGGGTTGTCTTGGGAATCGTGAAGAACACTTATCTCCTTTTCGGATGGATCAATGATAGTATGAGGGATGTTCTCAGGCGTCCGTCTCTTTACCCCGGAAGTCTCAACCTCCCGTTGGCCTTCATTACCTCCTGCGCAGTCTCAATGTAGCGAGGCTGGGCGATCCCTTCGACAGTGTCGGTGTCTTGGGGTCTTCGAGGTGGCATCCACCGGAGTCTCAACTCCATGGATTGCACTTTCATTGCCCCAGTGTTAACTCCTAGGCGATTCCTTCTTGTGCCTCGACTGTTTGCACCGCGTCATTGGCTGCAGAGCGATTTGACACTTCAGTGAGATAGTCTTAACTTTCGAGCCTCACGGTGACAACTTTTGTGTATTTATTTGTTGTTCCTTCTCCACTTCGCCTCCTAGAGTCGTTGTGGAGTCGAAATTTCAAAGATCCTCCGACCTTCTTTGTAGTGGAGGAGTTTCCCCTCGGTGGCACACCACCGAGTGACTTAGAATGGGGTCACTCGTCTCCGGACTCCCATTGTTCCTTTGAGTAGTCAGCCATTGGGGCATGTGGTAAGACACCTTCATTAGGGGTAGGCTCGACTGGGGTCCCCACAATCCCGTTTCATCGCAGTTCCCTTAACACCTTCTTCTCGAGTGAGTGGGAAGTGGTGGCAGCGATTGATGGCAATATCTTTGTACCACTCCCATCGGATCAATCTCGGCTATGATGACGGAAGACTCCTGGTCCTTCCAACAATCGTTGCTCATGTAGGGCCCTGGATTCCCGCATGGCTTGCTGCATCTCTAATTATTTCAGAGCGTAGCGGCAGGTCGATCCTCATCACTCCCAGAGAGAATGTCGAGATGAGGATGTGTATGATCAGTGGTTCCAGTAAAGGGACAAATACTGGCCTTTTCACGAGCTTCAGCTTCCTCTGCCAGTCTCTGCTTCTCCTTGTCTTTGAAGATCTGCAAGATGTATGTGTAGTTTTCTTCATCCAGTGCTTGGACCACATTGGTCAATCCAGGAAAGTTCAACAGTTCGTATTCTTCTTCAATAAATTCCGGTCTTTGGAACTGTTCCCTGGATCGACTCAGCTTCCACTTCCTCCATTCTCGCAGACGATTTTGGATGTCTGGATATGGTGGGGATAGGATCATCACATCATCATCATCTTTGTCATCTTCTCCCTGCTGTCCCTCGTGCTCAGGGATTGAAGGTAGCAAACTTTGGTGCTCCGCACCCTCAGTAGCGTCTGTTGTAGGAGGGGATACAACCCTGTCAACATGAGAGTTTGCTTTCTCGTTTGCCTTTTTGTGTCTCAAATTGCTTGAATACAATCTGTTGTGTCAGTTTGCCTCTGTTGATCGGTTTCAGCAGACTTGGCTGTTTCATCTACAATTTCTGGAGACTCTACTTCTTCAGTAGTCTCCGGTATCTGTTTCGGTGAGTGGCCGACTCGGTGGCTTTGGTTTCTCAAGCTCTTAACGCTTGAAGATTCTTCTTTCTTTTAGTCCTTACCGAGAGGGATTTGCTCGGATATGGTTTCTTCTCGAGTCCGGGCGCGGGGCCGGTGTTGTTGTCTTTTTATGAGGAGCTGGCCGTCTCGGCTTATCAGTCCTCCTTTTCTTGATAATCGGAGAAGGTATTTGAGGTTCCTTCTCCACTGCGGCTGCAGGGACAGGTGACTTGGTTGCAAGGGCAGGTGCATCTTTTGTTTTCTTTTTCTTTGTTGCGGCGTGATCTTCTTTTAGGTAGGCCTTTCTTCTCGAGGAGAGGAGGAGACATTTGCTTTTCTTGGGCAGTGATTCCCCTCACTTGTATCGCCTCTCTTGGCGTATGCTCTCTTCGTCTCTCCGGAAAGGTTAGGACGGAACATTTTTCTTGCTGACATGGAACGCCTTTCCATGTCGAAGAAGGACTCCTTTTACTTCCATCATCCGACCAATCACCAGGCCGTACCCCAGGGATCCTCCAAACGTACCATCCTCCTTGAGGGATTTATTCCCAATATTCTGACAGAGTCTGCTGTATACAAACTCAGCCTAGTTCACTTTGTTTTCTTCTATGATCGCAGCCATCACGATCAGCTTAGTTTTGGACAGCTGATTATAGCTTCCAAATTTGATATCAATGCATTTGGCAACAATATCCAGCAGCTTGTGGTAGTCTTCCTTCAACAGCTTCTTCTCAGCTGTGTAGACAACCTTCGCAAAGATCGGGCTTGGCTACTTCCTTCCAAGCAAGCCATGGTTAACATCGACTTCATAAATCTCCGGCACTCCTTCCACCTAAGAACAAATGTTGTTCGCGGATCTTGGCAGTGATGATGAAAGCTTTTCCGTGAACAGAGGACTTGATGCCCTCATCGTGAACTTCAACATTCACGTAGAACTGTGTGACCTCTTCCACGTAGGTCATCGGAAACTCCATCGTCAAAAACGGTTTTAATCCAGACTTTTCCAGTTTTTCTGCAATCTTCTTCACGAGGGTGTCGTCAGACCCTTGTTTGATCATGCCGTCGAAATCCACAGTAGACCCAGTGTAGATTTGCTTTCCCAACTTGACGAAATCATGAGTAGATGCCATTTCTCGATGTTTTACCAAATGAAACTTTGAAAATGAACTTGAGGATTTGTAGGGTTTTGAGAGAAAATTTCTTTATTTGCCTTCGAGAGAGAGATGAACAGTTTTGGTAAAGTGAGAGAGAATCGGATGAAACGGTATAAGTATGGGTTATGAAAGGACGTGCGGGTGGTTTTTGAAATTTGATCAAGATCAACGGCTCAGATTTTGCACGCCGATTAACACTTAATTTCTCATATTTAATGCGGCATCATTTATATCCAATCATAAGCTTTGTGTGCAGCTTTTGACTGTACACATCATAATTATGCTGACGTCATTCTTAAAACATTCCCGCTTAGTAAAAACGACTGTGTTTTTGTCACTTTGCTCATAAATGACTCAGCTTATTCCTTAGCTAATTTAACTCTTCTCTCTTTGCACATAGGTACTCAGCTGTCAGCTAACTCGATGCAGTTGATTCTCCGTCTGGTGATTCACTTATTGATTTAAGAGTTCAGCTCTTTTTCATCTTTTCGTGTTTCATCTCTTTTCTTTGAGTCTTCTGAGTGTCAACTCAGCTCAATTAACCCTAATTCATGTTTGAGTTCTTCAAATCTTGATTCACATAATGGTTTTGTGAATATATCAGCTAACTGCTTATCAGTTGAGATATATTCCAAGGTGATGTCCTTCTTTTCAACATGATCTCTTATGAAGTGATATCTGACATCAATGTGTTTTGTTCTTGAGTGCAACACAGGATTTTGAGTGATTGCAATTGCACTTGTGTTATCACACATAATTGGAATTTCCTTTTCTTCAACTTCATAATCTCTTAGTTGCTCTCTCATCCATAAGACTTGGAGCTGTAATTTGCTTGTGACTATGTATTCTCGCTTTAGTTGTGCTTTCTTGCTAAACCAGAAATTAACCTATTTCCAAGCATTTGACATGTGCCTGAGGTACTCTTCCTGTCAACTCTACATCCAGCATAGTCAGAGTCTGAATACCCAATTAGCTTGAATCCACCTTCCTTTGGATACCATACGCCAACTTCTTAGCTTCCTTTCAAATATCTCAAGATTCTCTTGGCTGCAGTCATGTGGATTTCTTTTGGAGCAGATTGAAATCTTGCACATACACCTACAAAGAAATGTGATGTCCGGCCCGCTTTGTGAGATAGAGCAATGATCCAATAAGTGCTCAGATCTTGTTTGATCCATGTGCTTGCCATCCGCATCCATATCCATTTTAATCGATGTATTCATTGGTATTTTCACAGAAGACTTCTCTTCCATGCCAAATTTCTTCATTAAATCTCTAGTATATTTTGTCTGACTTATGAAGGTTTCATCCTTCAGTTGTTTTACTTGGAGTCCAAGTAAGAATGTCAGCTCTCCCATCATGCTCATTTCAAATTTGCTTTGCATAAGATTTGAGAATTTATCACACAGCTCTTTGTTTGTGGATCCAAAGATGATGTCATCCACATATATTTGAACAGGGTAGTATACTCTTCCCATCTTGAATCTTAAAGAGGTTCTATCCACTTTGGCTTTTGTGAATCCGTTCTCAGTCAGGAATTGTGATAATGTATCATACCATGCTCTGGGTGCCTGTTTCAATCCATATAAAGCTTTCTTGAGTTTGTATACCTTATCTCCAAGAGTCTTATGCTCAAATCCTGGAGGTTGTTCAACATATATTTCTTCTTCCAATAAACCATTAAGAAATGTACTCTTTACATCCATTTGATATACAATGAAGTTCTTGTGAGCAGCATAGGCAAGAAACATCCTTATGGCTTCCAATCTTGCTACAGGAGCAAATGTTTCATCAAAATCTATCCCTTCTTCTTGGCAATACCCTTTGGCTACCAATCTTGCTTTGTTTCTCACCACAGAACCTTCCTCGTTCATCTTGTTTCTGAACACCCATTTAGTGCCAATAACATTTTGATGGGTAGGTCTTTGAACCAATTCCCACACCTTGTTCCTTTCAAACTGATTCAGCTCTTCTTGCATGGCTTGAATCCAATGTGTGTCATCCAATGCTTGTGACACATCTGTTGGCTCTATTTGTGAGATAAAACAAGTGAACATAACTTCTTGTTGAGCTCTGGATCTGGTTTTTACACCTTCTCTTACATCTCCAATGATTAGTTCGGTGGATGGTCTCTCACCCATCTTACATCGGGTTGGAGTAAGTTATTGGATTCACCGTCTTGTTGTGTTATTTTGATCGACTCTCTCATCATCACTTAGCTCTGATTTTCCATTTGTCTTTGAGACTCGGCTATCTCATCTTCTTACGGGTTTTTAATTCCGCTTGACTTCAACATAGGGACTCTTCTCGCATGGTTTGATGATTCAACTTATCGATGACTCTTCAATATCTTCTCCATTTACATTGGGTTCATCAAACACCACATGAATGGATTCTTCGTAACCATTGTCCTCTTGTTGAGCACTTTGTAGGCTTTGCTTTTAGCCGAGTATCCCAAAAAGATACCTTCATCGACTTTAGCATCAAAAGCCTTTAAATTGTCTTTGCCATTGTTATGGATGAAGCATTTGCATCCAAATATTCTAAAATATGCAACATTTGGCTTTCTCCTGCCCCAAATTTCATAGGGAGTCTTTGTCATTTGTCTGTTTATCATGCATATATTTTGAGTATAGCATCTTTGTGTTTATTGCTTCACCCAAAATCTTTTAGCAGACCGCTTCTAACATGGTCTTCGCTTCTTTGAGAGTCATGTTCCTTCTTTTCGCAACTCTATTTTGTTGTGGAGTCCTTGCTCATTGATAATTCATGACCAATACCATTTTCAACACAATATCGAGTTATTACACCATTGACAAACTCGGTTCCTCTCATCGAGATCTTATTTTGATAATGGTTTGACTCTTCTCATTTGGATTCTCTTCATCAATTTGTGGTAGTTTCTGCAGGTTTTTTTCTTCTTACACATGAAAATTGTCCATGTGTATCTTGAGTAGTCATCTACTACCACCAAGGTGTATTTCTTTCCACTTATGCTATTGGTTCAACAGGACCAAATAGATCCATATGTAGCAGGTGCAATATTCTTGTTGAAGATGGACATGTCTTTTCTTTGAATGATGATTTGATCTGTTTTCCCATCTGGCATGCATCACATACACTCTCCTTCTTGTATACTGAGTCTGGAAGTCCTTCCACAAGATTGCTCCTTGCAAGCTTGTTGATAGTTTTGAAGTTCAGGTGACTCAGCTTCTTGTGCCATAGCCAACTTGATTCAGCTGTGCTCTTTGCTAGCAGACAAGTGCTTGGTGTTGCAGTTGACCAATCTACCACATACATGCTCTTTTGTTTGCATCCTTGCAACACTATTTCATTAGTTTCAGTGTCCTTGATTTGGCATACACCCATATTGAATCCAACATTGTAGCCTTTGTCACAGAGTTGACATATGCTTAGCAAGTTGAAATTGAGGCCTTCAACATATGCAACATCTGTAATTTCTAATCCATTTTTCTTGATGGATCCAATGCATCTTATTTCTCCTGGAGCATCATTTCCTCCAAATATGACTTTTGCACCTCTAACCTCCTTGAATTTTGATAGATTTTTCTTGTTTCCTGTCATGTGTCTGGAACAGCCACTATTCATGTACCAGGTTCCTTGGCACTCAGCTGCTCCTTGAACCTGCAATCAAGGAAATTAGGTTTTAGGTACCCATACTTGCCTGGGTCCTGAGGGGTTAGTATTGTAAGATGATCCAACCAACCTATAGCCAAATGATTTGACTCTAAGAGGTTGCCATCTATCAGTGCCATAATCATAATTAACTTTGTCAAATTGCTTGGGGGTTCAGGTTCATACAATTTGTCTTTTTTGTACGTATGCCTGTGTATGTTTTAGCAATTGCCTTCTTTGGGTAGTTGTGATATCTCCGAGTGTAGTGCCTAGGTGCATATGTGTCTGATGATAGCTCTTATGCCTTTGGAATGGCCTTTCTTTGAGTTCTGTGCCTTTGCCATTTAGGCTTATATTCCATAGGTCTTTTTTGATAGTTCTCATTATTCCAATCACTTGGCTTGGGTACTTTCTACCATTCCCATCATATGTGTTCCTTTTATAGAACTTATGGGGCTTTTGGTAGCTCTGTTTTTCTTTACTGAGTATTTCTGTTTGGAGTTTTTGAGGAACTCGATTGGATTTCTTCTCGGTATCCTTTCAAAGACACTCAATCAGTGTTTTCCTTTTCCTTTATAACCAATGCCAATTTGCTTGTGATTGTGCTTTGGAATAAATGTGTGTGCACCATTTGGAGTTTTGGATTTTTGAGATGCTTCATTACTTGAAGATCCTTTTTCCAAAATCACTTTTGGAGCTTGACATAGCAAGACAGAGGAATTAAATCCTAAGCCTGTCTTATCTCCACATTCTCTTTGACTCATAATAAGATCATCCAGGGATTTAGATGCCTTAGTGAATGAGGCAATCACATTTTTGAGGTCATTCTCCCTCTTTTCTATAGCAACTATCTCTGCTATTAACTTAGCATTTTAGCATTTTAGACTTTTATTCTCATCGCTATGTGACTTAGAGTACTCGGATCCTTAGTCATTTTGTGAGTTTGCTCTGAGTAGCTGTTTTCCTCATTTAGTAGTGTGTGTGAGGATTTAATGTGTTCAAAGTCCTTCATCATTTTGCCTAATGAATCATAAAGATCAGTGGGTGATCAAGTGTGTGTGTCACAATCACTGTCACTAGAATCTGAGTGTGATGAGTTAGAGTGTACCTCATCTTCTTGGTCAGGTTGGTCTTGTTCTTTGGCCATTAAACAGATCAAGGCTTCTTCTTCAGAGTCACTTGAGTAGTCAGCTTCACTACTCTCCGAGTTTGTTGTGTCTTTTGACTTGGCTGTCTCAGTAGTTTCTGCAGCCAACATTGCCTTTCTCTTCTCTTGTCTTCTTTCTCTGAAGACTTTTCTTTCCTCTTCATTCATGTATTTGTTGACTACAGGATATGGGCAATCAATGGCATAGTGACCGGGTTGCCTGCAGTTCCAGCATAGATTTTCAACGTTTTGATCCGTTCTTTCCATCCTTGGATTGTCAGCTCTTTGATATTCAACTTTTTGATGTTCTACTCTCTTGGTTGGCCTATCTTCCTTTGACTTGGAGGGAGCTGAGTGTCTTCTGGAGGATTCACCTTTGCCTCTCTTGTAATTCTTGTTGAAGAACTTGTTAAACCTTTTAACCATCAGGGCTATCTCCTTTTGGTCAATGACTTTTTGACCTCGCTCTCTTGCCATCCTTAACAATTAGAGCAAATTTTTTTGGGCACAAATTGTCTCTCTTGGTCTTTTCTTCTCAGCTCAAATTCGTAGGCTTTGAGATCTGGGAATAGCTCATGATTGGATGTCTTTGATAGGTCCATGGAGTATCTCATGGCCATGACTTTCATATCCCATTCAGCTGGGAGACTTCTTAGGATCTTCATACACATTTCCTTCTATGTATATTCTTTTCCAAGTGAAGATAGTTCATTAGTAATTTCTGTGAACCGAGCATCCAGTTGATCCAAGGTTTCTCCTGCAAGCATCTTAAAATTTTCAAATTTTTGTACAGCAACAGATAGTTTATTTTCCTTGATTTGCTCTGAGCCTTCACAAATCAAGGTTAGCTTGTCCCAAATTCCTTTTGCCGTTTTGCATGATTTGACTTTGTTGAACATGGCTTTGTCCAAAGTTTTGTAAAGAATGTCCTTGGCCACATTGTCCAAGTTATATCTTTTCCTGTCATCATTTGTCCATTCAGCTCTTGGTTTTTCAACCATCGCTGGTCTGGGGGCAGCATCCTCTTCTCCTGCAGCTGCAGCAACTCTTCTTGCAGCTGTGTTCACTTTTAAGATTTGGAGTGGCCCATCTTCTATCACTATCCACATTTCATCGTGTAATGCTGATAGATGAGCCTGCATACGAATTTTCCACTCATCAAATTCTTCAGTTGTGAACATAGGGATGCGTGTTAAATTTGCTTCCATGATAATAACTTTGCTGAATAAAAGAGTTTTGAAAGATCAAGTGCTAAAACAAGCTTTGAAAAATTTGGAGATCTAGTTCAGTAACCAGTGCGGAAGGCTCAATGAACCAACTGCTCTGATACCACTTGTAGGTCCCAAGGGGTGTGAGTGTAAGGTTTAGAAGGGGGGTTGAATAAACCTTACCAACTTTTAGATTTAGTCCTTTTAAAACGTTCAGAGTTAATACTTCACAGCTGAGTCCTTGATGGATAGCTAAGTTAGTTAATCGACAGAGTTAGTCACTCAATGCACTGACTCGAGCCTTGTTGATAGAATAACTCGATTGTTTTGACTAAAGACTTAACACGATCGTGTGATATGTTTTATTGGAAGACTTAACACCCTTGAATTTTGTTTAATATGTTTTAATACTTGGTTTTAGCACTTTGTTGATTATCAATTGGATAGCAAATTTATCAGCAGATAATAAAGTAATGTGCAGAAATTAAAGTGCTGAAATGTAAATGACACAATAGATTTTTATAGAGGTTCGAAGATGGGATAATTCTTCTAATCCTCTCTTCTCCAACTCCTGGAGGAATCCACTAAGTATTGATCAATATACAAAGTGGTTAACAGTCCAGATGCAAGTCTTGATCACACAGCTGACTTGATCTTTTGGGACTCGATCCGGAGATGCCTTGGTCACACAGTGGCTTCTGACGACTCGACTTCTTCACAGGCAGCGCTTTGCGCTTGCTACTTTGACCCACTTGCTCAAGCTTCTTGGATTTGATCACGAAGCCCTCCAAAAAATTGAGACTGGTTCGACCTTGAACCTTCCTAAAATCCTCTGAGGAATGTAGACCCCTTGATTCTTCAAATGATTGAAGTCGTCTTTCCTTCACAGGTGAGTGTTGGATTGATTTCCTTCGTAGTGTAGGCTTGAGGATTGAACTTGAATGATTTGAGAATATTTCAGGTTACAGTTTGAATGATAGCTTGAAAGTTCCAGGTAACAAGGTTAACCATTTCTCAAATAAAATTCTCAGCCTTTTATAGTGTTCTTTCGAAAATTTGCCCGTTGAAGAGATAGGTTAATTTTCAAAAGACACTTGTGGTCGTTGGCTTGTCTTGTTGTAGTCCTTGAAATTGACATGATCCTTCAGCTTTTCAGAGTTCTGACACAGGTGCAGTGCTTCCCATTGGTTTATTCCTTTTGCACGCTTCTGGGACTGAGCACTTCAAGAAAAGCGAGATGGAAGTATTACTTGTTTAAGTAATTCTCTTGACTTCTGTGCAACGGATCTCTTTCAGTTATCTCGACTTGATTGCATTTCCTTGACTTCCCCAGGTGACTTAGAGTCAGCTTCCAATCATTGGATGACTCTTCTGTCACTTCAACTTGAGACTTGGCTATCTTGAGTTGACTTGACTGATACTTCACTCAGTTGTATCTCAGTTGCACCTTCAGTCGAGTTCATGTCTTCTCTTCTTTGTCACACTCAGCTGCCTCACAGCGGAGTTTTCCTTCTAGTCTCTAGTTGACTTCTTGCATATTCTGACATAGCTGACTTAACTCAGCTCGACTAGCCCTATCTATTACAATGCAATTTACAACAAAAATAGGGTGCCAACTTTCTATTCTAAGTTTTACATGGCATTCATCAAAATCTAAAAATAATTTCCCAACACCTATTAACACACCAGTGGAGTGCGGGATCAAGCTATCAAAGTATGTCAGAGAAGAAAAAGTGGACCCGACATTGTACAAGAGTTTGGTTGGAAGTTTGCGGTATTTGACGTGCACAAGACCAGACATTCTCTTTGTCACCGGTCTAATAAGTCGCTACATGGAAAGTCCAACCACTACTCACATGAAGGCTGCTAAAAGGATTCTTCGATGTCCTAAAGGTACGATCAATTGCGACTTATTTTATTCAACAACTAATGATTATAAACTTGTTGGCTATAGTGATAGCGATTGGTCTGGAGATGTGGATGATCGAAAAAGTACTACTGGCTTTGTGTTCTTCATAGGAGATACCGCATTCACTTGGATGTCAAAGAAGCAGCCGATAGTCACTCTCTCCACCTGTGAAGTTGAGTACGTAGCTGCGACATCTTGTGTTTGCCATGCAGTTTGGCTAAGAAATTTGCTGAAAGAACTGGGAATGACACAAGAAGAGCCAACTAAGATTCGTGTCGACAATAAGTCAGCTATGGCATTGGCAAAGAATCCGGTGTTTCATGATCGAAGCAAGCACATTGACACCCGTTACCACTACATAAGAGAATGCATATCAAGAAAGGACATACAAGTGGAGTATGTGAAGTCTCAAGATCAAATTGCGAACATCTTCACCAAACCACTCAAGCATGAAGACTTCATACGACTTAGAAATTTTCTCGGAATGACAAATCAAGTTTAAGAAGGGGTGTTGGATTTTAAACTTGATTTGAGTCCAATTTATATTGGGCTTGGAAGAATAGTTTTGAGATAAAAGGAAAAAAGAGCCCAAGCCCAAATGGCCCAAGTTCTAGAATGTATCTAGAAAAGTCTTATGGAAATATCCTAGATATTATTGGTAAGAAAGCTTGTAGAATATTCTAGGAAAGTAGATATTTTGGAGGATGATTCTAGTAGATGAATTATAGCCATTAGATCAAATAAATCCTAGCCATTGGTTAGAAAGTTGTACTAGTATAAATAGGGGTGTCTTGATCATTTTGTAACAAGCAAAATTTGAGAAGAATCAATACAAGCAAATATTTCTCCACCAAAACCTCTCTTACATTTCTTAGCATAAATAACCTCCTCCTCTTACAAAGAGAAAATAATCCCTCTTCCAAATTTCAATTTCTAAATAACCAATTTTTCTTCTAAACTTGAGATAACCCTCATCCAACACCACTTTCAATCAAGGATTTTAAGAGATAACATATATAATCCCAAAAATAAAGAATTTGCTCACAATTATTTTAGAAAAGTCGATGTTGATTAAAGCTATCCGAGCATATATGTATCAAATAAATTTGTGACACCAAAAGTTTGATTTTGATAAATCTCGTGTAACACACGAGTGTTGTTCTAGTTTTTATATATTCCAAATCAAGATTCATAAGGCAAGTAAATGTACAACATTAATATTGTTTATTGCGACTGTCTCAAATCCAAAGGTTGTCCTATAATTACAAATAGACTTCCGATTGGATTAACCAAAAAGTCGGTAAGTCAATTTTTGTAATATGCAAAGGACAAAATCTTCTGTTTCAAAATCATATTCCACTTCTTTATCCATTATAGCATAGTCACATACTCCCAATGAGTGATATCATACATATAACACCATTTGTTTTCCTCATCCACTAATCTTTGTAAGATTAAAAAATGAGTTAGTTTTTTTTAGCCATTCCCAATAAACCAAGATGTTTTTTAGCCATCTTTTTCAAACACATCTTTTTTAGCCATTTTGGGGTGTAATATGACATTCATACCCTTCTAGCATGTTTGTTTGATATTTGGGTTATTTCTCTCTCTTTCACTTATCTCTATGTATCTTCTTACTCTTTTTTTTTCAAACTTTTTTTAAGAAATCGAACCTGTATTTTTCATTTTTAAATATGCAATATGGGCTTTGAATTATAGATATCGAAAAGAGGATTAATTTGATATATTATACATGCAAAACGGATTTAAAACGAAAAAGTTATGTGAATTCAAAGTTTTTTGGAAAAAAATTAATTGGGGTATGCTGTAACTCGAATTCGAGTCACTATAACTCGAATTCGAGTCACTATAACTCGAATTCGAGTCATGTGTGACTCGAAAACATTACACATGACTCGAATTTGAGTCATGTGTGACTCGAAACAAAAAACAATTAAAAAAAACAATTGATTATTTGCGACGACATTTTGTCGTCACAAAAACCACAAAAATGTCGCCGCAAATCTTGAAAAAAATTCGAGTCATCGTGACTCAAAACAAAAAAAAACAATTGATTATTTGCGACGACATTTATGGTTTTTTGTGACGACAAATGTCGTCGCAAATAATCAATTGTTTTTTTTAAATTATTTTTTGTTTCGAGTCACAGTGACTCGAATTCGAGTTATGTGTATTTTTTTCGAGTCACACATGACTCGAATTCGAGTTATAGTGACTCGAATTCGAGTTACAGCATACCCAGTTATTTGTTTTTCCAAAAAACTTTGAATTCATATAATTTTTTCGTTTTAAATCCGTTTTGCATGTATAATATATCAAATTAATCCTCTTTTGATATGTATAATTCAACATCCATATTGCATATTTAAAAATGAAAAATACAGGTTCGATTTCTTAAAAAAGAATTTGAAAAAAAAAGAGTAATAAGATACATAGAGAATAGTGAAAGAGAGAAATAACTCAAATATCAAACAAACATGCTACAAGGGTATGTATGTCATTTTACATCCCAAAATGGCCAAAAAAGATGTGTTTGAAAAAAATGGCTATTTTTAATCTTTACATTTTCTAAATGGTTATTTTGTACAATTACCACTTAAAAAATTAACACTTTTAAATTAGGATTAGACAAAAATATATAACTAAAACAATGATATAAAAATAATTATGAAAAATGTAGAATATAAATCTAAATGCAACTCTATGGGTTGAAAATTACAAATTGAACAAAAACCTTAAATTATAATCATGGAAAATGTGAACGTTAACCAGGTGGCTTAGCCCACCTGGCCACCACAAGCAATTGTGGGATGGAGGTCAGGGGTTCAAATCCCTGCTCCATCAAATTGTTTGTGGGGTGGAGGTCGGGGTTCATATCCTTACTCCATCAAATCGCTTCCCAAGGCATATGCAAGTGTAGTGAAGATTTGGTGGGAACTCATCTTGAATAGCATCCGTGTGGGTTCGATTCGGGAGAGATCGTTATTAGTAGATTGGAAGTCGAACATAATTTGTTCTCTTTACCAGGAGGATCTCACAGTTTACGTCCAGACCGTAATGAACAATGGCGGTCGTGCACATCCATGATTTTACCTTAGCGGCAAAAGAATGAGGAGCGGTTTGTTGTCCGAGCGTAGTCGGTAAAAGCGCGGAAGGCTGAGCTTATCAAAAAAAAAAAAAAAAAAAAGAGGAAAATGTGAACGTTTCTATAAATTTACACACACAACACACAGTATGACCACTATCTTAAACTATACATGCACTCACGTTAGAGAGAGAAAATAGAGACAGCACAGAAGAAGATTCTTGTAATCTATAATATCTAACAAGACAGAAGAAATGAACACCAGCACCTCTCACATGACCACCGCCAATTTATTCTTAAACAAAGTTACAATTTAAAATAATAGCAAAATAACATATGTATTATATTTTCTTATAGTAATCATGCTTACATAATGGGATAATGAGAATTTCTAGGAGAGACAGCTTAAAACCACGGACATAATACCGATAAAAAAAACAGCCCCCATTAAAAGCTAGAAGTATCTCACACCTCTCTCTCTCACACACACACGCACGCTCACGTGTTTGTGTGTGTATGTATGTATGATGTACATGTATATAAATATGTAGCAATAAACTAAGGCACGCTTTTCGTTGTGTAACTAAACGACTAGAAGTAAAAAACGAAAGGAAGAATAAAAGTAATATAGAGAGGACAAGCTACAAGGTTCTCTGCTCTGTCTCTTCTCACTCTCTCTTTTGCCCCATTGTTCTGGACTCTTATTGCAGGATGACAACCCCAAGACTTTAAAAAACCATTATTTTAAAAACAACTCAAATCAAGATTGGCATTGTCCATTCAATCTCAAAATAATACACACACAGACCCGCACGGGTGTGTGCGCGCATAATCTCTTCAAAATAGATTCAGATTCTATTCCAATTTCATGCTCCACCTTCTAGATGAATGGTAGTAAATATATTGAAATAACTAACCGATTTTTATCTCTATCATGCGTGTTATTTATCCGATTACTTGGAATAAAAAGTGGAACAAAAATCTGGTCCCCACCAAAATATCTATATAAAAGGGTTATTTGACAGTTTGTGGGTGGGTTAGGGAGATTTTGATATGTTGTATTGGCACCACTCCCGCCTGTTGTCATTGTATTCTATTTTTTTTCCGATTCTGACAGAGTAGGCGCCAGTTTGAAAATTAATTTTATAGATATTCAAAATTATTTTTATAAATTATAAAATACATACACAATTTTCGGTATATTTACTGAAAATTTGGAGAAAAAAAGTTGTAGATAATTTTAGAGTATTACATATCTTGTTAGACTATGAATGAAATATTACTATTATATTAAATAAATGGTAGCCATTGGTTAGAGTGTTGTCTTCATATATATATATATATATATTAAAATATATTACAAATAAGAACAAAAAAGGGAATAGGTCTGCAAAATTTCTTAGTTATATCCTTTATACCGGTACGCGAACAACCGGAACATGTCCAACTCAAATATCCCACAAATGTAATTTTATAGGGAATATTTAGTCAAATTAGCCAAAAATGAGTTTCACTTATCCGAAATGATAGTATGCATTTTGTAAGTTATAAAAAAAACTAAAATTAAAAAAGAAATTAGTGTGATCGGGTTTCATAAATACACTGCAAATATAATTTAATGTAGTCGTACTTATGTTTTAATGGCATGTCGTATCTTATTCCAGTATTTTAATGTGTAATTTCTTCTTCTTTTTTAATTATGTGTTGTAGACTTTATTGTGTAATTGCACTTTCATTCATTAATATATCACATTCTAGTGATCCAAAAAATTGTGTAGGTATATTTATTTAATATTTAAAATTAATTTTCAAAAATTTTAAAAAGAAAAATGAAAAATAGGGAGTAGGCGCCAGTTTGACTGGCGAAAAAAAAAAAAACACACAATGGCAACAGGCGTAGGCGCCAATTGTATTATCGCCTACATATAATATATCAAATCTCCCCAAACCACCTCAGTTTCGCCAGAAGTTTGTGGCATTTGCCAGAAATTGTAAAATAACCCTATATAAAATGTCTGAAAGTTTAATTATAAGCTCTCCAAACATGTTTTGTATGTTTTTCTAAAAACAAAATAAGCTCACAAAATAAGATGTAAGAATCTTATAAGTTGTTTTAAATAAGTCGAGATCTCCCACCGTTTTTTTTTTCAAAATAAGATTTTTTTTAACAATCCTTTAATTTTGACTATTTTAATTTTAAATTGTGATTACATATTATTTTATTCAAACACTTCTCCAACTTATTTTCAAAATAGGATCTAACATTTTATAATTCCTAAAAACATCCTATAAATTCTAGGAAGTTATAAGATATTTTTAAATAAACATAGCCAAACACCCTCTTAGTTTATTGAAAAAAATTCTTCAATGGAATAACGTAGCAGGTGATGGTCAAAGATGGTATCTAGTAAGGCTGTGCACGCAAGTTGCACGGTTTGGTATAGATTTGGATTAATGGGTCACGAGGGGTTGTGTATAAGTAGTAAGTTTATAGGAAGGCCGCACGAGGAAGAGGCCAACTGATATAAATGGCCGTGAGGACAAAGGGCAAAGGTAGACGCCTAGACTTATTTATTTTTTGTATTTTCATGTTTTCTTTATATTATTATTATATTATCATCATTATTACCTTTATTACTATTACTATTATTATTGTTGGTGTTTGTTATTGTGTTGTGTTTATTTTTCTACTTAAATATATATTGCTTTTACACTCGACAGATGATGTCTTTCATGGTTATATTAGACTAATAACAAATAAAACTAAAAAGTAAGTAGTTATCAATTACCATTACAAATGTGTTTACGAGGGTTCGAATTCTGACTATTTCAATTTTATTGAGATTATTTATCATCTATCCTCCAACCACTCTTCCCAATTTATTAAAATAAAAAGCTAAAAAGTATATAAGTATAATATATTTGTTTTATAATCATTCCTGTCCGAGGACAGAACTTTCGAAATTAATGAGGAATGGGTTCCTTTTTTTTTTTTTTTGAGAAAGAGGAATGGGTTCCTTTGATAAAGGGATTAAATGAACTCTTTCCTAATGCGTTTTACCCCTCAATTTTTCAAAAAGTAGTTCTCATCACTATCTCTCCTTGAAAAGAGAAAAAAAAATGAAGTTATCAAATTAAAGGATGTAAACTATAAAGTGATTAATTATTTTTTTGACCCCAATATATACAAAAGTGTAACTACGTACATTGACCCTCAAACTTTGTATAATTCATGTACATGCGAGCTAATTTATGTAAATAATTCATGTTTAACTATATTAACCCTCATACTTTATATATACAATTCATGTAAATAATATTAGAATAATTGATTTCGGCTAATTTATACGAGCTAACATCTTACTTATAGCAGACCCAATTTGATCATATGTTCTTATTTATGATTTACATGTCATGAATTAACAATAGTTGTAACGAAGTTCTCTTTTTGCAATATTGTAACCTTTGTCAACCCTTTAGGATACGAATTACCAGAATTTATGTACTTTTGGGGTATCAAAATCCAACAAAGAAATATGAAAAAAGGAAAAGAAAGTGATTAGACAGAAAAGCAACAAGTAAATGGAATAAATTAGAATAATAAAGAGAGAGTCTCCATGCAAAAGTTCCTTTAAGAAAAAACGCTAAAAAAGCAGGTAAACTTCACTAGCATATATTATCTATGTATAGGTCCAATTCCAAAAGGGAGTTTTCCATGCCAAAGGTTAATTAAAGGCATTTTAGACTTGCATGGCTCAATCTTTCTAATCAATTAAAAAAAGCCCGTTTTAACACTCTTTAGAGAGATGCATTAAAAGGAGAGAACTACAATAGTAGTCTCTTTCTTTCATTATCTTTCTTACTCGCTTCCTTTTCTTCCCTTTTTCTCTCTCCCTTTATGGTACACAAAATTGCAATACCTAATTTGAACTCAAATCATCATTTAATTCAAAAAAAGAAAAAATTGATGATATTAAAAAAACAATTAGTGTTCCATAATTGTTCAGAAGCTCTATTTTAAATTTTGATGTGGTATCACTTCACGACTTCATATGTCAACTTTCTTTATTGTCTTGATCTCCTGAGTAGATAGGTCCTCATCTGCAACAAGATCAAAACATGGTCCTGACATATCAAAATTGTATTGATTTTACCATCAAAACACTGCAAATATATATATCAATGGTATCATTTTATTCACATGACATTTATTGGATGTTGAGATTAACAGATGAAATAAAATTTAGAAGAGAATTCGTGTACATTCGAAAGAGTTTCTATTGTGTGCTTTTATTATACAAAATGACATATTCATAGAATTGTTATTTTCTTGATACTCTTATATTCACTCCAAACTCACCATTATATATATTGATAGCTAAGATTTTTTAATTGCATTTCCTTGCTTTTCCCCCAAATTTCATTCCAAATGTTCTAGTGTCACTTCAATGTATACCCTTAATTACATGTCAATTCTTCCATAGGGCCAAGCCAATGACTTTATCCAAGACAAATCCAAATTGAACCACCACAACAAATTTAACGTATGACCTAAAATGAATAAAGAAAACAAAGTGGGCAAATGTAGTGTCTAAGAAAAAGACAAGATAGAAATGGTGGGTTACGTTTTTGCAAGAATTGTGATATTACAACAGATACAATAGGGGAACATAAAGGCTGTTGGATCACATGCACATCACCTTTCTTTTCTCTCCTTCTGTTTCTCTTCTTTTTATACTGTGGGCTACCTGATAAAAACTTATGAGAAGAGGGAAAAAAAGAAAAAGAAAAGAAAAAGTTGTGAATATTAGAAAATATTGGAGCCCACATTATTCTCAAGGCTGCTGCTACAATTTCAATTTCAATTTCTCTCCCCCAATTCAAGGGATTCCAATTTTTTTTTCTCATTTTTTCCAAAAGAAAAAAAATAATAATTTGGGGGTCCCACCATGATCATCTTCACCATCATTTCATGCAATATTGAAGACCCACCTCTCACGTCCATTTTTACTTGCAAAGCATACTTAAAAAAGTAGCATTATGATCTTTGCCTTCTCATCACTAGCCCTAGCAACCAATAATTCAAAGATTCTAAGGTGTAATTATTATTTTTTCCTTTTTTTAGGGTAATTACTACATCATTTTTTTATAATTTTTTTTTTTGTAGTTTTTTTGGATTATAGGGTAATGAACATCTCATCATATGTGGATATTTCATCAATTTTATGAGCCGTTGATTGGGGGCATACAGATTGATATGTTGATTTCCGGGAAAAAGGCATTATTATCGCTATATCATTTGCAGATGGATCCGGTTTGGTTTCTTGGAAAGTCATGAGGCTATTGCTCTTTTTTGTTTTTTTTGTTCCAATATTTATTATTGTGAATTAAAATAAAGCAAATGGTTTGCTAATGTTGAGTTTAACCGGCTGAATTTAAAATTTATACTGCAAAATATGGAAGCATTCTGGAGGGAATATATTTGAAATTATTTAGCATAAAAAAATATTACCGTTACCCTTCTCGATCGTTAATTCATTATATAACGAATCGGCAAATATAATGAATTTAATTAATAATTAATTATAAATTGCATCATATTCTTTATTGTATTTTGTTAGTAATTTACTATGTGTAAAATATTATTCATTAAAATTTGTTTATCCTTCGATAATGTTGTATTTAGCTAAGTATACTTTAGATTCAGACAGAGAATAAAAAATATCGGTCCCATACAAGGAATTATCTTGATCCAAACATTTTTTGTTAAGTGTAGGTTCAAAGAAAATATAATATGAACTTAATCTAATTATCACCTAAGTTTATATTTAAGTTTGTTATGATCAATATTTGACATCAAATCTTTGTATCTAACAGATTCCGTACTTTAATTACATTATAACAAAAAAAAATATATACATACGCATGCATCTACATATAGATGCACGCACACATACATATAGAGATAGAAATGAATGAGATATATATAAGCACCGAAGTCCTCGTGAATGAGAAGTTTAATTAGAAGTAAATAAGTTAGTTATCGCAAAAAAAAAAAAAAAATAAGTTAGTTGAGAATGAAGGTGGTGCATGTACGAGGACATGAAATTCTAGAAAGTTTCTCACAAAATATCTTCTACTTCCAATTTTTATTGCACGCGTATTTACCATGGTTTTATGTAATTAATAATTCTTTTATTTTAGCATCATTTTTTTTTTTTTGGGTTTTGAATGAAACGTCCGTTAAGGGTGAGGGATTAGGGCAATATCTCCAAACTATGGATAAGATGTATTTTAATATACAATAATTGTTACAAAATATCAACATGTGAAAAATATAGCAGTATATAAAGAGATAGTTCTTTGTCTCACTTATTATACTTGAGGCCAAAAGTTCAAACTCAAGTCCTCCCCTACTATTTTCCCTTTGTAAGGCTTTGAATTCGTTAAAATTAAAAAAATTATATATACATACTAAAACATGAATTACTTCTTAAGGTATTTCCTAGCTAGTAGGACCATAAACTATGGTTCTCTCCTTTTGATTTGGTTCAAATATTCTTTCTTTTCCTTTTTTACTTTTCTATATCAAAGATCAATAATTTTATGGAGAAATCAAGACTAAATAAGTGATTTGTGTAAATAAATAAGTGTTATGATGCAGAAATTAATTAATGTATACTAATTAAGCATACGATGATTTCTTCACTAAATATATAAAATTGATTTTAAAAATAATTAAAAGTGGTACATTTGGCGAAAAAACTGACTAAAAAAATTATCAAGCCTCTTCTAGTAAGATAATTGATTTAATCATCATATTGTTAATTTTTATCCTATAAAAAAATAAAGAAAGAAAAGAAAATCTGTTTGGAACTACTAGTCTATCTAGCTCTCTTCAACTGATATTCTAATAAGTTGTATATATAGCTAAGTGAACTAAAGTTGCAAGTTGGTGCAATGTCAATATATGCTGGGCTTTAGCTGGAGATGGTGGAGCTTCATTATATTTCATCTACAGAAATCTTGGCCCTCCTATTTATTTATAAATATGGCAGCCATATGGGGATTATAATTAGGAACCAAAATCAAGAAGTTACAACTTTTTCAAGGATTAAATAAAAAATAGTCTGTCGGATTTTTTCACTTTCTTCATAGCAAAAATAGTCATTTTTGAGTTCAAATGTGCACTTTACCTTTTTCTCATTTCTGGGGACCAGAACATGACTCGGTACCGAGATTCTTAACTCGGTACCAAGTCATCTAACTCGCTACCGAGTTATGTACCGCATCAATTTTTTGAAAGTACCTCACCAAAGAATACACTAAGGATATTACTGTCAGTTTTTAGTTAAAATAGCTAAAAAAAACATGTTTTTCAAAATATATAACTATTTTTCATTTTCACAAATATAAGTGTCAATTTGACCTACTACCACATAAAAATGGCTTGACTGTTTTTCTTTTTTGGAAACAAATGGCTTGACTCCTGGGAGGCCCATTTCTCCATCTAAAAATCCATACTTCTTCTAATATAAATATAATCAAGCTTAATCAATATTGAAATATAAATTAGATAAAGCTTACAAAAGCATGATGAGTTTAGAAATTATTGTATAGTCAAAATCCAGGCACATTTAATTTATTTTTTTTAAAAAAAAATCCTTAGTGTAAAATTGGAAAGGTTCATTGGGAAGAATGAGGCAGGCTTTTGGGTAAGGCCCTCATATCATAATTCATATATATACATATTGACAATTACGCTTTATGGACCTACAATAGATTGTTGAAGTGAAGTAACTTTGGCAGAGTATAGAATGCATATTTGGATTCCAGAACAAAATCCCACATCTGTACAACATCCCAATGGTAAAAAGAAAAAAAAAAGATATACAAAGTGGAAGTTTAGAAGGGCAGATTATACCCCACTGACAAAGGAGATAATAAAGAAAAAGATAGAAGGAAAAAAAACAGCTTTATAGGGAATAAGGAGGCTTTGCATTTTGTGTGATGATTGAACTTGGCTGTTTTGTAAAGATGTTTGCTTTTTAGCAATTTTATCCTTTTCTTTTCACTACTACTCATGCAACGTATTGTCATTTGTGTGTATATATAAAATTAAGTGAATGGAAAATGTTTATATAATACTTCATTTGACAAGGCTAATTTATAATCACATAAATTTGAGACAAATTGGAGAATTAATATGTGTAGTACTCCGTTTGGAAACTGATGGGCTATAAACATGACCAATAGGCCAAGTCCAAATAAATTATCAGGATTATAGAAGAAAAATAAACAAAGTCCCAATATAATTAATTCTATGGGTAATACTTGTTATTAATTACTTTGGATAAGATAACTAAATTAAACTCATTAAAGCTCCAAGGCTAAGAAAACCCATTAATACTCACTTATTTGCCTATAAATATCATTGACCCACTGCAATTACTAGCTTTCAAGTTCATGAATTTTCTCTCTGTTTTGGAACTCACTTGAACATCAGAGGGTCTTTGTGGGGCAAAACCCTAATGTCTCTAACGCTTGTTAGGCAGCAACTCAATTAGCAATTTGTATATGATTAGAGAGATTAAGATTTCATGTAATATTAAATATTATTCAATGTATGAATTCATACCTGCAAATGTTGTTTTAGAGAAGAAAATATTAGTATTCAATATATTCAACGTGTGCCCTTAAATGCATACCAAGTTTATATTTCCTAGCTGGTTGTAAAATGTAAATACTCTTTTTCTTAGGCCAAGCATATATATAACTTTCTATTTTTGTAATCATATATAACTTTGCGACCAAAATAAAAGACCACCAATTAAATTTTATTTTTCTTTTTTTGTTTTTTCACTTTAAAACTTTATGCTAATTATAATAATGCTACTTCCATTATCAAAATCAAACTCATGATATGATACGGAGCTCAAAATATACTTAAACTAAAAATAAAGAAAAAACATGTATAGAAATTAGTTAGATGATTTTTCACCACATGCATATTATGGTAATGTTTTTCTGGGGGTGTAAAGACCTTTAGGTGGGAAAAGCATTGACATGACAAGAAAATCGGCTGGTGTTTGCGGTGGCCGATGAGAGATGGAAATGGAAGTGGAAGTGAGAATAATCATCAATAATACTACTAACCAATTATAATTGCACAAATATATGTAAAAATAGTTGTGATAAATAATCATGGCCAAGCATATTCACTTTCCTCTTTGTCATCACTTTCTATGGCATGGTTAAAAGAGAAATAAAGGTTTTGAATCAATCTACATCCCCCACTTAAAGATAACTTTCCTTTTTCTTAATTTGCACCTTATTTTCTTCCAAAGTAGTTCCCATCGATCCCACTTAGAGCTGGCAATTTAGGTCTGGCCTGACAATACGGGCCTCTTTATCCCGTCCTAATGGGTTAATCGATGCGAAGCAAAATACACTGCATGGTCTAAGTTGGGCCATGAAAATATTGGCCCGAGTAAATTTTGGGCAAGGCCGGTCTAGCCCAATTTTTGCTCTTTTTGGCCCATCTTGCTGGCTTTGGCCTGACCTAATTATAACTTGCTCCACCAGGTTGTGTAAACATGTAGGGAATTTACCCTTGAGGCGAAATTATTTTTTAAGACAATGAATAAAAAAATACTTTTGAGTCGTATAAAAAATAATTTTATTGTTTTTGGTGGAATTAATTATCAGAAACTAGGTCCAACCTCCAATCAAATTTATCTTAGTAATTAAAAGGTTAATTAAAGTTCAGAAAAAAAATTACTATACGATGAGTGTATATTACAGTTAATCAAAATGCGGTGTATTCAATGTCTTGCCAGTGAATTTACATACATAAAACCAAATCTAATTTTATGCCCTCACATACTTGAAAGAATACCATATGTGCTTGCCAATTATTCACAAGAAATTGAATTACCTTGCAAGTAAATCGTGGACTCCAGCATTGGGCTTCCAACATTCATCTAAAGCAGGTTAGGCCCGATAATTGAGCCCAATAACACAGAGTGAAACTTTTCAAATAGTGGGCTTTGGTCATGTTATCGCTTATCAGTATAACAAACCAAATTGATCTAAAAATAGGCCGTCGATAAACTTTTCCTCTCAACAATCCAAAAGCCCAAAACGGCTGATGAAAGTGCAGCCCTCCGGCTCAAAATTATTACCAGTCAAAGGATTTTAAAATTCTCCAATATTAGATAGATAACTCGTAACTAGTTAATTGATTTTTAAACTCAAATTATTTAAATTAACGGCAATGCATTTACACAACCCTGTACCGAATTTATCCATTGTAAAATCCTTCAATCGAAAGTCAAAACGTAATTTAAATAATTAATTAGGTTGTCAAGTCCCAAAGTCATAAGATATGACTCCGGGTAACTTGAATTTACAAATAAATTGACGACACATAAAAACCTGCAAACTGCATAATTTCTCTATATGTTCCACGTTTTTTTTTTGAGGTAAAGCAGCAAATTTTATAAATATTAGGGAGCCATCTCCAAATAAACAAGGTCTACCAATGCATCGGGTATATCTCGGACGATTGGTTCCGAACTAGAAATAGAAAAAGCCAAACGAGCTAAAATGGTGGGCTAACCATACACACACAAATAGTTTTGAGAAAAAATAATACTTTTGAATCATTATGTACATTAGTGTAACCATACACACACAAATAAGCCAACGCTAATATGTGCATTTAAAATCACGAGTAAGCTCCACAAAATAATTAAAAGTAATTTTAATTTGCCCCCAAACTATGCGAATTTTTCTACTCTGCGTACTTTGAATTGTTTGATGTTTGCAAATTGTTATACTTAACCCTTAATTTCCAAATGTACCCCTTAACCTTTATAATTATTTTAGTCTAATTTTGTTGATGAAATTTACTATTATTTAATATTATTTATATATTGACTAAAGATAAGGAGATTTTGAAGAGAAAATTGATTCAAATAATTGTTCGAGATATAAATATATAATAGTTGTAGACAATCCAATTACAATGAGGGGTAAATTTGGAAATTATTGGCTAAGTGCAACAAGTAGCAAAATTCAGGGGATAAAACAAAACAATTCAAAGTTAAAAGGCAAAATAGAGAACACATATAGGTTGAGGGGCAAATTAATATTACCTCAAAGAATTATGTTATTCTGAAAGTTTTCTTACCCCATCAAAAATTCACTCGTTTGCTTGGTCTTAGCAATTGGATCTTTCACTCAAATAAGAAAAAACATTTATGCTAGGGATACAGCCCTCTGAAACTCTCTCCCGCCGCTCTTTACCTTAGAAAAAAAAAAAAAAACTCTTTTCCCCCTCCCACTCTCCATCCCTCCCTCCCTCACTCACCATCTCCTATTCTCTCTTTGCCATGGATGTTTTCTAGACCGATTCTTGCAGTGGCTTTTAGAGATGGCTTGGTATGGCAGAGATCTCGTTTCTACTCTTGGGCATGATATCTGCTGATGTACGGGCCGTGGAGGTGGTGCTGGCCAGGGATGGTGGTGTAGGAGAGGGAGAGGCCAGATTTTTCCGGTTTTGTTTTGTTTCCTTTTTTTTATCTTACCCCTTTGGTTTTGTTGTCGTTCTGGTTTTTTTCTTGTCCCCAATAGGTGGCTTTTTGTCCCAATAGTGGCTTTTTCTATTTTTTTTTCTGTCCCTTTTGTGAATTTGCTTAGAAGACTCAGATGTGCTATTATCGGATGATATGAGACAGAAACGAGATCAAATTTTTGGTACGTGTTTTGTCCAGCGCCCAGTTGCAGAGTTTTGAATCTATGGATTAGTCAGATCTGTTTCAGTTTTAATTTTGTTTTAGATTTGTATAGGTCTATAATCCATAGGCTTGCAATTGTTTTTACATCTGTTGTATCCAATTGTAAGTTTCTTCTGTTTTATGAATGAAATTCATTTCGACTCAAAAAGAAAATAAGAAAAAACATTTGGATCTTTACACTTAGTTTTTCTTTCGACTCTCTGTAAACATAGTTTACAAACCATAATAATAGAATTCAATACAATCACCATGATTTTTTCTTTTCATTATCCCAAAGATCTCTCTCTAGATCTGTTACCTATTTTTATGATACCTATATATTGTGTGGGAGAGAGATATATTTACATAAATATTAAAAAACAAATTTATTTATGCATACCAAACAATTATTTACAAAACATGTGTGGTCTGGGTATTGAGATACCCGCCTCGCCCCGCCCCATTGTCATCCCTAAACCACACGCATACGTTTTCGTGCCACTGAATGATGTAAAACCTCTGTTTCTCAAATGTCTACGGACAACAGAATCTCACACAACCATTAAAATCCACAAATAATCCGTCAACTTCGAGTACAAATAGTTTTCTCCTACTTCACTAAACCCATTCTAGTGTAACCATACACACAGTTACACTAAAACCTCATAACCCTCGTTATAAACTCGATTGCTACATAAATAAGCACAATCGCGTATACACCATAAACCAACATCCTTAAAACCTATACGGCACACACTTGATGCAAAAGTCTACAAGGTTAAGACCGTCAATTCACATCATCCCATTACATATAAACCTCCATGCCTATATACTTAGACGACTGACATAATGGACACATACTCAACTTACTTTCGCATTCTTTACACAAGCAAAGATGTTTACAAGGTAACAAAAGCATGCATACCTCGTTGACTCGACATACCTTACACGTCATCAACTCCTTCGTCTCGTTGCTGTCCTTACGAAGCAGGTGAAAGTCGATCGGACGGCCATTGCAGCACGAGGCCGTATCGTCAACCTCACTATCTCCACACCCTTCTTTGCTGTCTCGGCTTTGCGCGTAAACCTGCTGTAGGTTAAGTTTGAGAGTGTTGATCATGTTCTCGGTGTATTTAGCACGTTGTTGCCAAGCATTCGCTTCTAGAGCAAGCTGTTGCATTTGCAGCTCGAGCTCATCATTTTTCTTGTTAATGTCTTCGACCTCTGCGTCTTTCTCCCGCAGTTTTTGGAGGACCTTCTCTTCAACGTATGAGATGGTTTGGAGTTGGGTCGCTTGGAATTTCTCCAAAATAGCTTGTCGGAGACGATCGCCCTATCGGGAAAAAACAAGATAAGCCATTTAATGACGTGGAATTCATTTTAATCAGGAAAAAATGTTTAGATTGCAAAAAGAAGAATATTCATAATAAGATAAAGGATATATTAAAATACAAATGAGAGGCAGAAATAGGTATAACCTATGTTGCTTAAAGTTAGACATGAGTCAGTTACAAGTATGGGTTTGAGCTTCAGAAATAAGAATCGACGCGTTTAGTTCACAGGGTTCTAGTAATAAGTGAACTAAATCCGTAGCACAAAAACTGCATTTTTGTGAGGGTGAGAAAGACAGTGATGATATAAGTGAATCTTTCTGCGCTTTGCTTATTTCACTAGAAGTGGACATTTATTATTACCAGCATAGGAAAGGAAACTGTTCTTTTTATTTATTTAGTTTGGTTTTTAGTTGGAAAAGATGGTTTTTTTATTAATGGCTATGATAATCTCGTGATATTCTTAGATTCTTCTATAGTATAAGAATAAGAGTGGAAAACATGGGTTATATAAGGAGACAGCAATCCGACTCAGTGGGAAGTTAATTTCGAGGATGCTCAAAAGGCGTTCTAATAAAGTTCATTATTTATTAGAAAATAGTCAAAGCAATACCGTCATGCCTAGACCCATGAATCTGTGGCAAGACCCAAAGAGCAACCATTATATTGGGCAAAGTCAACTACCAAGAAGGTTAAGGAATTGTGGATAATGAATCCTTCAGCAACAGATTCTAAGCAATCACTCTCTTCTCCCACCAGTTTTAACAAAAGCAAGATGAGCAAAAACAAATTTTCCTACTTCCAAAAGTTGGTGTAGATGAAAATCTGGGAATAGTATGAAACAGCCATATTTATTTTCAAAGGTTTGGAAATGTACGCATTTGTCTTAAATGTCAGGTCCAACGGGTATACTAAGCACAAGACACAGGTGTGAGTCCAACTATTCTATGAACTTCAATTAGATTCTTCGAATCAGTCTTTCTCAAATCGCTATGAAAATCGCACAAAACAATATAAGAACTCAACTAAGCAGAATAGAAATGCTGAAAAATGCAAATGCACATCCAGCGTGGAATCCTGTAATTGTCGTCAAGAGATAATTGAATAAGTCGCATCAGAGCTCTCAATTTACCACAGCTGTAACAATTAACTTGCAACCCCATCCAACAAAAAATGTTTGAAATCAACTTCCAAGTACATTGACTCTAATTTTGCATGCAATAATCAATGTTCGAAGTTCGAACATTCAAAAGGAGCTAAATATTGAAATCTGAATAATATCCAAAATAGTATCATTTTGACAAAATCTATAGGTACCAAAGGCCAACAACAACCATAATTCATGCCTAAACTGTTTGTAATTATGCAAATCATATCAAAGTTTACACTTGAGTCAAAAACAATTCGAGGAAAGGTTTGTTCTATAATCTTAGGTTCTGTTTTGATACTAAAATGTTCCAATATTTGTCCTGTTCAAGTATCTTCTCTAAGTCAATGAGCACACATCCAAAATTAGAAGAACTAATCATCACAGAAGAAATTACACCCATACACATACTCAATCATTCAATCAACCTTTAACCTAAAAATTAATAATTAGAAAACAAGAACAACTAAAATCCCAACTATTTCTCACCTGAAGTTTAATATATCTATCAATCTCAGCATCCTGCCTTTGCAACTCCTGATCAAGAGCATCGCCCACCAGCCCAAGCAAAGCTGAGTCACCCGAAGAAGTCAATCGAGGATTATCCAACGAAAGGCCCAGGCCCGTAGAGACTGATCGGGCCTGCAACAAATCCACAGATGACATCTGAGAGTTAGTATTGCTGTTATTATTGTTAATATTGTTCTCCAGAAAAGCTTGCTCTATTGGCCTCTTTTTCTTCGACTCAAACCCTAAATTCCACTGCGAGTCCAGCCCGTTTTCTTCATTAGCCGGGCCCGGTGCCAGACCTGCAACTTGAACTGAAAATTAGAGGAGAACATTAGGCAAAAAAGAATAATCCCCATACAAAACAATGAAATCAGTCAAAGATTAGAGAAAATACAAGGAGGAATATAAGGAGGGTGATGATCGAGAAGATTAGGGTTGTTGAAGTAGGCAACTTGCTGTGAAATCTGACCCTCCATGTTGCTGTTATACATATCCCTGAAACGGGAAACGGAAAGAAAAATAAAAATTATAGAACTTGATGATGAAATTTAATTATAAGAGGAATCTTTATATTAAAACAAAAACAAAACCCAGAAGAAAAAAAAAAGGATTTTTTCTTTTTCTTTTGTGTGTGTTTTTGTTATAACTACACAGTTTTTGGGTCTGAGATACCTGAATGGCTTGGATTGTTGTGGCTGTGACGGTGGTTGCTGAAGAAATTGTTGAAAGTGATTATGAGGGAAAGAAGCCATGGCAGATGTCTAGAGAGAGAAAGAAGAGGAAAGGGGTTTTTTAAGAAGTAATATACCAATATTGTTGGGGAGGTGGTTCAAGGAAGAAGAAGAGAGAGAATATTTTGAATTTGCTAGTTGGTCCTTAAAGTGTTGGAAAATTCTGGAGTTTGGTTTAGAAAACTCTGGGGATAAGTAGAAAGGAAAGCTTTTCTGTGTGTAGTAGTTATAATTTATAAAGTTAAAATCATCGAAGCAAAAAGTCTTACAAATATTTAAACGTATTTTTTGGAAAAAAAGATTTAGGAAGTATTTGGTTGTGGAATATTTTTCACCTCTTTTATTTTTTGGATAAAATTTTACATGTGATTGCTTGTAAAAATTTTCAAAAAATACAATATTCACTTTTCTTATTTATCAAATTATCAATCACATTCAATTATAATTTAAACAAAAAAAAGATCACATCAAGTATCATTATTATACAATCATATCATAAATACACTATTCACTCTCTCTTATTTTTCAATTCACCAATCAAATCACAGTCTCAAAATCCATTCTCAGTTTTTAAAATAATTTTTTCACACTATTCTTTCTAAAAG